>MU105961.1:0-127806 GCA_012274485.2 Sinapis alba | reverse complement strand
GCCATCCGAACAGATCTCCTCCAAGAATGAAATTCAGCACCGGATGAAAGACGATCGGTAACCAATTGCAAACCAGCATGATCATTACTATGAAGATAATAGGGATTATCATAGTGATCCAACGGAGACGACGGAGCAGGAACAGATTGTGAAGCCATCGATTGAAATCAAGAGAACGAAATGAACAACGAGAAAGATGCAATCGCACAGAGACACCAGATTGCGCTAACAGAATCAACGAAATTAGCGACAATCAGGTCGAAGAAAGAAACGAAAGAAGAACGCAGAAGAAAGAGCTGACAGCGAAACAATGGAGAAAAAGAATCGTTGCAATCAGCTGAAAAAGAGTGAGCTCAGAGATCGAGACACTCATGACGAAGAAGATGATGAAGAATCGGTTTGCTCTGATACCATAACAAGAAAGAGAGTGAAGAAAAGTGACGATGAAGAAGAGTGTTTGTTATGAAAAATGTATCACATTTTACTTAGTCAGTAACTGTACAATAGAGTAGCTTATATACACGTCATTAAACTTAACAACTTAACCAACAACTCCTAATAAAGATTGAAATGTTTTAGTCACCCTACATGCACCCATGTCTGTTCCTATATATTCATCTATATTCCTGATTTATACTTGAAATTTATTAATGTTTTTGTCAACATATTAAGTTATTAGAATACCTGGACTTCTGCGTGTACAAAAACAAAAAGAAGAAGTGCATATACATCCGCACCATAAACTCTTTTTTCTCTTTTTCTTTTGTTCAACTCCTCACCATAAACTCTTTTATTAAGTGGTTTTCCAAATGCAATGTTTTCTTCTTGACTGGATTGGAAAGAGATTGATGACCCAAAATGAAAGCAAACAACAAAATGTATATGATTGCAATTGCTTGTCGAGAGGAAAGGACCAGCAAAACATTACTCGTTAGTGCATCAAAAGGTAGCAAGATTCGATTCCTAGAAAGAAAGGACAAAAAGCAGATGGGGCGAGAGAGGCTCGAACTCTCGACCTCAGGATCACTCAGTAGCTATGAGACCTACGCGCTAGCCAACTGCGCCACCACCCCAATTGATATTCAATCACTTTTTTTTCATTTTCACCTCCTGTAAGTTTTATTCAAAGTCGATCACAATTATTCTAAAAAGTTGCCACCAGCTGAAACTTCTATTGTATCTAGAAGAAACAGAATTTGTCCAAAAAAAAAAAAAATCTAGAAGAAACAGAAATTCGAGAAGAACAACATTATCAATACATATAAGATTTTATAGAAGATTCCCATTCAAGTAAATAAATAAAAGTACTAAATACATAACCCGTCAAGAAGAATATAAGACTCCGGCAAACATTCGTTGTTCTGCTTTATCCAAACAACTATAATAAAACTGAAGAAAGTGGGGAAAGGTGAGAGTGTTTTCTTGGTGATTGTGCACATCATATACTATTTCTAACGAGCGTCCTTGGACAAAAAGCCTTGCGATTCAACTTTCCTTGCGTTGCGAAGCTCATCAACTCCATCTCCTCTCTCGAACACAGCCGCTGCACCCATCCCCGTCCCTGCCAGATTTTTTCCCAATCAACACTAACATTTTCAGACACCAATTTAGAAAATCGTATGAGTGATGGTGTGAGAGAGAAGCGTACCAATGCACATTGACACTACCCCAAAACGACAGTCTTTCCCACGGCGTTTCATCTCGTGCAACAAAGTAGCAACGCAACGTGCTCCTGTGAGACATTTAAACCAAGCATTAGCGAAGTTTGTTCTCTTAAGCTATAGGACTATTGTCTCTAGCTTAGGAAGGAATGTAGCAGACTACAGCAGTTCTGAGCTAGTTAGAGCGCAGTTTGTGAAAGCACACTTAAATGGATGCGTGGGAAGATTATTTTGAATGTGGATTTCCCAGGGGTTTGGTTGAGAGTTCAGAGTAGCTCATTAACCAAGACTTCTTGGCTTTTGAATATAAATAAGAATAGTAATTTCGTAGCTCTGTTATTATATACCTGTAGCGCCCAAAGGATGTCCTATGGCCATTGCACCACCGTTGACATTGATTTTCTCTGCGTCAAGTCCCAACTTGTTACGGCAATAAACAAACTGAGATGCAAATGCCTGGACACACATGGATTCAAACATACGGTTATCATCAGAAGGTTTGGGAAAAAGATGTGGTAAGAAGATCCTGGAAGTGTTTGCTTATTTACCTCGTTGATCTCAAACAAGTCGATGTCATCGAGTTCTAAACCAGCAGCCTTAACTGCAGCAGGAATGGCAACTGCTGGACCAACACCCATGATTGCTGGGTCGACACCAACTGCAGCAAATGTCCTGCAAGTTGTCCAATAAAGAATTATGTATGTTCTATAAAAACTAGCATATCTGTGCAAATGGACATCACAAGCATCTGCAGACTTGTACTGTTATATCTTTATCAAAAACTATCACCTACCTGAACACACCAAGAACAGGAAGTCCTTTCTGCGTAGATACACTCCTCCTCATGAGGAGAACCGCTCCTGCACCATCACTAACTTGGCTGGAGTTTCCTGTTTGAGAGAGAAAAACGAAGCAATGGATTCAAAATTGTGAAAATAGGAAGTTAGGAACTGTAGTCTCTACAATGAAACTTACCAGCTGTTGTGGTTCCATCCTTTTTAAACACTGGCTTCAGCTTGCCAAGAGTAGCAAGGGTTGTGCTTGGTCGGATCCCATCATCAACAGAAACTGTAATGGGTTTCTCATCACCTGTCTTTGGGTCGACAAGCTGAAACAGAAAACACAAGTTACTGTACCAAGAGAAGTCTTAAATGTTACAGTTATTGAAGGGAGGATCTAGAAAATACCTTGGTTTTAACCGGAATTATCTCATCCTTGAATTTACCAGCAGCAGTGGCAGCAGCTGCCTTTCTGTGCGAGTCAACCTAACAATATAATTCAATAGCTTAGCATCGAGAGATCAAATTATGGGTTAATCTAGAAGTACAACAATACTGAAAAGGATAAGTTGCCTTACAGCAGCTTGATCTTGCTCCTGCCTTGAGACACCAAAGCGTTGTGCCACATTTTCTGAAGTGACACCCATAGGGAGAAGACAATTCTGTGCTTGCTCAAACTTCTTCACCTGCAATAACACAGTACGTTTTATAATGCGCTATAAACTTCACAAGGCCAGTTAAAGAATCTAGAGAAGAGACAATACCGCAGGGTTGACTGACCCTTCCCATGCCATCGGATTAGTAGTCATGGACTCCAATCCAGCCCCAATACCTGCATCCAACATTATCACCCGCTAAGTCCTCACAAAAAACAAAGATGAATCAATGTAATCAAAGACGGCTATCCTTTTACCAATATCATAAAATCCAGCTTTGATGGCAGCGGCTACGTCAGCAACAGCCTGAAGCCCAGAAGAGCACTGTCTATTCACGGTTCTAACGGGAACGGTTTCTGCAAAGGACATAACAACATGAGCATAAAGAAGATAAAAAAAAAAAGATTTGCATCTCAGGACATAAGAGAAACATACCGGGGAAACCGGCATAGAAAGCAGACATCCTGCATTCGCTGGCCCTCTGAGATCCCGGTGCCAAAACAGTACCGACAACAATGTCACCAACATCAGTTGGGTTCAGATTTGTCTTCTCTATCAATGCCTGCACCAAGAAGACAACACCATATAAAACAATAAGTAGTAAAGAAATAGAAAAACCAGTAAGAGAGTAGAGACAGACCCTCAAAACTGGGGCAAGGAGATCATCCGGATACGTATCCTTGAAATTGCCACGTTTCGACTTGCATAGTGCAGTTCTATGTGCCCTGAAATGGATAAAAATGCGTGAGACAAGTATCTGAGACAAGAAAGTAGTTGAGAAAAGAGATGGACTTACGCAACAATGACTACATCATCTCCATAGAGAGAGGTCCTCTGATACGCAGCACTATCCCCAGCCAAGCAAGCTGAAGCCTGTTCATTTGGATGTAAGTAACCAAATAAGCTTTTAATCTTTTTTTAAGAGATAAATGAAAATGGTGAAAATATAAACAAATCATGAGAAATTATGCACACTTTTCTGCACAACACTAGTGATTCAACACAATATATATCAGAGTAATTCGATCATAGGCAGCGAACATGGAAAACTAAAATCTAAAATTCAGTACAAGAAAAAATCAGATCGAGAACAATACGAAAGCTAAGAAACAGCGATTGATCGAGAGGGAGAGGTGGAGAGAAGCTTACAGAGAGAGATTCTTCAAAACTGTGAGAGGAAGAGGAAGAAGGACGAAGATGTTCAAGAAGAACTCGTTGTCTCTCGATTGCTTTCTCCATTCTTTTTTTTTTTTTTAACGAAGGATTTGTTGTACACGAAACTAGACTCCTGGGGACCTCTTCCGGTTTGATCAATTTATAAGCTAAGATAGTTCACCGCACTTGCCCGTAATAATAATAAAATGAAATACGAATGTGGCCAATAATCCAATTTGGATAACAAAGTTCTTATCCTATCAAAAATTCTAACCATACGGTATCAGCCTTCACCCTTCTAACATGTTCACATTTAAGTTTCGATGGGTAACCATCACTTAATCACCGAATCGCGAAAATAATAGTTAAACTGCAAAAAAATTAATTAAGTTACAATTTTTTTTAAAAATTTACAAAATGGTAAAATATATAATAAATTGATTAAACTATTTTATATAGTATTTAATTTATTGTAACACAAAAACAAATAACAATAATTAAACTAATTATTACAAAATATAAAAATAACTAAAATTTATTAAAATATTTTAGTTCTTATTATAAATATCTAATTTATCTTTTCAATATGTTTTAACAATAAATTGACATTTTATAATGTATAAATTATAATAAAATTTTATTTACAAAGTAACTATTTATTATTAAAAAATCATTGCTATATATTTTAAATTTTAAGATAGTATTAATATATAATTTAATAATATAAAAATGTTAATTTTGTAAATTTTTTCATCATAATATACTAAAACTCATTTTTTTACTTAATAAATTTATTTTTTATATTTTTATTAGCAAAAACATAAACTTTAGTTTTTGTATTTCTTTATACCGCAATATTTTGTTGATGGACAAAATACTTACGAAATCATGTTTTATACGTCATTCCGTCATTTCGCATAGTTACTAATCAAAGCCTTGCTATCAGATATCTATGCGTTTGTAGCTGTTTTTGATAACCAAAAGAAACATGGTTTAGTGGGCTAATAATATGTCCAATAAGAAAAAAAAGATTGATGATAAACTGAGAAAAGAGACAATAAGATAAGATTAGGCCTGACGTGTGCCCCGCCCGTTTTGAGCTTTGAAGTACGTGCCGTGTTGTGTTCATTCTCATCTTCTGGATCTTACCTTTTTCTAAATTTATACGATAACCCCCAATGTTTTTCTCTAACTTTCTTTACGCCTCAAAATTATTATTAATCCTAAAAGAACCCTCTTGCAATGCTCACAGTAGAAAGCAAACGCATTCCACACACAAAAAAAAAAAAATTTGTCACCGGCTACACTTTCTTTATATGAGTTCTGCTTTTACACAATAAAATCCTCATTGCATGGTTACAACAACTTTAGTCCGACAAAAGCTAACCACGTGTGTGTATATCTGTAAATATTACTACTAATTTACAAATTACTAAAAAGTAAATATAATTTACAAATCCATCCTTTAAATCTTACAGCTTTACAATAACTCCTCCTCTTTTTACTTCATCTGCTGGTTTAGGGTTCGTCGCTTGGGTTGCAAGGCTGCTGACATTAACCGGAGCCGGTCAATAATCTCCGTGAATGATGGTCGTATGGCCGGATCAAACGACCAGCATTGCTCCATCAACTCTCTCCACAGATGATCACATTTTTCCGGCACTGAAGGTCTCAGTGTATTGCTCACAATCCCACCTTTTTTATCAACACAGCAAGATCAAAAAGACAGAACACGGTAGAAAAAAAAAATTGTTTCTGCTATACTATAAATAAAATAAGAGTACCAATTATGGCGCCACAATGCATATCTGCGTAAGGTTCTTGGCCTGTTAAGATCTCCCACATGGCAATACCAAACGAGAATACGTCTACCTATAAAACAGGGGAGATCAAAGCTAAACTTTTCGTTGTCATTGGTTGGTTGATCCTGAAAAAAAATGATTGTGGTACCTTCTCAGAGACGCGGTTGCTGCTTCCATTTAACAGCTCTGGTGCCATCCATGGAAGTGTTCCTCTCACTCCACCAGACACAAGAGTGTTACGTTTTATTCTTGACAATCCAAAGTCACCAACCTGCATAGCCTAAATATGTAAGCTGGGAACTTACCAAGTGTCGTTAGCTATAGGCAAAGCTTATATGTTGTGGTTTCGGGTCGGGAGGAATACGGGTTTGGTCCAGAATCTAGTTTAAAAAAGAAAGAATGGAACTCTTTTTTACAGATTTTGGTAAAGAGTTTTGTTACCTTGCATATTGGTCGTTGCGTATCTCTCAAGTTAACAAGCAAGTTATCGCATTTTAGGTCAAAATGAACGATGTTCTTCAGATGTAAATACTCCATACCAAATGCAGCATCTAGTGTTATCATCAGCTTCTTGCGCCTATCAAGCGACCTGTGTAGATACTTTCATCAGTATTAACTCCGAAGAAGAAGACTTAAGATTAGGTATGTGTAGAAAATAGAATGTACCTATCTTTTCTCTGCAAGGCATGTCTCAATGATCCATTAACCATAAACTCAGTCACAGTCGCCATAGTTTCACCAGGTCCTTTTGGTACAACCCCATAAAAGGCCACCACATTTGGATGGTGAAGATTCGCCAAGATCCTAGCTTCCCTCCAGAAATCTTTAGTCTGCAACAAAAACATCAGTGTCAAGCTAATGGAGGAGACACATGATATAAACTTGAGTTAGTTAAGCTAATTAACCTGTCGTTCTTGCTCGGATGATCTACCAAAGAAACAGCTATTCTTTATCCTCTTGATAGCTACATCAGTTCCTCTCCACTTCCCGTAATAAACAGTTCCAAACGTCCCAGATCCTAACTCATGTAAGTCCTCAAGATCTGTATTCTTTATAATCTGAACTTACAAAGACCAAAGTCAACGACAAACAACACTTAGAACAGAACCAACTGTCTGAATTTTTTTTTTTGTCACCTGTAAGTTATAGATTCCAGCTTCTCCGATTGTATCTTCACTATCTTTATCTTTACCATATTTTTCCTACATAATAAAAGATGTCATCACAACCACACAATGAAACTCTACTAGAAAAAAAAAAGTTACCTCTATTCTAGATTCAGAACAAACACTAATGTTCTCTCCTTTCCTTGTATAGGAGTTGTTATCATCTGACTTAACAATAGTAGCATCTAAAAGAACATCAGAAATGATTTTGTTTGTTACATCCTCAACTATGACCCCTGGACCGAGCAGATTCATTTTGTAAAGATCATCCGATGATCTCTGTGTACGTGGGAGTACATCAAGATTGTCTTCTCTAACCAAACAATCAGCAAGATTTTCGTTGGTATTGATAGATAAAGAGAACACAGAGCTTCCAGAGTCTTGTGAACCGATGGAAGCAATCCTGACAACTCTATGGTAATTTTGACTGAAGGAGCTACTAGTTTCACTAACTCCAAGTTGTTTTGAAGCTAGATCAAAGGAACTAGGATCCTCATTCATCCATTTGTTAACTTCTTTGGTGAGTTGAATCTCATTTTTTCCTAGTTCTGGATTCTTGAATGAGAAGTCACTCTCTTCCCATTTCTCTGAACCAAACGACATTGCCAAAGAAGGTGACTTCTCTCTCACCATTTGCCATGGAGGTTTAGTGATTGCTTCTAACCGATTGTCTATTTGGCTCTCATCATGCAACTGTGGATCAGAAACAGCGTTTTTCCTTAGCATCAGTTTCCCAGACCCGGTATAGGCTGGACCGGTTTGAAGATGAGGAAAAACATCCCCACTTGGGATCCTGGGAAAGTTCCTCTCAGGATGGTTCTGCATTTGCTTAGTCTCAAACAAGAAACGATTCTGCTGTGGAAAGTTTGGAGGAACCATGAAAGGGAAGTTATTGTCATAGATTCCATATGGATTAACGAAGTAAGAAGTGTCTGTATTGGATCTCTTGTGTGCTGATGAAGGAGATGGAAGGTCATATGGTATCTGAATCCCAGGCATATAATGAATAGAAGTAGGAGAGTCTAGAAGACTTAAGTTAGGGCTATAATCTGAAGCAGTTCCAAATTGTGTTGTTGCTTGACTTTTCCCACTTAAACTCTTTTGAGGACTCACATCTACAAATCCATTAAGAGCTGAAAGATATTGATAATGTTCAATATCTGTATGCTGAGTGTTTTGGTTTATGTTCATGTTCTGTGTCTCAGTTAAAGACACAAGAAACACTCTTATCCTCTTGGAGCCAGCCTTTTCTTCAGCTTCTTGATACTCTTCAATCATATGATGAAGATCTTCATCTGAGCGAACGGAGATTAGTGCATCAAGATCTTCTCCTGGTAATTGGTACTTGATTGTATGAGGATGGTTGCATATAGCAAATGTCTTTTGCATCAACTCATTCAAACCAACATGTTTATACGTTGATATTATCCGAGTCTCACCTCCAACGTAGCTAAGCTTCCCATCACCAGACCGCGGTAAGATCCTTCCCCTAAAACTGCACAGAAGCTTCAGTTTTATAGGAAAGGAAACATCTGATGCTGTTTGGTACATCCAAGGCGAGTCAGCAACATCTGAGACGCTAGAATCAACTCTCTGGATCCCGAGGACTCGATTGAGATCCTCATAATGACTCTTCTCAACATTTGTACTAGCTTTTCTTTGAGCATTATAATCCTTCAAGAACTCATCTGAAAACTCCTCCCCTGTCTGATTGCAAACATTGTCTTCATTCATCTTATTGCCACAACCGTGGAACCTATCTCTATTTAACATCTTACTTGAACTTCATGGAGTTTCCATTCTCATGGTCTCACAAGAACCAAAACAACAAAGCAAAATTCTTATTCTTTCGTAATACACATCAAACATGCTCAATGTCTGCACAAACCTTCTCCTCGTTCACAAAATATCCTCAGTTTCAGATACATTGTGCTCTTAATGATATCCATGAACATATATCATCTTCAAGCTCTTTGAGAAAGAATCATACCGCAACCTATGTATATACACAACCTTGACAATATCATAAACCAAACGAGGGAAGGTTCTCGAATGAATGATGCGCTGAGAATTTCAGATTACCCTGCCTGAAAAGCAACGATGAGGATCCATTACAACAACAATGGGGACAATTTGAAACAATGGAACTCTTGTTCTGTTTTGTAGTTTTGTCTGCAAATGACGAAATGAACCAATCACTCTCTCAATCACATAATGTGATACGGAAGAAAAGTAATCAGAAACGGAGTTAATTATCCGTAGAAAAGGGCCAAACCAGAGGTGAGATTAACAATGAAGAAAACGAAATTTGTGGGACAAGAAAAAAAAATAGAAGAATGTTTGTTAAGATGGAGAAGATTAAAATGCAAATTATAATCTTGTTTCTAACAACATTGTAACATACCACTTCCGTTTAAAATATAGTACTCCCTCCTTCTCGAATTACTTATCGTTGAGTTTATGCACACATATTAAAAAAACATATAATTTGTATATTTCCAAAATAAAAACACAATTACCTATACACCTAAACATATTTCAACCAATAAAAAATAAATTGAAGAATCTTATTAATAAATTTTGCATTGAAAAGTGAGAATGACACTTAATTTGTAACAAAAAATTATGCCTAGAATGACAAATAATTCAAAACGGAGGGAGTAGATGTTTTGGTTAAAGGCACATGTATTAACATAGAATGTTTTTTTTTTAAATATCATCAAAATATAAATGTATATGTAATGTCACGACTGTCTATAGCTAATGGGTCTCCCACGTCCGTTCAATCAGTCAGTGGTTTCCATTTTGTGCAATAGGCAATGCGTTAATTTTTCAGAGACTCGATAGACTTGTCTACTTATCCTACAATAACTATATGACCATTTTTCGTGCTTTGGCCTTACTTGCACGGAATAGTGAATCACTTCTTGATAGATCACCCATTCTTCTACTACTCCAGTTCAAACATGTTTAACTTTGGAGTTTTTTCTGGATAGATGACCGAAAAGATAAGTTTACTTTGGTGACATAGGTAATCAAATGAATTTTGTTAAACCTTTCAGCATATAAATGAAATTGAGATATTACAATTCACCCTACTTACATAACACAACGTCTTTGTTACTCCCCAAGATCGTTACCCATGTTAGTGTGAGAGCACACAAAAGCTTTATACTCGTCCGGGTTCGGCTTTGATACCACTTGTAACGTCCCGATCGCCCATGGCTAATGGGCCTTCCACACTTGTTCAATCGGCATATGTGCCATATTTCGTGCAATGGGCGGTGCGTGAGCCCACACAAGGATTCCACACTCGTTTGAGTTTGGTTATGATACCACTTATAACGCCTTAATCGCCCACAACTAATGGGTCTTCTACACTCGTTCACTCGGTCCATGATCACATTCTTTGCGACGAAGCATTAATTTGTTGGGGGCTCGATAAACTTGTTTACTAATACAATCACCATATGACATTTCTATATGTTTTGGTATCACTCGTTTAATATTGTGAATCACTTTATGATATGTCGTCCATCATTCTACTATTTCAGATCAAACACACTTAATTCTGATTTTTTTTCTGGATAAATGAACGAAAAAATAAATGTACTTTAATGATATAGATAGTCAAATCAATTATATTAAACATTTATATCATATACTAGAAATCATGATGTTATAGTATATGCTATGGATGGGTGATGGCCATCCACCAAAGATTGTCTATGAGTACCCCCTGAAGAGGAGATACTCCCCGAGTGATTTTGCAAGTCGGACAAAACTGGTTTTATCTCAAGTAGCAGCAGAGGAAAAACCATAATTATCAGTGGAAAAGATTCAGATAAGGGAATTGACTACTGGAGAAGAGAAGATCTATTTGTTTTGAGCAGTGGGGGAACTTGGTTTCAGGTCTTAGCTTTCGGCGTGTTGACAAAGACTGGAAAAACATTGCCTCCTCCTCCAATGTTGTTTCCATCACCAACACCACTTTTCTCCAACTTGTTTACGAACATCAGCGAGACAGAGACAAGTCCAGTTCAAAATAATAGAGATGAGAAGAGAATATGAGAATCCAGCGAGCATGGAAAGCTACAGTCTCTAAGTTCACAAATGATTTTAGCAAATTTTAATTAGATCTAAGGTCAGTTTTTAAATTAAAAAGCTAAAGTCTTTTTGCAAATTCTTATTATACTTACAAAATTAGAACATATTACAAAGCCCATTAAGTTCATGAGTTATGGACGAAAAATCTGGTATCATTAAGAGTTTAAACTTAGTAAAACATTCATGATTTGGACTTTTTCTTTGTCCGTCCCTTTCTACTGCCGAAAATATGCAAACTCTTTTTTTTTCCTCTATCCAATAAACAATTAATTAAAGTTCTTCAGAGTCTCCTATATAAATATGTCAATATCAACACTTCATCTAATAAAATTTCCCATAACTGAAAATAATAACAATCTAAAACAAATGAAATTTTCATATTCTCTATCCAAACATTTTCTTTTCCCTCTTTTGGCCATGCCATTCCTCATGATACATAGTGTTTCATCACTGAACCTTACCAATGAGTATCTCAATCACAAATGCCTCCTCAATCAAGGGAAATATAACTCTGGAAGTGAGTACGAGGATAACCTCAACCGTCTCTTCTCTAAAGTTAGCAGGGACGCTTATGCTATGATCGGTTTCATACACACAAGTATTGGAACATCGACTCCCAATTTTCTTACCATCACTCTCCAGTGTCGTGGTGACTCTACTGGATCTAAATGTCATACATGCGCTGACACTGCATTCGCAGAGGTAAATCAACTATCATATATTTAAATATACAGATTACGTTTTTGCGGTGTTGTAAAACGTTATCTTTGAACCAAAAGAGAAATAAATACATGAAAATATTAGATTAGAGTTAATTAAAAAGTTATTAGCTTACACAATTTAACATTTTTTATAGTTAGGGAAGGAACAATTATCACAGATCTTAGATCATATATGAGATTCGTTCTGGATCCACTCCAATTTTCCAGATATCCGAAAGGTCAGACGCATGTAATAGAATCTCAGATCAGTAAAAACATGGATATATGGATTCTGTAAATATTTTTTTTTTAATTTTCTTAATAATTGATAAAAGATAACATTAAACTTATACACAAGATTCATTTTTAAATTGTTTTGTAATATTACTTTTACTTTCTGAAATATTTTTTTGGAATACTTTATTTCATTTTATTTAATGTTAAAGTATTTAATTTAATATTATTTTAAATATTTATCATTATTTGTATGGATTCATATCAAATTATGAATATCTACTGCTATTTTAATATTCAGATTGAATCCAGTATCTTGATATCCAAAACTCATGAATCTAGATATGAATAATCATAACATGGATCTAACATATCTGTATACCTTGAAGTATCTGAATATCTAGACACGACTCAGTCCTAGTTAAATAGACATCACAATTTATCATATATGTTGTGTAGAAGCCAAATTAAATATACAATGTTTTTATTAAATGCAACTATGTTAATAAATGTTGAAAACTATTTATACATGTGTGGTTTCTTTAAAGCCTTATTTTTTAAAACATTTCTCCTATTCATCAAAGTAATCACGTACTCTACAAATAATTAGGAGAAGAAAGCTTTAAATAATTAAATCATCATTTTAAATGATACAAATATATATGGTTGTATATTGCAGTTTCGTAAGAGATGCCCGAAGAACAAAGGAGGAATAATATGGTACGACCAATGTTTTCTCTATGTTAGTACAATCAAAGAAAAAATTCCAATCAAAACTAATTACGAGAATATTTTTTCTATGTACAACTCAAATAACATGAGAGGGGATAGAAATTTTTTTGCCAAGAGGATGACAGATTTTTTATATGATCTCACACTTAAAGTCGAGAAAACAATCAAGGGCGTTCACATCATATTATACGCAGCAGGGGAAACGAAGCTTGGGAAAAATAAATTGTATGCAATGGTGCAGTGTATACAACTAACATTAGATTGTAAAAGTTGTTTGGAATGGAGTATCAAAAATCTTTTCAAAAACAGTGACATTAAACAAGGAGGAAGAGTTTTGGGTACGAATTGTGGTGTAAGATATGAGCTATACCCTTTTCTTAGGAGTTAAGTGGTTTCACGGTGGTGATGAATACATCCTCTTCATAATTTCGAATTATGTTTAGTTTTGTTTACTTTTTATTTTTGCTGAAATGTTATATCATATATCAATAAAAATAGTGTTTACAAAAAACATATCCTAAGAAATTGTTTAAGAGATCAAAATTGATTTTTAAACAATGATTTCAATTGGCTTGGAATAGTTGAGGCATATTACCCTGTAGACTTGTGTTTTATCTTCAGTTTCTGATAGCTTTGCTTTTAATGATTTCAGTCATTTGCTGATAAGATTATGGATGATATCTGCTAACTCTCTTACAGAGTGGTGAAGCTGCTGTTCTTAGTGCAATTGTGTTCTCTCTATATCCAATATATGGTTGCTTGAAAAGTGAGTTTGACAAGCACCAAATCATGCCCTTTTAACATTATAGTTTTTATTATACTTACTACGATCTATCACTCTGGGTTTATCTTCTCTCGACAGCTCCGAGCAAAATATGTCCCATACCTTACGTGAAAATTAAATATCTAGGACCACGTCACATGACTTCATCCGAAGCAATGTGTTATAGACAATAACGTGTGTTGCATTGGTATTGAGCATCGAAATTAATTTTTCAAATAACAACAGGTTCAACATGTGTTGTAATATTATTAGACACTCGTAATCAACAGCAAGATGAGACACTTCAACTTCTTCTTGGTTGAGGATTTTAATATTAATGGCGTTACCCTCACCCCTCCTGGAGATAGCCCTAATACCAACGGAAAAATTGTGGCCGGTTTAATAATTATTAAATTGCGTCTGGAAGCACCAGCTTCAAATACTTCCTACAAGGGCCGGCTCGTGCATATCTCCAACCCATGTTCGAAAACGCGGTTGCAGTGGATGGTAAGAGATCGTGGGGATTTAGCCCAAATTGGATACAACAAATTAGTTTTTTGATTTTATAGTATAGATCTTTCATATTGGTCGATAAACATTAAAAAAGATAGTTAAAACAAATTTTTGTGTGTTTTAAATCAGCCAGCCACCATGTTTGTACCTAAAAATCTCATGAAACTTTATTTGGAGAAGATGATACTGAAATTACAATATTACATTTTACTTAATAAATAAAAGAAAAGAGTGGCACAAGTGCCTAGAATTGTTTTTGAACTCAGGATCTCAAGTGGAAAAAACTGCATAGAACCACTAGACCATAGTCGGTAGAATCACTATAAATTAATATTTAATAAATTAATAATTTTTATAAATTATTAAATTTTGCCGGTTTCAACTTAGGCCGGCTCAAAATTTGACACAAATCGATAAAATGATAAGATAATAAATTTGTAAAAAATTCTATATAAATATATAGTCCCATTAAAATTATAAATTAATAATTTATATATATATATATATTTTATATAAGTAAGAACCTATTATTATATTGTTTATTTTATATTTACAATGTAGTTATCTTTATATTTTCTTAACACTTAATATATTTCTGATGAGATTTAGTAATATTATATCTAAAATCACATTTAAGTTCTATGCAATATATGTTATATACACTATATAATATCTACACTAATATCAAATTTTTCAAAGTAACAATTAATATATGTACACTAATATCAAATTTTTCTTATCTTAGAATAAATATATCTTAAAATAAGAAATCTAAATAAAAAAACTTTTATAAATTAATATCTCTATAAATTAATAAAATTTCAAAGTTCCAACATTATTAATTTATAGAGGTTATATTGTACATTATTTATAAAATAAAAATACGTAAGAACTCTCATAGAACAACTCTCCAATTAACCTCTTTATAATTTTTGAATAATTGATTCAAAACTAAGCCTATATCAAGTGTATGTATCTGAATTTGAAGGAAATTTTTGTTGCAGGTGGGAGAAGATGAACATTTTTGTTATTGTGTTATATTCTATTATACGCATATAGAATAGAAATTTATCATATTTTGTTATATGATATATTATGTTAATATACTATTTTATCATGTTCCATTATATTTGACGGTTACTAAAAATGTTCTATTTTGTTTAAATATATAGTTTGTAATTTTCTTAAGTTCGAACTATCGTCACATGTTTTTGAACTTGTAAATATTGTAATATGATATATATTGTATAGTTTAATATTACATAATATAATTTAATATTACATGATATTGTGTATCCTTTAGATTTTGATATTTGAGTTTAGGGTTCATATTTGGGTTATGGTTTAGTGATTAGAGTTTAGGGTTTAGTATTGATGGTGAGGGATATGGTTTGGGTCAGGATTAACTTATTCCATGCAATCATAGACATTTCAAAATTTTATCAATATGTACAATGTTATTTATTTTGTTACATTCTATTTGGGTTTAGAGTTTATATTTGGGTAATAGTTTAGTGATTGGAATTTAGGGTTAAGTATTTAAGGGTTGGGATAATGTTTAGTATTTAAGAGTTGTGAATGGAGTTATAATCCTATACTATTCGGTCAAGTGGAATAGAAAATTCAATACATATATATGGTCAATAAACGTGTGACATGGATAGCTCATTCTTCTTTTCTGTGAAATAATTTTTAGGTACACTTGACCGTATATTACATGGATTACATTGATACATAGATGACATTTTTACCAGATAATGGCAAAAAAAGAAAGTGTATAACCGGATAAATTAGAGTGTAAATGTCAGTTTCTTCATTATATCAAAATCATTGTTATTCACCAATTTTGTCTTTCAAATATGGCTAGTACGCAAATAAATCTAATATTTTATATATATAATGTATTTAGATTTTTATTTATTTATAAAAGCCTACAAAAATGGAGACATGTAGCAAATGTTTCATCATGCCTGGTCCAGAGTTAGTTCTGCTGCTAACTACGTAAAAGACACTTTTTGTTTCTTTAATGCTTGAGCAATAAGATTACTTGTTGTTTAAGGTTTTGTTGGTGCATTAAGAGAGTGGAACCAGTAGATGCATGTTGTCTAGATGTATCAAACTTTCTTTTCAGGTTTGGAGGACAAGAACCGCGGAGGTTCATCAGCTATGTAATGACATTAATTAGACCACGAGGAATCATGTCAATCTTTTTAGAGAAATCATATATTTAAGAGAAATTAATTTAAGCTTAACTGTAATAATGGCTGGAAAAGATAAAAAAAATGGCTCTGTGGATCTTCTTGGCTCTTGTATGGAAACACTGACCCAACAGTGTGTTACGCATCACACTGGGGGACAAGGTAGCCCTAAGCCAAAGCTTACAACCTATTAGAGTGTGGGAACGAAGAATTGGGTTTTGGTAATTATGGCTTTGTGAAGCTTTTTAATTTTGTCTTGTATTAAGTTGAACGACAGCTTGAGCTTATTACATTTAACGGAGGTGAATGATAATTAATGGCTGACTTTAGAAAAGCTTAAATGATCTAATCAACATAAATGTGAGATTAAATTGGCTAATTTAAAAAAGTTGGTGATTTAAATTGCTCAAATTTAAGTTCAGATTTTATTTGTAATTCTTTTGAAGTTGGAGGTTATTTGGTGATTTTTTATTTTAATTTGATTAAAGTCAATTTTAAAAATTTAAAAGCTAAGGTATTTTTGCATATTCTTATTATAATTACAAAATTAGAACATATTACAAAATCCATTTAGTTCATAAGTGATACGGAAAATTTGGTATCAATTTGATTTTATTTTTAGGAGTTTAAACTTAGTAAAACATTATGAATTTGGACTTTTTCTTTGTTCCTTTCTTTCCGCCTCCAAAAATATGCACACTTTTCTCTTCTATCCAATGAGCCATTCAATTAAAATCCTTTTGAATCTCTTATATATAACTGTCAGTCTCAACACATCATTTACCAAAATTACCTTTTACTGAAAAACAATAAAAGCTAAAACAATGAAATTTTCATATTCTCTATCCAAAAGATTTGTTTTCCCTATTTTGGCCATGCAATTCCTCATCATATGTAGTGTTTCTTCATTAAACCTTACCAATGAGTATCTCAACCACAAATGCTTCCTTGAGCAAGGGATATATAATTCTGGAAGTGAGTACCAGGACAGCCTCAACATTATGTTACGTAATGTTCGTACTAGTAATTATTATAAGAATGGTTTCATGCGCGGAAGCATGGGTCGTGAACCTGCTCCTGATGCTACTACCGTCATGTTCCAGTGTCGTGGTGACTCTTATGGGTCTAAATGCAGTGCATGCGCTGACACCGCAGTCGCAGGGGTAAACAAGCGGTCATACATCTAAATATAATGATTACGGTTTTGAGGTGTTATATAACCTTAATTTGAACAAAACAGAAATGACTAGATGAAAAAAAAATACGATTATGGTTAACTAAAAAAATATCAAAGATAGGAATGGGATAACTATCAAAGATCTAGATCAGATATGGTATTCGCTCTAGATCCACTCTAAATATCCAGATATTCGTAAGATTTTATCAGTGTGATTGTATAATTAAAGATAACATAAATTTTATTCAAATTTTAAATTTTTGAATTATTTTATAGTATTACTTTTACTTTCTGAAAGATTACATTTTATTTTGGAATACTTATTTCAGTTTAGATATATATCAATTTTCTAGATATCCAAAAGTCACGGGTCTAGATATGGATAGTTTGGAATGTATGGTTTCTTTAAAGCCTTAATTTTAAAAAAACTTCTCCTAATCATAAAATAATAAATTATTATACAAATAATTAGGAGAAGAAAGCTTTCACTAAAATATTAATTCATCTTTTTAAATGATACAAAACATATATGGGTTGATACTGCAGTTTCGTAGAAGATGTCTGAGGAACAAAGGAGGAATAATATGGTACGACCAATGTTTTCTTTGGGTTAGTGCGATCGGTGAAGAAATGCCACTCAATACCAATTACAAGAATATTTTTTCTATGTACAATCCAAATAACGTGAGAGGGGATGCAAAATTGTTTGCCAAGAGGGTGGTGGATTTTTTCTCTGAGCTAACACTTAAGGTCGATAAAAACACCAAGCCCGACTCCCCCGTCATATATTACGCAGAAGGGAAAAAGAAGCTCAGGACAAATACATTGTATGCAATGGTGCAGTGTGTAGAACTAACAATAGATTGTAAAGGCTGTTTGACATGGAGTATCACAAAACTTTTCAAGAATGGCGACGTTAAACAAGGAGGGAGAGTTTTTGGTTCAAACTGTGAAGTAAGATATGAGCTATACCCTTTTACTAGGAGTTAAGCTTTTTATGGTGGTGGTGAATACATCTTCATAATTTCTTATTATGTTTTAGTTTTGTTAACTTCTTTATTTTTGCTGAAATTTAATACATATATTAATAAATAGAGTGTTTACAAAAACAGATCCAAAGAAATTGTTTAGAAGATCGAAATTGAATTATTTATTTTTTATTAAACAATGATTTTCAACTAGATTGGAATTCTTGAGGCTATTACTCAACGGAGTTGTGTTTCATCCTCAGTTTCTGATACCTTTGGTTTTAGTCTTTTTTTTTTTTTTTTTTTTTTTTTTTTTTTTTTTTTTTTGAAACACATTACCTTTGGTTTTAGTCACTTCAGCCAATTGCTGATATAATTATGCATGAGGTTTGTGAACTCTCTTACCAAGAGATATTGAGGCTGCTGGTTCTTAGTGTCATTGCATTCTCTCGAGATCCTATATATGGTTGCTTGAGTGAGTTTGACGGGCACCAAGTCATGCTCTTTTAACCATGTTCTACCACACCGGGTTTATCTTCTATTAGCAGCTCTGAGAAGAACATGTCTCATAGCTTATGTTAATTTTAATTCTGTTAACAACTTTTAACTAAGGGAAAATTAAAAATCTAGGACTACAAGTGGCAAATCTCATTATTTAAAGCAATGTATTATAGACAGTGACATGTATTGTTTTGGTAAGAGTATCGGAATTGACTTCTAAAATAACAAAAAGTTAAAACATGTGTTGAAATATTATTGGATGTTAAGAACTATTATATATCAAAATTTATCTTTTTCCTTTAAAATAGAGACATTTTCATTTAATTTTGGTATTAAATGTACTTGTTTTAATAATTATTTTCATTTTCATAATTTGAATTTTTTTGTTAAAATCATTAAAATAATATACAATAAAATGGGCTAGTATATTGAATTTGATTAAACAAAATTATCATAGGAGATAAAAATTGTAATGGATATTGAATTAATTGGTGAAAATAATATTCTTTATATATTATTTGAAAAACATTTTTAAGTTGTAATCTTGATTACCATGCTAAGGTGTCAACACCATCTCACGTCTCTTATTTAAATGTCTCTCAGTTAATAAATCCATTGTTAGGGAAACATGTTTTGTTGTATATCGGTTAACTAATGAGTGGTTTAACTTCCTTATTAACTCTCTTTATTGAAATTTCACGTTCTTATTCTTCACATCTTAGGCCGGTATGAGTCTTGATTGAAGTCATATGACTTCCTTCACGAATCTTATTATTCATGCCGCAAGAATAAACGATCAATGTAAGGGTTTGGCAAAAACATCAACAACGATCAACGAGACTTAGTTTGTCTGAACACTAGAGGGGAGTGTTTATACACTACTGATCAATATCATGTCCACAGTATCTATGTTGTCTTTTTATAAATAATATAGGTTCAAGAATTTTTAAACACTTGATATATTGTACTCAATACACAATGGTAGATACCATAGTGTATTGTACATCAATCATATGTTTTCAATAATACTAAATTGTCTTTGTTCGTACACAATCATGGAACGTTCAGTTCAATATGGGATTTTACCGGTAATTTATGGTTTGAGGTCAATTATAGATCGTCCGGTTGTCATACGGATGAAGTCTAAGACTTAAATGTAATAAGGATTTATAGTCTAGGAAATAAAAGATGCGATTTGTTAATATATAGTTGCAGCATTAACTATTAATCCTTGCTAAATATGATTTTTTATACGTGCAAACTTTACATACTTTTTTTTAAGTGGAACTTTCTTAAATTTCAAAAATACACATATATTCCAATTTTTAATACGTGTTAAGAAGTCTATAGAGTTTATTACTTAAATCCAAAAGTGTGATTCAAACAATTTGTTACTATCTAGTTTCAACATTAAATATATACTTCTTGCTAAATGATACTTTCTATAAGTGCAAATATTACAATGAAGCATGAGCAAAAGAATTTATAAAAGAAAACTCACGCGTAATCATCAACTTGTAAAGTGTTAAAATGAAGAAAAAATGGCTTTGAATAAATTGATCATTTTGTATAGTCATAACGATCATCATATAATATTCATATTCCAACAAATATATAGTAGTTTTACACTCAATTGAACATGAAAAAATAAGAAGGGAAGGATCTACATAAATAAGAAGGGAAGGATCTACATAAGTTACTAGTCACACAAAATAATCTTAATCCATTTTGAAAAAGATTCTTGCTTAATCTTCCAATAGTACCAATTTTCCAAATGAATGGTAGTAACAGATTGCGTTTTCCATATATGGTTAATGTTCACATCAGTCTCTTTTTTTTTTTTTTGAACTGCTTCACATCAAAGTCATTCTTATCTTGTTACATATAAATAAGAAGCTCAAACGCTTCACTTTACCTCAACTTATCAGTAGTTTTTTTTTTTTTTTAAATCGATTGATATGGCGTCTAGGTTTCTGATTCTGTATGTTTTGTCTTCTTCTTCTATTACCCGCAGAGGAATACTTGACTGTCAAGGATCCTAGTCTTGGCTATTATAGTGTATATAGTTGGTTTAGTTAGTTCTAACAGGTTTACACCGGGTAGATTATGATTGTATATAATCATTTGTACACCTTCATTATACAATTAAAAGAAATAATATTCATTTTCACATCTCTTGAACTCATGGGCTTCATCACGAGTGCTATGTTCCTGTTCAACTTCAATTCCTCTAATTATATTGGCTCTTCAAATCATTTCTAGTGGTTACCTTTTTTTTTATTCCAAAAATAGAGTATTCTAAAAATAGAGGGAAGTTTTGCTCTAACGGTTATCTCTACTTTTTATATTTAACTCAATGTTTTATGTTTTTAATTGAAAGCCTTTAGTCAAAAAAAAAAAGATTTGGTGTATTATTGGAGTGACTTTTATTCTATATTTAGTGTATAGAAGGAAAGATAGAATACCATGCTCTCAATAATTGTCACAAAAACACTAATAAGTGTCGTACACTAGACATGAACATCGGGTTTGCGTTCGTTAGACACTCATAGTCAACAGCAAAATCGGACACTTAAACTTCTTCTCGGTCGATCAAATATTTTTTGATTATGGCTAGTTGTAGTCATTGGCTCTTTACTGTTGATTCTCGTTTAGATTTGTATATTTTCCATGTGTTTCATCGCGGGAGGATCAATCTTCCAGCTATGAAATCATTGCTTCTTGGTCAAGCTAGCTTCTAAAGAAAAGAGCCAAGACCAGTGGTCAAGCTAGGTCTCTCGGCAAATTCTTATTATACTTAGAAAACTAGAACATATTACAAAGCCCATTTAGTTCATGGGTGGTGCAGGAAGAACATGTTATCAGTTTGATTTTATTTTTAGGAATTTGAACTTGGTAAAACATTTTGAGTTTGGACTTTTTCTTTGTCTCTCTGTTTCCGCCGCTAAAAATATGCAAACACTTTTCTTTTCTATCCAGTGAGCCAATCATTTAAAATCCTTTTGAATCTCCTATATAAAAGTGTCAGTCTCAACAAATTAATTATCAAAATCACCTTCTACTGAAAAACAATAAAAATCTATAACAATGAAATTTTCATATTCTTCATCCAAACGATTTGTTTTCCCTAATTTGGCCATGCAATTCCTCATAATACAAAGTGTTTCGTCACTGAACATTACCAATGAGTATCTTAACCACAAATGCTTCCTTGATCAAGGGAAATATAATCTTGGAAGTGAGTACGAGGACAGTCTCAACATTCTCTTACGTAAAGTTCGTACTGATAACTATGCTCTGACCGGTTTCATGCACCTAAGTAAGGGTCGTGCTCCTGATTCTGTCACTGTCATGTTCCAATGTCGTGGTGACTCTTATGGGTCTAAATGCCGTACATGCGCTGACACCGCCATCGCTGGGGTAATTGAGCTGTCATAAATTTAAATATAAAGATTACGTTTTTGAGGTGTTATAAAACCTTATTTTTGCGCCAAAAGAGAAATGATAACATGAAACAAAAATAAGACTATTTTTTCAAAAAAAAAAAAAAAAAAAAAAAAAAAAAAAAAAAAANTATTTTTTAAAAAAAAAAAAAAAAAAAAAAAAGACTAGAGTTAACTAGAAAAAACAGTTGGCAAAGTTTGACATTTGTTATAGATATGAATAAGACAACTATCAGACATCTGGATCAGATATGAGATTCGTTCTAGATCAACTTTAAATATTCGGATATTCGTAAGATTGTATCTGAATTTTGTAAATGTATTAAAATATATTTTCTTAATAATTTATTAAAAATTAAATTAAATTTTATACATCAATTTTATTTTTGAATTATTTTGTATTATTACTTTTATTTTCTAGATAAATATCTAATTTTTAGATATCCAAAAATCACAGACCTAAATATGGATAGTCATAACATGGATCTAACGGATGTGGATACTCTGAAATTTTTGGACATCCAAACCCCTCTCAACCCTGGTTATTTAGAAATCACAATTTATCATAAATGTTGTGAAAACAGGATTATATTGATGATGTTTTTCATTAAATGCAACTATGTTAATAAAGGTTACAAAGTACTCCTAATCATTTATCCTTGAGTAGTTTATGTAAATCCTTAAATTTAAACATTTATCCTAATCATCAAAATAATAACTTATTATACAAATAATTAGGAGAAGAAAGCTTTCACTGAAATATTAATTCATCATTTAAAGTGATACAAAACAGATATGGTTTCGTATTGCAGTTTCGTAAAAGATGTCGGAGGAACAAAGGAGGTATAATATGGTACGACCAATGTTTTCTTTGGGTTAGTACAATCGATGAATCAACAATGTCAATCAGTACTAATTACAAGAATATTTTTTCTATGTATAACCCAAATAATGTGAGAGGGGATGCAAAATTGTTCGCCAAGAGGGTGATGGATTTTTTTTCTGAGCTAACACTTAAAGTCAAGAAAAACACCAAGGTTGGCTCCGTCATCATACTTTACGCAGCAGGAGAAAAGAAGCTCGGGAAAAATACATTGTATGCAATGGTGCAGTGTGTAACACTAACAATAGATTGCAAAAGTTGTTTGGTATGGAGTATAACAAAGCTTTTCAAGAACGGCGACATTAAACAAGGAGCAAGAGTTTTGGGTACGAACTGTGATATAAGATATGAGCTATACCCTTTTCTTAGGAGTTAAACATTTTTTATAGTGGTCATGAATACATCCTCTTCATAATTTCCAATTATATTTTAGTTCTGTTTACCTTGTCTTCTTTTTGCTGAAATGTAATATTCGTATTTTAATAAATGATGTTTACATAAACAGATCAAAAGAAATTGTTAGAAGATCAAAATGGAATTTTTTTGGTTAAACAATATTTTGAACTGGCTTAGTTGAGGCTATTATTACTCAACGGACTTGTGTTTTATCCTCAATTTGTAAAATAAAAATAAAAACAAAATTATGTTCACCCTTTTTTCTTGTGTTAAGAAGTGTTTATAGGAAGAACAAACAATATAATCCAAAATTGATTAGCAAAATTGCAAAAATGAAGAAATATATATATATATATAGGGTAAGTCAAAGATCTTACCGAAACAGAATCTCCGAACATATATGAATCCTTTAGTTCATATTAGAAACAAAAACCCTAAGTTAGCCGCAAGCCTCCAGAGTATCCAATACACAATAATGTCTAGAAACGTTGATTGGTCTAAGCTCTGCCCTGATCTGTTACGATCAATCTTCGAAAGCTTGACCTCTTTAGATTTTCATCGAGCCAAAACCGTTTGCTCAAACTGGTATACCGTTTCAAGAACATGTCCTCTCTATCCATGGAGAATTGTATTACAAGGTAAGAACTCTCTCTTGTATGATCCCATTCAAGATAAAATCCACCACAAAAATCTTCTTGGGATCGACTTGTCCGAAGTCCATTGTCTAGCTAGTTACAGCAACTGGCTTCTACTCGTAGATCCTTGTCTACATTTTCATCTCTTGAACGTGTTTACTCGCGAAACAATCAATCTTCCTTCATTAGATTCGTCACTTCGTGATAGTCCTTATAGATTCATACGAAACAACATGTTTGAATGCTTCCTTGAGCTCTACGGCACCAAGTTTCTTATGACTTGGGACGATTTCAAGTTTTCAAAGACGGCTGTCTTGTGGATAAAGGAGAGAAATGGAGATTTCGTTGTCGCTTGGGCTATCAAACAATTTTATATCTTGTCATACAAGAAAATAGCAAATGATTGTGATGATGATGATAAGAGATGGAGTATTACATGCACACAGTGTGAAGACATGGCTTATAAAGACAACAAGCTTTATGTCTATACCTATGATCACTACATCAACGTTCTTGATTTCTCTGGAGATTGCCCTAAAGAAACTCTTGAAGGAAACCATTATCTTAATCATCCTTTTCCCTTCGTAGATACGATATATAAGTTAAGGATTACTATCGCAAACTCAGGAGAGGTTCTGATCGTTTTGAGCTTGAAAGAGTTGAAGAGGAAGTTTTGTATTTATAAGCTGAATCTTGAGGCTGGAGAATGGGAAAGAGTAGAGTCTTTGGGTGATGAGATGTTGATTTTTGGTCATGGGGTTACAATAAGAGGACCGTTTATAGATAGAGGAATCATAAGTGATTCAATATGTTTCCTTGATGATGATCATTTGTCTGATAATTATCTTGGGACGAGAAGAGAAGCAAATTGTGGTGTGTTTGATCTTGCAACAAGAACAATCACTTGGCATACAAGATTAGATGATCGGTCTTCCAAGATTTACTGGTTTGTTCCAGGACAAGCTTAGTCTTTAATTATCTTTTTTATTTGAAGCTCTTCTTGTTAGGTTTATAAGTTGTTGTTTGAGAAACAACCACATAACTCTCTTCTCTTTTATATATATTTGATCCGTTCTTGATTTTGGGGTTTATAGATAATTTGAGCCAAGTGTTTTTGATTATGGCTAGTTGTAGCAGTTGGCTCTTTATTGTTGATGATCGATTAGATTTGTATCTTTTGAATGTGTTTACTCGCGAGAGGTCTTTTGAATCGTCCACCGATGAAGTCATAGCTTCTTGGTCAAGCTAGCTTCTAAAGATAAGAGTTAAACCAGTGGGAACGTTTCATCTAGCGTAGCAGCGTAACCTTTTCCATCTTATCGGCTTGTGTTTGGTATGAACGAGAGAACAGGAGATTATACCGGAAAGGAGATGACTCGTGGTGTATCTTGAAGGCACATGGTGTTGTCTGTAGATCTATGGCGTATAAGAAAAACAAGCTTTATGTGTATACATCTGATGATTACGTTAAGATTCTTGATTTATGTAGAGATTCCACTAATGAGATAGTGGAAGGGGACCCATCATCATAGGTTTCACTTTGTTTCACAAATATGTGTGTAAGAAGAATGTAGCGATTACTAACTCAGGAGACCGTTCTGAACTTAGAAGAGAACCGTTTGTTTTACATCTTTAACATAACGTTGAAAGTGAAAACTGGGATACACACTAGATCCTCTTGGAGGTGACAAAATGGTAACTGGGACACGCTAACTCTTCGAGATTGACATGTTGACCAAACAAAAGACTACCACGAGTTTATGACCGAACAAAAGACTATTATGAATCAATGATCAAACAACTTAAATGGAAATTTTATTTTATTTTATAAATTGATTGTTGTTAATGGGGAATAAAGAAATCATGGAAAAAAACTTAAGGTCTCTCTCTTGCAATCATGATAGAAAAAGGATCCACTATTGGCTCGTGGATAAAACAACCATATGATCTCACAACATTTCCGAAAGTAACCTAAGCTAGTATGTATGGTTCTCATCAGAAACCCATTCCTCCCATACCGCCCATACCTCCCATACCACCCATGCCGCCGCCGCCACCACCCATAGCCGCAGACGCATCCTCTTTAGTTGGAATATCAGTCACAACTGCTTCCGTCGTTGTCAACAAAGATGAAACACTAACCAATAGAATGAACCAAGAACAAATATTAGAAGGAAAAATTACAATAAACTCAACATTTGACTATAAATTATCAAACTTGGTGTACCTTGCAGCATCAACCAATGCGGTTCTGATCACTTTCAAAGGGTCGATAATACCAGACTTTACCATATCAACGTATTCTCCTGAAATATAAAATACAAGACAGTTGAGTATATAGCAATAAGGTGAAGACCTAGAGCAAGTAGTAAACGAATTTCTCTGTAATGCTTATATAAACTGCGAGACCTTTAGCAGCGTCATAACCGAGGTCAGGATCATCTGATTCCAAAAGCTTGCCTACGATGACTGCACCCTCTACTCCAGCGTTGGAAGCAATCGTGTAAACAGGTGTCTGCATCAAAGAAAGATGTTTGTGCGTTTAAGATTCTGGAAGCTATTTATACTGGGAGATTAAGAAAGATGTGATGAGATTCAAAAAAAAACCTTGAGAGCGTTTTGGATGATTTGGACACCGATTTTCTGATCAAAGTTAGCTGTGGAAAGCTTCTCAAGCTCTTTTGACGCGTACAAAAGAGCAACACCACCTCCTGTAATTAAAACAGAGTAGTGTAATTTATTTGTCTCAGTAACTTATACCAAAGTTTATCTTTAGGGGATACTGTATGATTTTTTTACCTGGAACAATACCCTCTTCTACAGCTGCTTTGGTGGCATTTAGAGCATCGGTTACTCTATCTTTCTTTTCGCCAACTTCTGACTCACTCGCTCCCCCAATCTAAAAGCCCATCCCATCAGTAAATATTCAGTCAATTGGTGTGCTCCAACAGATATGTTAAGAGAACACTTTCATTACCTTTAGTACAGCAACACCACCAGAAAGTTTAGCCAACCTTTCTTGTAACTTTTCCTTGTCATAGTCAGACTCGCTCGCTTCAACCATGGATCGTATCTGTGTGGTTTATTTAGAGTTAGTACATACATAACATCCTTACCAGTTGAAAAAAAAAGTCAAGGTAGATCCCTGACTACCATACATGATAATATGTGAGAAGTATAAACCAACCTGTTCACAGCGTTCCCCAATTGATTTCTTGTCACCAGCACCATCAAGGAAAACGGTATCGTCTTTGGATACAGTTATCTGTTACAAATGCAAGTAGTGTGATATAAATGTATCTAAAGGTAAGGAGAATAAGCCAACAAGGATTCAGCCAAACGAACCTTTTTGCAGTTTCCAAACATACTGAGGTCGACTTTCTCGAGATTCATACCTAGCTCTTCTGTTATCACCTGTAAAAATGAAATCATCAAAGGAATATTAGCTCATGAGATTAGTGTGCGCGGTGATTGTCTTCACAGATAGTAAAATAGTAAATATGTGCTTGCCTGGGCTCCGGTTAGGATAGCTAGATCCTGTAAATTGGCCTTTCGGTTTTCTCCAAAACCAGGGGCCTTCACAGCACAGACCTATAATGCAATGGCATTTACATCAATCCAAGCAAGTTAATATCTAAGAAGACATGACAAAGGCTGAAAATAAGAACCTTGATTCCAGCACGAAGTTTGTTCAGAATTAGTACGGCAAGAGCCTCGCTATCCAAATCCTCCGCAACGATCAGCAGTGGCCTTTGCTTCTGAAGAGGAAGACAGAATAGATATAGATCTTCAGATACAAAAGTACCTTAATGGGTATCAGCAGACGTAATTGACATTCAAGAAATGACCAAATCGTTTGTACCTTGAGAGCCAGTTCTAAGACTTTCACAATAGAATTTAAATTGGAGATTTTTTTCTCGTGAATGAGAATGAGAGGATCTTCAAGTTCCTGAAGACCATATCCAAGCAGAGCAAATCAATTGAGAAGTTTGTTAATATTGATAAAGCAACAAGGTGGGAACCGGGATCCTTACACATTTTTGATTTTTCTGGTTTGTAATGAAGTATGGGGAGATGTACCCCCTGTCAATCTTCATACCCTCAACAACCTCAAGCTCGTTAAACAAGGTCTTGCCATCCTGTATCAAGAGATGATCGCATAAGTTAGCCAAAGTAAGAAATAATCCAACTAAATTTTAAAATTTAGGGGATCAAAATTAGCTCACTTGAATTGTGATCACTCCCTCTTTGCCGACACTTTCCATAGCCTTTGCAATCAGTTCACCAATTTCCCTATCTCCATTAGCTGAGATTGTTCCAACCTGAGCGATTTCTTCAGAAGTGCTAATCATGCGTGCTCGGCTCTTCAAGTTCGTGACAACGGTATCAACAGCCAGTTTGATTCCACGTCTTAGATCCATTGCGTTCATTCCAGCAGCAACTGATTTACAACCCTCCGTGAAGATAGCTCTAGTAAGAACTGTAGCACAGGTTGTTCCTGTTTTTTTTTGTGGAATACAAATAAACAACAATTAATATGAGACTTTTAATAGGAGAGTAACAAAAACATTTTTGTAAATACAATGAAAGGTTCTCCCTTACCATCACCAGCCACATCGTTGGTAGCGTTAGCAACCTGTTTGACAAGACTAGCACCAACGTTCTTGACTCTGTCCTTGAACTCAATGCTCTTGGCGACAGTAACACCATCCTTAGTCACCTTTGGTGCACCCCAGCTTTGTTCGATGATGACATTACGACCCTTAAAGGATAAGACTTTTATATCAAACACTGTGAGGGCTAACAAAAAAACATACATGTAACGATAAACTAGGGCGTTACATGATTACATCTTCATTTCTGTAATTATATTCACTAAACAATATTAATCTCTTGAATAAAGATCTGAAACAAGAAAAAGTGTATACCTTAGGTCCCATAGTGACTTGAACTGCATCAGCAAGCTCCTCGACACCTCTAAGCATTAACGCTCGACCCTCAACACCGAACTTTATGTCTTTTGCTGCATAGTTCCTAGCGGAACTGAGTCTGCTTCCAATCTAACAACACACAGAACACTCATCAATACATACATAACCAGAATTTGCCAAAACAGCATAACTAGATAACAAAATGAAGAACACGAACCTGAGTTGTACAGTTTCTGGCAACTCTGTAACGATAAATAAATCATATCAATAAAAATGAAATTAACTTTCATAAATACAGGGAAAAGGAAGAAACTCTACAGTCATATGTGAAATACAATCGGATCACCGATTAATCAACCATAAACTAAATTCAAAAAAAAAAACAGCATTTAAATTGCATCTAATGAGCCGAGCAGATCTAACCTAGCTTTTGAAGCAATGCTGGAGACGAGCCGATACATTTTGATAGATTCTCAACTCAACCCGAGAAGATGACAATTGCTTCGGAACGGATCGAAAAGAAGCTGAATTGACAATTCGCAACTCGCAGGGAGAGGAGAAATTAAATAGAGGGAAGATTCTCGAAGCAGACTAGGGTTTAGGGTTTTGCGTTTTCTCCAAGCTCGTTGACGAGAGGGCTTAGCACCGATTTGGATTGGGCTCCAGTTTTTGTGGGCCTTATGAGGCCCAGTTCATTACTACACTAAATTAAGAAAATTAACAAAATAAAACTAAAACAAAAAAATAGATAAAGAGTTATGTTTTAGGCCAAGCATTCCAGTCACACATGGCATTCTATCTATTTGTCAATTGCAAAACTGAGAGCATGATTAACCCATGAACCCTTCATGGGGTTCTTAGAAAGTGTTTTCTTTTAAAAAAAAAAAAAATTAAAAAACGAACCAATCACGGGATGCCACGTGTCAGTGGGGCCCGTGAATAGTGTAAGAAACCATTAAGAACTGGTTCTTAATTAACAACTTTTATAACCGGTTCTTACAGTATTCATGGGACCCATCGCTTAAGAAATCCTCCTAAGAAACCCCTCTAATCATAGTCTGAGTCTTGACTCTTGTTTATATTATCTAATCAAGTTATTAAGCTCTCTAGGTCAGTTCTATCAAACGTTATATAATTTTTCACATAAAAGTGACATTTATCTGCAATAACGACTAATCAACAAGCATTGCCAACAAAAAAAAAAGATAAGTTGAAATGTAAGAATATACATTATAAAAAACGAGAAGCCACATCTTCCTTACAACAAAAGAAACCCCCAAAATGCTATGTTTTTACAGTTATTTATTTTGGGTGAGCTTCTTCTTTTTTTTCTTTCTTTTCACATCACAAACACACTTTCAGTTGTCTCTCTTCTTCCATTTTTACCTCTTCTCATATATGACTTCATATATAATTGGTTAAGAGTCAAAAGTGTGAGATACAACGTCGTTGACGAGCAGAGACAGATTTAATATGTTGCTTAGTTTCTTCTTTCCACGCATTAGCAATATCATGAGCCACACTTATGGCATCAAGCGACGCACCTGAGAGTCCTCTTCTCGTGAACCCCACCGCATACAATCCAGCCTCCCCTTTCCACCCTTTTGGATACGGGTTTTTCTCTATCCCCATCTCCGCCAAGTCGTTCTCCTTCCATAACAATACACCAAACAACACTTCTAATTAGTATTTTTAAATATTCCCTATCAATCAAACGTCTCTCAACTGTCACTAACGGTAATTCTCTCCCATAAACATATTAATAATCATAAACACTTTATCTTTTGGGACAAACTTAGAGCACCCTCAACCCTAATTAAAAAAGGAGGGGTGCTTAATTTTTTTTTTTTTTTCTTTTTCCTGAATTAAAAAAAAAAAAAAAAAAATTAAAACTGACCAATCGCGGGCCTCCACGTGTCAGTGGGGCCCGCGCAACAGGACAAGCACCGTTGCCTATCGTGCCTAAAGAAGCGCCGGCGCTTCTTTCTTCTTCCTTCCTTTCATTTTTTTTTTTTTTTTTTTGTGCCTAAGCACCCCCTTAAGCAATTGCGTTAAGGGTGCTCTTAGAATAGTACAATGTTTATGTTTTGTCTTACCTTAAGCCACGAAGGGACATTGCTTCTGTAACCAGTCGCAAGAACGACTGAATCAATCTCTAGAACTCGTCCATCCACGAGTTCGACCTTTCCCGGACCAAACTTGACGATTCCCGGAACAATTTTGATCTTTCCTGATTTGATTTTAGAAAAGGCTCCGACATCTAGAACTGGAGTTTTACCGGTGGTGTTCTTCAGCTCTAACGGTCCAAGTTTCGGCCTCTTAAGGCCGTACTTATCAGTATTCCCTAGAAATAACATCGTGAGAAGGAGCAGAGTCTTATCTACGAGCCAAACCGGCATCCATTTCATCATTGCTACACCTATTTCGAATGTAGACTTCCCAAGAATCTCTCTCGGCAACACATGAACCTATTTAAAAACAACAGAGTAAATAGTGAGAACCAACTTGTAAAAGTCCATCTATATATATTGGAAATCTCTCAACTAAAATTTCTCAAAAAAAAAAAAAAAAACAGCCTTTCAAAACTTATATTAAAATATTATTATTTTTGATAAATACTATAATTTAAATATATTTGATTTGGCAAATCAAATATATTTAAATTATAGTATTTATCAAAAATAATAATATTTTAATATAAGTTTTGAAAGACCTTTTTTTTTTTATATGCATACCTTCACTGATATGCAAGTTGTTTTGATCAAAAAAAAATATATTTGATATGCATGGTCTAGAGGCTTTATTTAGTGATTTTTATTTTATTTTTACTTACAGAGCTACGAACGACCATTGATGGACTTGCATTGTGGTTGCATAGATCAAGAGAAACCTCCATGCCGGAGTTTCCACATCCAACTACTAGAACTCGTTTTCCACGGTATTTCTCGCCAGATTTATAATCACCAGCGTGAAGAACATCTCCACCAAAATCTTCTAAACCCTCAAACTCAGGAACCACTTTCTCAGCATTTTCTCCCGTCGCCACCACGAGCCACCTACAAAAATACTCAAACTCGCAAGAACCGAGTAGCCCGCTTCTCGAAACAGTCTTGACCCTCCACAGCCCAAACCTCTCGTCGTACTTAGCTGACTGAACAGTCTCGTTGAACTTAGGTTGGATATCAAAGTGGGTTGCGTATGACTCAAGGTACTCAATAAACTGATACTTCGTTGGATATTCCGGGTAGTCATCGTGGAAGGGTAGATTGGGTAGTTGACAGAATTGTTTGGGAAGATGAAGCTTGAGACGATCATAGCTTCTGTCTTGCCACAGAGAGGCTATGCAGTTAGCTCGCTCGAGGATTATATAAGGAACTTCTTGGCGTTTTAGGCTTGCGGCAACAGCTAGGCCCGATGGACCAGCACCCACGATGACCGGCCCGTTAACCCAAATGCAGCGCCGGGAGAAAATGTCTTCGTCCTTCGGTATGAAGTTCGGAAGCATACTTGAGATGCTGACACAGTTTGTGTTCTTGTTAGTATACATCTTTTTGAGAGTGTTTAGTGTTATGTATACTTGTCTTGTTTGCAGGATGTGGAATTGGTTTGTGTCTTATTGGATATTGAGGATAAAGAGTTTAAATAGAGAAGAGTTTCAAGCAATTTGGACTTTTGTATTCGAAAATACAAAAAGAAAAAAAAAATCTTGATTAGTATAGTCTTTTAGGTTAACTTCAAAAATGTTCAAATGATAAGCTTGCAGCGGCGTTTATTAATTCATATAAGCTACATATATAATATATATAATATATATATTGCTTAAGAATGAAATTCATAGAAAACTATTACATTGAGGTTGTTGCCATTTGCTTTCTGAATTATTTCGGTTCGTTTCTACTTTTCTATAATCTCGTTTGAGATCAACTTATAATAATACTGTATGATTGATTATTCATGTTACTATTTTTTATTATAAAAGTTTTTCTTGACCAACATTCAAAAAAAAAGTTTTTCTTCACCACGTTGATGTAAGAAGCTTGGTTTTGTGTCTTATCTGCCCCTAGATATATATTTTTTTTGATTGTGTGGGTTTGCAACTAAAACTTTGAGAGACATTTCGAATGTTATCATCGAGACTGTAAAATAACGTCTTTTCACTAGTTAGCCACCTACATAACTGAGCGTTTAAATCCGGCCATTAGACGCTAAGTGTTTGGTCGGAAGAATATCATACTAAAGTTATGACATTTTCCCTGGGTAAATTGTTACAAAATTATAAATTTGGAATGTTTTAAGAAGATCTACATAGATCAGTGTATAAACCAAATCTAGGGTTAGATACGTATGAAACTGAAAGAGAAAGATGAGATATATCCATGTGACGTAGTGTAAAATATGGGTCTTCATTCATGTTAATTTATTTAATTTGGTCAATTCCTCTTTCAATGTGCAATGAAATGTCATAATGCATCCTGATACACTAACCCAAAACAATGATTAGAAGAATCTTGCTTTCATTTACTCACTCTATTTCAATATATAAGTAGCTTTATAAAAAAAAAATTGTTTTACAATATAAATTGTTTTCACGTTCAATACAAAATTAATAAATTAATATTATTTAATTAAGAAGTTACAAGCAAAATCTTAAGTATATTTTATCATTGGTCATTTTTTACTTAACTAAATGTTTTTATTCTTTAATTAAATATTACTGTTAAAAGAATGATTATTTAAAATGTATTTTTAGATAAAGTTACTTATAATATTTTTTTGGTAACCAGATATATCCGATGGATCGAGATCCAATCAGTTAATCTTCTCAAAATCTGTCTACTGGTATTAAATAGATTTGGTTGCTCGTAATGAAAATTACTTACATATTAACTACACAAACAAATATATCTGAAATGATAAGTTTCAAACCCATAGTATTTAGCACATTTTCAAACTGGTTTTACCAGTCGATCACTCTTAGTGGTTAAATTACTTATAATTTAAATAGTGGGAGTAACCTTTTACCCTAAAAGAAGATTGTATATATATGAAAACATGCATTTGAATCCACACAAAATGGTGAAATTTTCCCCCAAAATCAGTGAAGTCAATAACAATGGTTAAATATATAGTACTACTCCCTTTGTTTCATATTAAATGTCATTTTAGTTTTTTTGCACACAAATTAAGAAAATATTTAATTTTTCATATTTTTTATATAAAAACATCATTACAGATACACCTAACCATATTTCAATCAATAGAAAAATAAACTGGAAAATAAAATTAATAAATTATGTATTGAAAATAGAAAATAACACTTTTTATGGAACAAAAATAAAACCTCAAAACGACAATGAAACGAAAGGAGTATGTGATAATTATGCAGTAGATAACACCTCGTAACTCATTTCACCATTCGAGGTTATGCTCTCGAGATTCAAAACCCCAATACTGGTGCATGCATAATGCGGGCCGGATAAGTGGTTGCAATTTGATTAAATTTTATGTGTATCGAAACAAAACATTTATTAGTAATTATTCATATTATTACGGTAAAACAATTCGCGTCCCGTTGATAAAAGAAATTAGATAGAGCATCTTTGGGTGCAATGATACCAGTACTAATGCATTGAATCCTATCAGAATTCCGCAGTTAAGCATGTTTGGGTAAGAGTAATACTAGAATAGGTGACTTTCCGAAAAGTCTTCATGTTCCACTCTTTAAAAAAATTGACCAAAAAAAGACCATCTTTAACGATGTGATAATATCTCAAAAAATTAAAATAATTAAAACTCTAGTTTGCTGATAGGTGGAGAATGGAGTTCTCTAAAATATCTAAAAAGTTCTAAAACAAGAACATTTGTATTCTTTTTCCTACTATCTGATTAATTTTGTGGTTCAATAAAAAATAATTTTACTTTTTTAAATAGATGAAAACTTAGGTAAGAACCATGCGTTAATGATGCTCTTAGAGATCGAATTTCATATATTGTATGTGTTTCTATAGATATTTTGGCCATTATAGAAATTTAAATATTTTACTAGTGTGGCAGAATTATTTCAAAAATATAATCATATATTCATGCGCTATAGTAGTAAAATTTTAAAATTTGGTCATTAAGTTATGCTTACTTTTTTTACAGTTTATCGATTTTAAAAATTTAAATCATAAAATCCATATAAAATGTAACTTTAATATATAAATGATGTGTTTATTTTCTTGATATATGTAAAATGAGACAAGATGAGAAAATAAATATAATAATACAATTTTAAAATATTTTGATAAGTAGTTTTAAATGATCAAAGTATGACATTTATTATAATTTACACTTTTAGTTGTGTGTTTAGTTTAGATTACTTCTAATGAAATTTTATCTTACAAATTTATAATGATATTTTTAGTAGAATAATATATGATCTTGAATTAATATAGATGAAGGTAGATTAAAATTTAAGAGTGACATTTTACTACTTCAGAATTAGAAACTTATAAATAATGGAACATCTATATCGGTCAGTGTTCAATAATTTAACTAAAATATAGATTCATTGGGGAAAAAACGAGCAACTTATGAAATTGACTTATCTTAGTTAGTCAATAGTGAGCAAATTCATATAAAACTTAACATGTATGCGTAACATTACGTTTCACAACCAAATATAAGTACAAATCTTTCATGTTAACAACTCATACTGAAAATTATTTATAAAAAAAAACTCATACTAAAAATAATCTTATCCCAATCCAAATCTTACAATGTGCATGCATGTGTAAATTGTTGAAGACAAACGAAAATAAGTTTATCGTAATGTTAACTTTATCGTTATGATGAAAACAGTCAGATTCTGATAGAATTATTGAGTTCACATATTACGATTTAGATTCAGTTCGAAAATTGTAAATACTCTCCAATTTGTCCTATTGTAAATTATTTTAAGTTATTCACATCGATAATAATGAATTGTTTTGCGTAAGAAACTAATCACCATGCATGATTCAGGAAAGAAGATTTACTCAGGAGGAAACCTCGATCGATGAATGACATGTGGTGGAGTTGAATCGGGAAAAGTTATTTTTGTCGCAAAAATCTAGAATTCTTAAGTTACATTTAAGGAAAAGGTGTGTAGATACATGCATATGACGTCCCTAAATAATTGTTTCACAGTTACATTAAGCCTCCGCATTTCGTGTATCATTTCAGTTCACATCGGATACTTCGGATCAGATAGTTCGGATACAAGATTAGAGGATCCATATATATATAGAGAACCATCAATTTTTCGGTTTCAATAGTTTTTGATAGTTGAATTTTTGGTTTATCTATTTATACAATCGATAAGCAGTTCCAATTTTATTTTTGAAGTAATAGAACTAAAGAAATGAGTCTCCCGCATATTAAAATTGAGTAAACAGTTTTAGATTTAATAAAACTCACGTACTCACTACAAAAAAACATAGTTATTTTGATAGAACTAAATGCATCAGAAATTTATGATGAATTTTCGACAAAATTTACAGAGTTTTACTTGAAAATTGTTTTTCGATCATTGTGCTCTTTTGTATATAGATAACTTATAAGATATCATTTTAGGAAAAAGATAATAAAGTAGTAAATTTGACTCCAACTTAAATAAGTTGGAGTTAGAAAATATAAATATTTACTAATATTGTAAATATTTAGTTTTGATTGGAAGATAATATTATATAATAAAGCCTTAAATGCAAACAATAATACGAATATATATATTTCCATGAGACGATCAAAATCTTGTCATATTATACACAACCTATCAGACAAATATTGCTCAGTTGTGGTGTGTCTCTACATACACCATTTAGATTATAGCCAATCATTGAAACAGAAAAACCAGTATTCTATCAGCTTTTTGGCGCCAAAGGATTAATGATTGCGAAAAAGGAATTTCGAAAGATTTTTATATAATACCCACCATTTTTAGATTTTCTGACAATAATCAGATTTTGGTGATAGTCAGCTCTGTTAATAAGGTATCTTGATCAAACAATTCTACTTAATTATGAGAGCCAAAACCCATGTTACTATTTTCAATAACTTATTAGTAGCAACCTGATTTCATGCACTATCATAACACGATAAATATTTCTCTACAGATTTTAAATGTTTGGAGTATAATGGGTATTGGGTAACATGAAAATATTCCGAAACTAGCGTTTCTCGTAGTTCCTCTATATATGGTTTACGGCTTGTTTGACCATCATATTATTGAATGGGTATATATTATGTTTAACATTACGGAAATTGTGAAAAATGCAATACAACCAATATGTAGATTGGTAGTAAGTGTGATAAGTTCTAATAGTATTTGAGCATCTCATTTTCCGTTTAGACAATGTAGAATGATCATCAACAAATATCTAAAATGCAATTCTAAAGCGCACACACATGACATAATATACCAAAACTAAAAACATGATATTATATATTTCTTTAGTATATTATCTTGTAAGATTTAGTAAAAACATTCAGTTGACCAGAGGTTTCGTCTGGTCAACGAGCTTCTCTCTCCCTCTGTGGTGGCGATGTAGTGTTATACTCATCCCATCTCTGGTGGATCTACTCGGATCTTTTCAGTGGAGCTCAACCGTTTTGTTTTTCAAGCTCTCGTAGTTAGAGTTGGAGATATTTGTCGCAAATCATGCTCGGTTTCTTGCTCCAGTACAAGACAAGACCTCTCTTCTAGTGGCATAGAGCTTCTCCAAAAACTTTAACACAAAATTCCTAGCAAATATTATTCTAACTAAAGAAATTACTAGTTTTATTTATTTAAAAACACTGGTATAAGATAAAAATGTCTTTGTAATCAATGGTTTTGGTTGCTTGTGTTATGACCGGCTCTGATGATAAGATAATATAGTTTTACCTGCTGTTTCATTTGTGACATCAGCTTAACTCTAAGAAATTCAAAACTGAACTAAAAAACACTTGGTTCACAGTATTTGTTAGCAAAATAAAATCATTGCACAAACACAAACACAAACACAAACACAAACACAAACACAAACACATATAAGTGATAAATGCAAACTAACTCCATACCATAACTGTAATAACTGAAAGGGTATGGGAACTCCATGTGCTCTGATTCTCATGTTTTTCGGATTTTATTGGTCCCCTTTCATGCATTCTCAGTCTCATCCCTCAGGTGATTCCACCGTTGGTAATCAATTAAATCCCTTCACACTATTTTTATTTTTAGCTAAAAATTAAGAGTACTGCGAAAATAAACTACTAATTGTGAATCTTTTACTCACTAATGGTGTCTACAATTCTCCAACAGCAAACGTTACACAGTCAGTTTTACATAAAATAGTTTATTGCCTTACAAGTAGAGAGTACTGGCTGGCTTTAACCTAACCACCCCTGGAGAGAATGAACACGTAAGAATCAAATCAAAAGAAGATATATAGAGGAAGAGCTCTCTCTCTATACTTGAGCTCAAGAAACCCTCTGAAAAAAAAAACTATGCGAACGAAACCTATGGAGATTCTACATGCATACCGTAAATCTGTGCAAGGGACTACTGTACAATTTTGGTTTCATCAAAATCAGTGGTCAATAGGTCTCACTGTCTCAGCCCTTTAGAAACTGGAAGTTAGGGTTATCAGCGAGTTCAATCGCTGGCTTTACATTGGCAAATTCTTTTTCTTCCATACAGTTTGAGATTTCATCAGCTGCAAAGGGGACACTGAGTTTCACAAAGACAATGTTCATGAGGTTATGGTTGTCAATAACTGGAGATATTTAATCGTCTTCTTAATATTTTGCAATACCTGGAATCATTGTCTAACAAGAACGAACGGCTGTCTTCGTCTTCATCTGTTATTAGAAGTTTCAAATTGGAAATCACCTGCATCATCGATAGAAAACATGAAGCAGACAATGAAATGATATATGGAGATCTGGAAAAATGTATTATGGTTTGCTTCAGAGGTGTACAAAAGAAACATACGTCTGGAGATACATTCTGATCCTCGTGGTCATCAGTTTTGCAGAGGGTACATATTCTATACAGTTGCTGAGTACTAAGAGCCTGAGAGATTATTGAAACAGAGAGATCATTAGCGGGTGTGAATATTATCATTCTCCAAGCATCTTTCCTTTTCTTTTATCTTTAAAGGAATGTTTTAGATCAGAGAATCAGAGAGTAGTTACCGGGCAGAGGTTAGTGGTAAGATCATCATATGTAATAGTGGACTTTTGTTCTGTAACCTGGAAGAGGAATCAGGAGTTATATTCAGGACAAAGAAAGAAGAGACAGTGTTTAACTGTTAACTTTAAGTTTATGTAAATTTGGTGCATAAAAGACAGACCAGGAGCACCACAGCTTGTCTTGTGTGTTTGAGTTCATCCCATGAAGACCCTACAAACTGCATTCAGGAGAGTTTAATTGCAATCAAGAGACTGAAATGTTAAGTAAGATCATTTTAGAAAAATGAACTTACCTCTTCAGTTTCCTGGCTACACCATGCCTCTAGCTCATTAAACCAAGCATTCACCTTTTTGCCCATGTGGTATGTACAGCATTCTCGTTCCAGAAGGCTACATTAGTTATGTTACAGCTTTCAGTTTAATGGTTGATGGTGGGATATGTGAATTTCACCCCCGTTAGAAGTTGATGGGGGAGTTTAATTTACCTGTTAAAGACTTGAACGTTGATGCCTTGGAATGTTTGGCTGAATATCTTCTGAGCAAGAAACAGAGGAACCTGTAGCAAGAAGCTTTTAAGAGAAGACACTAAGTAGACACAATCAGATTACCCTCGAATACAGATAGATTTCTTACATAATTTTTCTTCAATGTGCCAAGAAGCCGATTCAAAAGATCTGTGATGCCTTGCCAAGTTTTCGCTGGTGAATTCTCTGCGGATGGCGTTGCTGGTGGATTCTCTTCAGATGTCTTTGCCTGTGTATTCTCTTCAGGTGTCTTTGCCTGTGGATTCTCTTCAGATGTCTTTGCCTGTGGACTCTCTTCAGATGTCTTTGCCTGTGGATTCTCTTCAGGTGTCTTCGCCTTTGGACTCTCTTCTAGTGGTTTTGCCTGTGGAATCTCTTCAGATGGCTTTGCCTGTGGACTGTCTTCAGATGGCTTTGCTGGTGAATTACCTTCAGACAGCTTGTCCGGTGGAACCTCTTCAGATGACTTTGCTGGTGAGTTCTGTCCAGATGACTCAGCTGGTAAATTCTCTGCAGAGGGCTCATGTGATGAATCTTTAAGTCCCTGAGCCATTAGTTGAGAACTAATAAGAGAGATGACCCTACCTTGCATATATCATGATCTTAAAAATTGGATTTGCTTTTTTCAGTGAACCATATTATATATAGATAAGTTTACCTGAATGCATGACGAAAGCACGGGCTCTAGTTCTCTCTTCACATTCTCTTGAAATATTCCAAATATCGTTTCAACGTAGGCTGTGAGCTGCTGCTTGAAAAGCAAAGCAGGAACTCGAGCATCTACTTGTTGCACTACGTCACCTGAAAGGCTTTCCGAAGAGGTAGAACGAAAACCCTGCCAGTCATGTCCCACAAACACACAGAAACTCTAAGCTAAAGCTTTTATAACCATACTAGTATGTTTCTGGAGTCAGTAAGATGTAACTTGTTACCTGTGTCATTCTCCCAAAAAATGAAGTTGGCTGAGGAGGTTTATTCGCACTTGCACCAGTTGTGTTATGAGTTTTCAAGCTTCTTTGAAGCAAGAACAGTAGTGTAGATGTGTTTGTTAGCCAATATGTCAAATTATCATTATCTTCCGGATTCTGGAAAGGTACATAACGCATAAGCATGATGTCAACTTCAATCTAACGCAAGGCTAAGCTGTTTCTCTAAGACAATGCATTGACCATGAATACTACTAGTACAATGGGACTAATATGCAAACTTCAGGTTACCTCTATAGCCGAACCAAAAAGAGGAACAATACGATCGAAGATACTGGTTTTCTCTGCTTCGAACAGTTTCCAGTGTATGAGACATTTGTATATTGTAAATGCCGCAACAGGCTTTCCATGGCTGAAACCGATATTTTGAGAAACAAAACTGAGAAGGACGTCAACGTATTCCTGCATCATAAAAATAACATGAACATAACTAATTAACCAATAATGCAAAGAAAGTATCACAATGTTATGAGTTTATGTTTCCGTTAGGCACTTACATGAGGTTGTTGTTCAAGGGTTCGTCTAAAAGACATTGCTCCAAACTTTCCTGATGGTATAGGAGCCAATGGTACCTGTAAGAAAGAGGGCTCAAAGACTTGCAAAGATGATTTAAGTGTATGTAAGAATAGTTCATCCAGATTTTTAATCTTAGACCACTTACATGATGTCCGTTCTCTATTGGCTGCAAGACGTACGTGAAATCAAAGAGGTCAACACATTTCTTGAAATTATTCCATCTAATAATATGAGAAATTGCATAGAGGATCCCTTACCGGAGGTCCTGAAAATGACACCTGGGGTGACATTTTCTTGGAAGCTGAGTTCATCAGTGCTTGCTGCCGTAGAATTTTGTCTTCTGCTTCCATGTCAGAGACCTTTTCCTCAAGCCTAAAGATAAAAGGGTATATATAAGTAATGCATATGTAGTAACTGTAAACACAGAGCGACTGAAACTTTGGACTAGAGAGAATGCAAATTGATTACCTTTGCATACATGTTTTTAACTCGATTAGTTTTGTCTCTGCGTCTACAACCTGCTGAAGCCTCTCTTCACAAAGTTTACTTGCTTCCTCATACTTCTTCTCTGTTTCTTCTATTTTATTTTCCAACAAATGTATCATATCCTGCGTAAAATCAATAAACCTGAGACATAGCCAACAAACTTGTAATGGAGAAAGATACATCTACCGAAACTTACATATAAATCTTTGTTTTCAGCAGCAAGCTTGTTAATCATTTCATTATCAACCGAAACATCAGCCGTTAAGCTCTCTTGTTTCAGCATGTGAGTCCCCTCCTTTTGCTCGTTTGGTGAATCATTCTCATCGTTTTCTTTATTTTTCTTCTCTAACGAACTAACCAGTGCCTGAGAAGTATCAGACATCAGATTAAATTAGAAAAACAAATCTGCAAAAAAATACTAAAAGGAGCATGAGTTGAGATACATCTTTACAACTTTACCTTCAGACGTTCATTCTCAGCTGCAAGATCACTCACAATCTCATAATCAGATGATACACTTTCCTTCAACTGCTCTGTGATGTTTGAGCTTGTTTCGTCGTGTTTTCGGTCTAAGGCATCGATTTTCTTCTCCAATGAACTGACCAACGCCTAAGAAAAGGAGTGTGCTTGGTGAGATATAGATTATCTAAAAGAAACATTGAAATCTCAGATGAACCTTCAAAACCAATATCATGAGATTCCTACCTTCAATTGTTGATTTTCAGCTTCGAGTTTGATGATTACATCATGGTCAATGACGGGAACCTCCTGTTTTATTCGGTCTTCACTTATCTTACTTGTTTCTTCATCTTTGGTCTCAGATCCATCAGTTTTACTTTGTAATGAGCTCACCAACTCCTTAGGCGTTATAAGGAAACAGAGCAAAACAGAGCAACCATAATAATCATACATTTTTTTCTTAAGCCTGAAGAAGAAAAAGTTCTTAACTAAAAATGACCTTTATGGCCTTACCTTGAGATGTTCATTTTCTGCAGCGAGATCATGCGTCATTTCCAGATCCTTAGAGAGTTCTTCAAATTCTAATTGCATGTCGTGTAAAGCGGACTGCAACTTCGAGATCTCCTCACTTTTGGTTTCTTGAGTTTCCCCGAGCTGAAGTTTCATATCATCCAAAGCTGCTTTCAGCTCTTCAACTTCTTGAGTTTTGGCTTCCTCAAGCTTCATCTGCATAATTAGACTGATCAGATGCCCCAAACAGACAGAGAAACAGCAACACAAGCTATTATTACGATTTGAAAATTAAATTATTCAGTTATGTGTGACTTTAGTACCCTCATCTGTTTCTCAAGGTGTAAGCATGAAGTGAGTTCTTCCAACTCCTTTTCCAACTTATTCTTCGCGTCTTGTAGGGCTCCTGTTTCCTTAGCAGCCTGGAAGACAAAGAAACCATTTGTTCACAAACATGTTGAAGATTCATAACATCTCATGGAAGGTAGGATCGTAGAAGTTAGTAAAGAAACCATTTTAAGCTTCTGCAATTCTCTGCGTGCAACTTTCACTCTCCAACCACATTGAGTGGTAATAGCTGCTTTCTTCATTCTTAAAAACCGCCTCCGACACAAAAATCTTCTGGTATGACTCTGTGGATACAGCAACTTACATTACTTGACAGATATAAGGTACGAATGAATGAGAGATCATTGTCATCAAAATGAGGTTTTAAACTTGCTTGAATAGTGATTGCGGCTTTTCTCTTCATCCTGTATTGAAGTTCAACTCGAGCAGCCATTGCACGCAACCCAGTCTGAACATAAATAGCTGAAATACACAGCTTTTTATAGGCTGTCTGGCATATATAACTCCTGGCGTGCTTCTGAATTCTCAGAGAAGCAGCTTCTCTTCTCATGGCTCTAAACTGAAGGCGTGCAACATGTCCTGTGGGATAAGACCAATATGACCTGAAACTAACTATGAAGATCTACCCAAAAAACAATTGCATACAACATGTATTACCTCTACAAAAGGCCTGGATTTCAGTTGAAGCAGACTGCAACATCAAATATTTTTTACGAGACTGATAAGTAAGGACTTTCCTCTGTATGATCCTTGCTGAATGGCCAAGAGCTTCACTTCGGTGAGCATCCAGCTCTGCCATCTGACCTGCCCTAAGAAACACCTTTGTCTTCCCTATCTGTGGTTTGAAAGATAAATGTAGTAACATTATTCATCAAGTTCTCAGTAAACAAGAAGAAAATCCATCAAGAAAACTGTGAAATAAGAGCATGATGAAAACGCACCTGGAAACCTTTTAGGTCCACTTTTGCTAGTAGCTTTTTGCAAGCATCGACTTCGTCAGAGCTTTAAACATTAACAAAGGCAGAAAAGTTTTATATGAGTCTAAAACCATAACTTCTATTAGCATTAGACTAAGAACTTGAAGGTTAACTGCAGAAGTTAGTAAAAGATGAATCTACCTTTTGTTTGTAGCATCTGGTCCCAAAATTCGGAACCTAGTTAAAAACTCACTGAAAGACTTTCTAGTAGGATATCCAGCACAACTAATTCTAATGGCTTCCATGACTCCCTGAGGCCAGGCAAAAGGATGTTTCACAAAATCATGTAAGGGTCAATAATTGGTTACAGTTACAAGAAGATGAAAACATAAGGTTCTCTGCAACATTAAGCTTACCCCACACCTAAGTTGATGCAGAACGTTAGCGTTCTCAAAAATATCTGGCTTAAGAACGTTATTTGGTTTAACACAGCGTACGTAGTGCGGCTCTGTGGTGCTCAACGTATCGAGCAAAGATTGTAGTTGTTGCTGTATTTTAGTACATGATGAGAATCACGGTTAAATATACATACATATATAAGGAGAATATTTTGAATTATTCATCATCTTTAGACCTTGAACTGAGAGCCTATTGATGAGAACTTAGATGATTTGGAGGATTCCTCTCGCGGTTTTGGAAACAAAGACGAGACGAAGGAACATTCTGAAGAGTTCATGAGAGATTGATGTTCTCCAACAACATAATCTTTGTTCTTGTCCAAAAACAGTTCAGTCTGATAAGTTACCTGAAATTGAACAAGAATATAATCATCACACCGAGTTTAGATGTTTTGACAATAACCTCCAACACAGACATGTATAAGCACAAGCTTCGAAGGTAATCTAAGATCACTAACATCACCAGCATAATGGCAGATGGTAAAGTCTGTACGAGCTAATTTTGGTTTGGTAAAACGCTTGTGGCCGTTAAATGTCTGGTATAGCTTTTGCGCAAGTGTATCGTGTGTCGATCTTGGAAACATACTGTAGAAACAAACACATACTCAGCCACTTATTGAAAAAATAAACAAATGAAGAAAGAAAGTACTGTATATGACGTTTTGCTACATTACCAAGCCTCATCGATAAGAGCAATAATGCCGCCAGGTTTCTGACATGAAACAATTTGGTATTAGAAACTTAACAACATATATGTAAACGGATCATAGGTTTCAACACCACTTATAGTGCTACTACTTAGTACTTACCTTTTCTATAAGATCAAGGACATCCTGATTATCAATGAAGTCTATGTAACTCCAGTCAATCTCTTCTTTAGTATACTCTTCTTGCTCCATTTTGAATACATGCTGTAAAATAGAAAAACACATGCATGAATATGGATCAACATTAAATCAGATCAATCAAGAATCAATAATATGAGAAGAACATCAGTTCCCAACCTGGTTGAAATGTTGTTGCAGCTTCTCGTTTGTCAGGTTTATACAAAACTGTTCAAAGCTACAAAACGTTTGTGAAAATAGAAAGTCAGCGTTGGAACTGTAACAAAAGCATTATTACTGCAATTGAAACACTGAAGGAATGATCAATAAGAAATCAATATTGTAGAAACAATAAAAAGAGATGTAGGTAAGTAACTGAAAAGCTATGGTATTCAAACAATAAATCACCAGCTCATTGTTTGAAACACAATATTAAGAGAGCATATACACAGGAAGCAACGTAGCTAGTTAGAATTCAAATCGCAAGAGGATATTTGACATTAAAAGAATATAAGAGCGTACCGGTTAAGCACCTGTTTGTCTTAAAACTCTCGAATCCATAAATATCCAAGACTCCAATAATGTATTTTGAACTTGAGTCTTGGCCAATAGAATTATTGATCGTAGTCACAAGCCTGAGAGCAATAAGTTTGTAACCTCTTTAGAAACTAAAATCTTAAGAATCATACTAAGCCCTTCGGAAAGAGTGGAGTCAAGTATTGTTAACCTACCAATCAAACAATTTAGAATAAACAATCTTGGCAAGAGCATCTCTGCTTAGAGCTGCACTACCAGGATCAAGCGACTTTGTAATGCTTTCACCACGAGTCACCATTACCCTTTTGCACAAGGAGTCCTCTAAAGCTTTCTCATCACACCTGCCAACAAAGAACTATCAGGGTTCTAACTCCCGTAGACAAGAAAACTGTTATTCAAGAACACAGAACACTGGAACAATGTACATGAAAAGTTCTGCAGCCACTTTCAAATGGAACCGGGATTTCTCGTCCTTGGGTTCAGCAGCATCTGATTCTTCTCCCTTAACAAACTCAATGTTTCCTAGATGAAGAATGGCAGCAACTACCCGGAAGATTGCATCCTACAAAGTTAAAATGTAAGAAGAGTTGTTTTCAGTCCTCACTACTGAATACTGATCATGTAAAATGACTAGCTAGAAAGTACCTGTTCTTCAGAAGTGATCCCAACAACATCCATAGCTTTCCTCGTATCTATGTATTCCTTGGAATCATCAAATGCACTCAATGCATGGCAATTCGATTGATTTAGGTAGTGGAATGCGCTTGGTTTCCCTAATTTATACCGCTCAATTTCCTGAAATCTCATAACAGAAGCTAGTTTTGTCAGTATGATATATCACATAAGGTCAAGCATCGGACATACAGAACTTCAAACACGTACGACCTAATGTACGAATGTAAGGGAGAATTTTAACCTGTTCTGGGGCAGCGCAGAGCATGTAAAAGCAATGATAGTTTCTTTCAGGGTCAGAAACTTGACAAACTCGTGACCTCTCAAGCAAATAAGTCCTAATAGCAGCTCCTGAGATTCTTCCCATATGATTGAACTGAATCTCCACAAATTTACCAAAACGACTGCAACATGAGATTAACATGTCAAGTTTTGGCTTCAACAAATACATAAACTGGAAAGAAAAAGAAATCAAGAAATTTTAAAGATATTTAACCTTGAATTATTATTTCTGACAGTTTTTGCATTACCAAAAGCTTCTAAGACTGGATTTGACTGCAGAAACAGAAAATGTAATGTGAGAAGAATAAGAAGACATCTCCTGAAACTCAATAAGTCTATCTATCTTTAATAAAAAAAAATGTAGATAGAGAGTGGTATCTACCTCTAAAACTTGCTGTTCTACAGATCGTCCTTCACTCTCAGCTTTACCACCCATGTATGCAAGATACTGCATGAGCATCTTTGTGCTCTCTGTCTTCCCAGCACCGCTTTCTCCACTCACCAAGATCGCCTGGCTTACTCCTTCGTTAATCATTTTCCTACATTTTTACAGTCTTGATGATTGTGAGGCCCAAACAAACAGAAGTTTCATCTAGGAAACAAGAAGATTACCTGTATGCAGAATCAGCAACTGCAAAAGGATGTGGGCTTAAGTCACCAAAATCTGAGCCTTTATACTGTTCCATGATCTCATTTCCGTATAGATGGGGTAATCTTTTAAAGGGATTCACAGCTATGAGTATATTCCCTGTGTATGTCTGTAACAATTTCAATAACAAATTAGCCTTGATTTTACTAGTGAATGAATTTAACAAGTGAGTGTTACAAGACTGAATGAAGCTTACATAAATTTCATTTGCATTGTACCGGGACTTTAGATTGAGAAGAACCCCTGGCTCGTGCAAATAAGCAAGCTTTGTCATGTCGTCCACACCAAGCTCAGGAAACTCAGGATCTTTGTGGTAGACAGCATTTACCTTTGCCACAACCTACAAAACAAATATAGGCATTTCATTATGTAGCTTAAGAGCCAAGCAAATCTCATTTCTTGTAACAGATTGATTATGATTTTATAAATAAATAAAGAAAAAGAGAGAGGGGGAGGCTCTAACCGTCTTGGTTTCGCATTTTACTTTGATATCTTGATCGTTAGATTCGACTACTTCTCCATCTAACCAGGCTTCATCTGTATCTTCTACCCAGACTTGCGACCCCAAAGCTACGTTTACTGAAGCAGCCTGGTCATAAGGGAAACAATGAGCAACACGAAGATATCGCAATGCAGCTTAGAGAAGAGAGTCTCGTACCATTGTTACGGTCAAATCTTGTTATATTTTCCTAGAAACAGTCCCGAATGAATATTTCCAAACGGGAGAAATCTCAGAGAACCCAATCAGAAGGTGTTTCCTGGGAAAGTTATCCACCATGGATGATCCAACGATGAATGTTTCACTAACGTTTGTATCTACCTCCAAGATTCAGAATCTAAAGATTAAGGCTATGTTCACGATCACTCAACGAAATTTCACCAGATAATAGCAGAGACCTTAAACCCTTTAAAGCTAGAGAAAATAAAAGTAAAAAAAAAAAAAAAAAACTGCCCAGGAAAGCTACAGATTCTCGCGAAAACTAGAATGTTTTTGTTTGTTTCTGTCTTTGTTTTTCCTGGTTTGATGCATTGTCTCTCCCCCTGGTTGCTGGAAAGAAAGAGAGAGAGAGAGAACAGAGAATCCACGTAGGCGTGCCAGGTAAGAGAGAGCAGAGATCCCTGATTAGTGGTATTCGATTTCAATGGAGGAGATGATGCCTACGTGGCGCAGGTTCGATGGACATACATGTAGCATACGTTAATGGCTAATACAGTAGCTCATCTTCCCGGAGTTCGTCCCTTTGTTGCCGAGACCTCAGTTTCTCAAACCTCCATGCGTGGCGATTCCTTAACCCTAAATCTTCTTCCCCATGTTACGTTGCACATATAGTTTTACTATAAGGAACCAAAGAACGCATTTTTTCTGTGTAGGTTCCAGTTGTGTCCTTTTAGTATCTACGTCTGGTTAGCACAGTAAGATGTTGTCATATGTCTGTGTAGAATGATGCAAAACATTACATTTCTGTTTGATGGCTCTCTAATGCCATATTCCTAGTATAACAGCGATTACAAATAAGATCAACAAGGTAAAGTTGCCTCCTGGAAGAACCCATGACCTGCAAATATCAAAAGCTTTTGGTTTCATATCATTCTTGCAAAAAAAAAAAAACAGAGCACTAAAGAAAAAGTTGTACGTTGTTGGTTGAAGATACCTGAGCTTCTTTCTAGACTGTTGAATATAAGCCATTGCAGGAGGCAGTACACCAAAGAGGAAACAGTTTGCATAAACACCTGCAAAATCCAGAGCTCTTGAAAACGTTGAGGGAAAGTATGTTGCAATTAGAGCTGGAACTCCAAGCACAAACAGCATCACTACTGCTTCGAATCCATCACGAGCTCTTGCTGGTTCACTGTACGAAGCTGTCCCATCAGTTCTCTTCTGACCCTCTTTCGATGAGAAACTTACCGTACCAATTCTTCCATTGCCACTTGATTGTTTAGATACAAGCTTCCATGTATCGAGAAGCTGTTTCGGGAAGCTAACAGCATATCCGATTAAACTGGTGGCTAACGCTGAGAAAGCAAAGCCTTGCACAGCAGATAAAGCAGAAGGGTTCACAGATAGAAGAAGAGAGATTGGGTCAATGGCTGAAGAAGACATAGGGACTTTGATTCTTGCAAGCCCCAAAACAATGAGGTTCCATGACAACACCATAACCAATGGCACAACACCACCTACAAGAATAGCTCTCCGAGCATCTGAAACCGAATCCCCTGCGAGATTGCATATGAAAGGAGTGATGACATGAAACCCCAGTGTCAGTACCATAACAGGAACAGCAGGTAAAACCGCTGAGACTTTCCAACAAGACTGACCAAACGAGGCTAACACGTTGGACCTAGCCACAGATAAACCTATAGCAACAAGTGAAGTTATAGAGAAGAGCATGAGGAAGCAGAGACACCTGTTGGTGACATCAATGGCATTAAAAGGGAAAAAACCGATCAAGACTCCGGAAACAAGAGGGAAGATAGCATTGGCTAATAACGGATTCATGGTAGGAAACCATTGAGACACAATGGAGCCAATGCCAGAGACACAAGCAACCATCAAAGAGAAACTCAGTGAAGCATAGACAAAAGCCACAAAGACTCCAAATTTATTCCCGAATGACTTCGTTGCAAGCGCTGTGAAGCTAACCTCTGATGCATTGTCTTCTTCCATAGCTGCAAAGCTGAGCTCAGCCACGAGGAGAATAGAGGAGATGACGTAAACCCAAGAACAGAGTAAAGCAACGGTCGACGGGATCGAACCAGATCTGATAGTTGCAGCTGGGAGGCCGAGCATTCCGGGACCAACGGCGGTTCCGATGATCAAACTAACGGCAGCCCAGAAACTCTTTCCCTTCTTGGGTTCGTTGGTAATCTCCAAGTCCTCAAGTTTCTGTAAAGTTTGGATCTTTTCATCATGCGTTGACTGATGTTCGTCATGGTCACTGCATCTGAAGAGTAAAGGTGAGTAGAGAGAGCCATTGTGAGAAATGGGTTTCTGATCTTTTGTGGTAAAGTGCGTCGGAGGCGAACGCTGAATATGACGACGGTCGGAGAACTTGAAGAAACTCCGGCGAGAAGAAAGTGTACGAGGAAGAGCATTTTGGGGAGAAAGATAAGATTTTGTGGGGATTAGGCAATGCTGACGAAGAGGAAGAGCCATTGATGTGATGTGGGAGATTCTCTGTCAAGTGGACCTGATCTGATTTGTTTTTGTTGTGAAGTTTGGAACCTTAAGGTTATGAATGACAACTGCGTTTTTGGAATAGCGGGACAGTATTCACAAGTTTCAATATGTTGTCACCATTCATAATAAAATTTATTGGCAGTCCTCAATGTTGATGTTCTAAGATATCTGGTTAGGATCCTTTTGTAAATTCAAAGTTGAGGAGATTTATTTTTTAACTGAAACCAACCAGATTGTCATTGTATTTGGTAAAGAGTCTCGTCTTTGTTTTTCTTTCATTCGCAATAATATTCATATTCGGTTAAGAACACCAAACTCAAGTCTGTAGCAACTTGGACTGATATATATCTAATGCTTTAGGTCTGTCTGAAATCTTTTATTGATACATGATATGCTTTATTACAAAAACATGAACAACTTTGACAAACGTTTAAAGACCAAATACAAAAACAGGAACAAAGTTCAATGGAGTATGTTTGTACCAATTATCTTGACAAGCCACTCTGGTTTGTATGAAGCAACGACTTGACCTATCACAAATCCTAACAACACTCCAGGAGCATATCCTATAGCCACTCCTTTCCAGTTTAAAACCCCTCCTTCTTCTTCTTTTTCTTCTTCTTGTTTTGGGTGTTGCATCGGTGGCACACTTGGGCCGAAGCAACTCTCATGTAGAGGAAGACCACAAAGCCCTGCATTCCCTTCAAATGATGATTTAGCTTGCCCGTTAAATTGTGTTCCTTGTGGTATTTCACCTTTGAGTTGGTTATAAGACACATTTATGAACGCCAAAAACGAGAGGCTCCCGAGTCCATTAGGAATAGTCCCCGTGAGTTGGTTTCTTGACAGGTCTAGTGACTCGAGCTCCCCAGCATTTTCCAAAGACAGGGGAATGTGTCCTGTGAAGGCGTTGTTGGATAAGTTGAGTGCAATCAGTGTCTTCAAGAGACCAACAGATTCAGGAATCTTCCCTTCAAGTTTGTTTCCAGAAAAGTCAATGGCTGTGTAGGAAGTAAGCGCCATCTGTTGCTTCATATGTAGACCTTTGTATCGCAAGTCTATCGTGTCTTCATCAGCAAAGTCACCAATCTCGTAGTCTGTCATATACATCCTCCCAAATATATTCTTCTTGTGTGATGGTGCTTTCCAGTTCACAAAGTAATTTGCAGGCAAGTTTCCAGTAAAGTTGTTATCCGATACATCAAGTATTCGTAGCTGAGGAAACCCTAAGGGACCTTCATCAGGAGGAGAGATATGACCAAAAAATCTGTTTGAACTGAGGGTAAGGACTTGCAAATCTCGTGAAGCCTTGAGCCAGAAAGGAAACGTGTCTTGGATTCTATTGTTGTCAACACTTAAGAACTTGATAAAGGAGCAATTAATAAGAGATCTTGGAAGCTTCCCTGTTAGTTGATTGTAGCCAACATCAAGTGTGCGCATTGTAGAACCCACTGAGAACATGTCCGGAAGACTTCCTTCCAAGTGGTTTTCTCGGAGTTTCACTACCCGAAGGTTGCTTAGACACTGAGGAATTGCACCGGTGACGTTGTTGTAAGATAGATCAAGAACAACAAGAGAGCTTCGGCTGCATATTGAAAGAGGTATGTCTCCTGTGAAATGATTGTACCTTGTTCCCAAGACTTCGATAGAGAGTGGTAGAATTGGTATTGCTCCTTCAAAACGGTTTAAGGCCAAGTCTAATATGTTCACTGATGAATTCACTAAAACTTCCGCTGAGCCTTCAAATCCATCGAAAAGATTGGTAGCAAGATTCACAAAGCTGAGACGAGGAAGCTTCCATAACCATTCAGGAACCTTCCCTTTGATTCTATTCTTGGAAATGTCTAATACTTCCATGTCTTGGAGAGCATTTAACAATTTTGGGAACTTCCGGATGTTGCAGTCTATCAATACTAAGTAGCTTAGGGAGAGTGGGATGTTGTTTGGATCTGAACTTAAACTAGTTGGTGATATACTATTACCGGAAAGATCAAGCTTCAACAAAGACTTGAGAGAGGAGAAGATTCTAATATCAATAGGGTAGCTTATGTTTAGGAAAGAAAGGTCAAGACCTATGAGGGTGGTGAGTTTTGAGACAGGTTCTAGGATCTGACCTTCAAATTGGTTATACCCAAGAAGCAGATGCTCGAGCCTAGAAGAAGACAAAGAAGAGGAGTTTGAAACATCAATGGGGTCGGTGAAATGGTTTCCACGTAGATCAAGATATGACATGAAAGGCATAGTGAGTATATAACTAGGGATGGGTCCAGTTAAGTAATTATCGACAAGCCCTAACACTGAGAGATTGGTTAGATTCTGCAATGGTTGGATACTACCAGTGAGCTTGTTGTCATCAAGACCAAGAATGGAAAGTTGGGTGAGGTTACTAATGGAGGAAGGTACTTGGCCATGGAAGTGATTAGAGGAAAGAAACAAGATCTCTAATCTATATAGTTTTTCGAAACCAGAAAAGAATGAAGAGGAGGTGAAGAAGTAGTTGTCAGCAAGACTAAGGCCACGGAGATTATGCAACCCAAAGAGACTATTGTTGGGATCCAAATCTCCTGAGAACTCATTATCTGAAAGGCTTAATCGAGTTAGCTTGCTTAGATTGCCTAGAGGTGATGGAAAATCACCAGTGAACTCGTTCCAGGATAGGTCTAAAAGGGAAAGATGGCTTAGGTTACTAAATGAGGAAGGTATTTGACCTATGAAACCATTAGAGGAAAGAAATAAACTCTGTAGTTTGTTGAGGTTGCCGAAACCGGAAGGGAGTGGAGAGGAAGTGAAGTCGTTGTGAGAGAGGTTGAGGTAACGGAGATGTTGCAACCGGAAGAGGCTACTGTTAGGCTTCAGAGTTCCGCGGAGACAGCCACTTGGCACGTGTAACTTCTTGACTGCACCCGTAACGTTGTTGCACCGGACACCATTGACATAGTCGTTGTGGTTGCAACCACGGGAATCAAACTCCTCCTTGAATTGCACGAGGGCTTCAATCTGATCGGGACGACAAGCAGAAAAACCAGTAACGAGAAGAGCATTTGTAGTTGAGAAGCTTGTTTCAAAGACACAAGAGAGTAGAAGTGCTGAGAGTAAACAAAGACGCAAATGCGACATGGCTGTCATGAAAAATATTTTGAAGTAAGAATAATATTCTCTTAAGCAAAGAGACACATAAAAATAAGATGGGTTAACTCGAAACTTATAACTAAAAGAAGTCTTCCTCAAGTCTTCGTAGTGAGGATTGGAAAAAATAAAGTTGAGCCAATTAGATCATGAAGCGAAATTCACGTTGGAATAATTATCTTTAAGAGCTTTTAAGACTTTGAATTAGATTAAAGTCTTCAAAACCTTTTTTTCCAATCACCTTTTGTTGCTTTTAAAGCCATTAAAATCTTCTCAGTCTTTCTTAAAAATACTCTTAACTTTGATTTTGCCGCGTCTTCTTTGATTTTGCACTTAGTGGGACAGTTTTTTTTTCTAAAGCGAGATAACCACAGCTTTAACTTTTTTAAGTCACAGTTGTAACGTTCAGACCAGGTTTATTGGAGATCTCTTAGGACGGATCTTTTAACGGGATTTAAAAGACGGTCGGATCTTTTAATGGGATTTTAAAAATAATTTTTTAGCTTTTAACTAAAAAAGTTAAAAGACCATTTCTTAAATCCTAGTAAAAGACTTGTCCTAAGAGACCCTCAATAAACATGCGTCTAAACTCACAACAGTAAAAGTCCTAAAGAATCACAACTTTAATGGGTCGATGTAGATTCGAGAAATTTCAAAGCCACCGACGTGGCAAAGTGAGGAGCTGGACAGTTTGACACATTCTTTTGGACCTGAACTTGGGCCGAATTGAATTCTTGAGGAAATTTGGTAGCCCCAATTAAAAAACGACGTCGCTTGGATTCAATGTCAGCCCCCCCAAAAAAGCAAATCGACTTTATTTTGTTTTGATTAAAGCGTGGCATATAATCAGACAACCAAAAATCAAACATGAACAAAACCAAAAATCCTAATCCTAAACAATACCGATATTTATAGAATACAATTTATAAAATTTAGAACCGAATAGATATCTAAATATCTAAAATACAATTTATATAACTAAATTTATTAGTTATATTCAGTTTTAATTTTGCCAAATATTCTAAAAATACTAATTAAATTAAAATATCTAAAAACTGAATTATCCAAATATTTTGTATCTTAAATATTTAATATTACTCTATTATCCACTAAAGCAATATCTAAATAAATTTTTATACAAAATATTTAAATTTATCTAGATTATCCAATATTTAATTTGAAAAGGCTAAAAAAATAATTTTTGTTTATATTATCCAAAATTATCTGAAAAACTGAATTGGAATTAAAATTTTATTGGATTAGTCTGTTCCTAATATTGTTATCAAACCAAAAAAGAAAGAAATTAACCAGACCGAAATAAATTTCATAAATAACTAAACCGAAAAGTCAAGCCTAATCTTAATGTAAAATGGGCAATATCTTTGACATTTTATTTGAATTTTGAAGTTATTTTCGTGTTGCTTATTTTAACCCATTTGATGTCACTTGTTTCTTGAATCAATCAGAGCGAACTCATAAAACAAAAAAATTGTTACAAAACCCTTAATACGATATTAGATAAGCTTAAAATATTTACAGTGTGGTAAAAGAAATAAAGAGCATTCTCTTCCATAGTATATGATGAAATCACAGCAGTAAAATAAAAAGACAGCAACCAAAGAAAAGAAGAAGAAAAAAAATCCCTAAAGAAAAAACTAGAAAAAAAAACATTAGAAGAACCAAGAAACATACACAACCTTGATAAAGATCAATCTATCTTCTGTTTCTTCCTTATGCTTGCTTCAGAAGTATCTCAGACTTGCAAAAACCCACAAAATAAAAACCTGTAACAACGTAATGTCGAGAAGAGAGCTAAACAGGTTGCTTTCTTTGTCTCTCGTTCGGTTCTTGATGTCTTGCAGCTGCATATACTAACATGCTTTTAGTCCAAGATTTGTATTACATGCTTCCACAAACTATAAGAGAAACCAAGACGAGATAGTATACATACCGAGTCCATTAGCTTCAGAGGTTTTCATCACCCTAAGCCTTTTCACCGAGGTGATGAACATTCTAAAATTAAGAAAAAGAACAATTTAGATCATTATAAAATATTCATCAAACTTTAAGAGATGATAAACTCAAAGTTTTTAGATGTTTTACCTCCATGGGACATCACCAACAAGCATCCAATCTCCTTCCTTGTCTTCATAAGTAAGCACAAACTCAGAAGATCCATCTAAAAGCCTCAAAGGTTTGGTGAACCGACCCGTTAACCCGATAGTACCCGGTCTAGAGCGAAAGAACATATCTTCCAGTGTCTGCGCCAAAGTCTCGTAAGAAGAATGAGCATTCAAATCCACTTTTCTTCCGATAGCAACTCCATCCATGTTCACCTTAATAAACCCAACTTGCACTTTCTTGGTCACATCTTTAGGCTCATCATCTTTCACTTTCTTCTTACCAGCTTCTTCCTCTTCTTCCCTAGCCGACTTTGCAGCTAAACTGTTCATCCTGTGAGATCCTATAGGTGGCCATCCCACAACTTGACTGCTACACACAAAGCAAACATCACTCAGGACTTGTGAATACCATAATGAATCAACAACAAGACTCCTAATTTGAAAACAGAGCATTTCTTCCTACATAAGTTAACTGAGTCCATCTAAATAACTGAGCTAAGCTCTAGCAATAGCCAAACACTAAGAATCTTTAGCTTCTAGACAAATTATGTAAAGGAACCAACAGTGAGTGAGCTAGCTTTAGCAACGGTTTTCACTAAGAATCTTTAACTTCTCTTAGACAAACTCTGTTCTTCTAGAACAGACAAACACTTAGAAGATCTTCTCTGAAACTAAAAGCTATGAAAGGATTAAACTTTCTATGACAAAAGACGAACCTTGAACGAGGAGGAGATGCACCAGCGTGAGAAGCAGAGTCAGCAGCTCGTTTAGAGCCAACAGAAGGAAAGTCCTTTGCAGTCAAGAGCCTTCCACGCTCTCCCCACGCGCCACCACCGCCTGGTTTACCAATTTTGGCCGCCGTTCCACCGCCAAGACTGAGCCCTAGACCCAGTTCTAGCTCACTCTCAGCTTTACCCATCTCAAGCTCAGTAATCATTTAGACAGCACAACAACAAACCCACTAAGAAAGAGCCCTAAAGAAATCCAAAACAAAAACCAAAAGATACTTTACAAGTCAAGAACTCAAGAAAACAACCTGAGAGTGCAAAATGGAAAGGAGACAAAGAAAGAGGAGAGAAGGAAAACAAGAAAACAAACAACACAGAAAGAGACAGAGAGAGGATTTTAAGGGTTTCTTGAAATCTGGAGAGAGTTGAGGGAGAAAGAAAGGATTAGGTGGTGGAGAGAGTGATGAGAAACGGGACCCATATGTCTGGTAGTGGCCACACCAACAACAATGCCAATGCCATTCTTCTTCTTTAAAAGTCCTTTTCTACTTTTTAAATTTTTATTTTTATTACTAAAATTTTAACTTTTCTTCCCGACATTATCATACTTGTCGTGCTCCCGTTGCGTTTATTGTTTTTAATATTTTTATAAATGAAATAAAACTTTTTAAAAAAAACTACTGTTGTTTGTGTTTATACTATTATTTGTGGAAAGCTTTGTTTAAACATCATTCTTTCTTTTTCTATTTCTGCAAGAATTTGTATCGGTTTTGATGATCACCATATATGGAGTTTATTTGTATTCTTCCGACCCTATCTAGTAGTATGCTTAAGCATGTTCATATCATAGAACACAAAACAAATGTATAGCTAACCAGTTTTGAAAAAGTTCAGTTAGGATCAATAAAGCAGTATCTATATAAGAAGATAGTGGAGATACGTCTGTTCAAATCTAATTGGAATGACTAATCATCTTTAGTCATTAGTCATGTTATCATCGTTTGAATATAAAGATTGTTGTGCTTATGCATATCTGTATACATGTATCAGTGATAATGATATGATATGATATGTTTTTCTTCACTAATCAAATTAGTTTCATCTTAATATCCATGTAATATTTGTTTTAACAAAATAAAAAATTGCCATTAGATCATGTATATTCTCTTTGATTATTTATTATTTATGTTTCGTTGGGGACTATGATTGATGTCAAATAAAGTGAGAAAATAAAAATTGGTTGCATAATAGAAATTATTAAATAAATGGTAGTGATGAGATTAGGCATCATCATGTTTTTTGATACGCTATGATGATCCTTTGAAAACTTTTTCAATCGCAATTGATGTGTGGAAATTCCTCTTTCGATCAAAATCATGACAAAATGACATTATGAGCACATATATTTCATACTCTATTGATGGATTTGTTAGAAAAAAACGAGCTTAGTTTTCTTTAATAATTTGAACATTTTCAAAATAAAATTAATAATGTCGATGGTCTAAAACATGAGCGTCACAATATGAACAACTAAACAACTATTCTGAAAAAAAAAAGACAATATAAAAGATAGACTATTTTTGGTCAACAATACAAAAACAATACAAAATTCCATAAATATAAATTTAGCAGCAAGCTTACTCTTATCTTGACGTGAGTCTTTTCTCCTAAATGAATATAGCTTTTTATTTTTTATTTTTATATTATATTATTTTTATTTTTTGATAAAATTGTTTATTCCAAAAAATATATATCTACATAAAAAGAATTTTAATAACTGGAGGTGATTAGAGCTTAGGTCCAACTAATCTCCCCAAACTGAGAGCATCAGTTATTAATATTAAGAGCATCTCCAACTCCACTCTATTTTTCACTCTAAAATAGAGTTTAGAGTAAAAAGTGCTCCAATGGTACTTTATTTTTCACTCTATAATAAAGTGAAAAATAGGTTTACTCCAAATATAGAGTAAGTTGTTTTTTTTTTTTGTTCATCACTCTATTTTTCACTCTAAAATAGAGTAACATTGGAGCAAACTCCAACTCTATTATAGAGTCACTCTATTTTAGTGTAAAAAATAGAGTAAACCATTGGAGATGGTCTAAGACATGGTGTAAACTCGTCCTCCCGATGGAAATTGAGCTATGAGCACAATGAAATATCTACATAGATGTTGCATATTTATTATTTAGTTCCATGTTTTTTATTAAATCATAATTACTCTTCTCTTACATACTCCATCCATTTTATATTAGTTGTCGTTTAAGGTTTATGCACACAAATTAAAAAAACATTTAATTTTACATATTTTCAAAGTAAAAATATTATTATCAATACATCTAACCATATTTTAACCAATAGAAAAATTGAATAGATAATATTATCAATAAATTTTGTATTGAAAACCGAAAACGACACTTATTTTAAAACAAAAATTTTACCCCACAACGTAATTCGAAACAGAGAGAGTATTTAACAAGTTTTATCATCATTCTAGTAACATTTTAATCAATAGTCGGAAGCTAACTATAACATACGTTTGTTGTAAATGTGAAATTATTAATCATAACATGTTAGAATTTCAAAATGTCCATATCATATTTACAGTTGCTTTTTAACAAAAAAAAAAAATTAAGTTGCACATGTGGTCTTTTTCTTAGGAACTATATATTGGACACCCGCATTACATATCTTCAAAGCGAACGTATTCTCTCAGTTCCAAGAACCATCAGTTAGTCAAAATCAGATATTTGATTCTATGTTTTTCTAGATATATCACATTATACGTTTGTTCTAGAATTCCGTGTAGATTTAATATTTGCGATTTATTCTATCTTAATTCCTCTTTTTGCAATTTTCTTCGCTTCTTCTTTGGCTATCTGTGTCGTTCCTTTATAGGACAAAAGGCACGAACATTGCTTTAACTATAAAGTCGAAACCCAAGTGCGCTGTGGGGTTTGGTAGATAGGTAATTAAGAAAATAGATTGAAAGAAACATTTATTTCTTCATAATCCGCGATTCCGCATTAGCATTTTATATATTAATTATTTGGAAAATTAATTAGAGAGAAAGTTGATGTATCGAGTTATAAAATTCTAAAAACTGCTATTAGTGCATAGTAATATCGATGTATCATATGAAACCTTGAAAAAGAATCGATGTATCCATTTATTGGTTGAGTCCACAAAGTATAGGACGATGCATGATACTAGAAAATGGGAGAATCGTTTTACCACATGAATAAGTAAAAGTAAAGCATATGCAGATACGTACGAAACAAGAAACAAAGACTCAATCAGCTCAATGAAAAATAGTTGTGGGAATACTAGAAGCTTCTCATGTTGAATCCTAACGAGTCATCTGATATATACCTTTCAAAATATTCTTACTTGTCTGTTAATTCGTCAATGTATTTACCCTTGTCGCATAAATTTACTAGAAACGCAGATAATCTTTATTCGAGGATTATGTTTCGCCATGTATATATAGTACGTGTTGTGATCCTTTACGAAGTGCTGGTGAAAAGAAAAAAAAAGTTAAGCAACCAATAAGTTAACTACAAGAAAACGTTTTAGCTTGAAACAATATTCTGTAAAATCAACATTATCGAGCGTTCGTGTATCTTTTAACTAATCAAGTTTCTATATCTGACGTTTATAATCTTTCAAATGTACCGTGAATTGTGTCTGTCTCCTGGAACATGCATGCGCAACTTGAAGTTAATATAATTCGAAATCATAAGGAAAAGACAAAAGGAGATTCATGATATAGAATTTGTAATCAAATGTTCTGAATAAATGATGAAGACTTCACGCTTGTAAATATATAATTATCTATATATATATATACATATGATCTATGTGATAAAAGTATAAACATTCGAATTGTACCATCCAGACTCCATGCTTTCATGCATTTATGTATATGTGTGTTTGTTTTAATTTATCGTATAAACATTTGGAATATGTTTGTAGCATTCATATTGTAAGTTTGTAAGAAAACTGTAAGTTTTCAAAACAAAAACTCTTTGATAACGTATTGAGTTTCTAAAAAGAACATGTATACTGTAAAGTAAGATTAAGCACTAGTACTCATGATTTTAGAAAGTTATAGGTTGTTAATATTTTATTTTATTTTGCTAAATGAAACCATTTTATAAAATATGCAAAAAAGTTAGTGTTGTTCTTTTATCAGAAGAGGTTAGCGTTTTGCTTAGGATAGGATAGCATCCGATCGAATATCATCATGATGTTGAAGAAAATTGTTAGTCACGATTCAAAGATTAAAGCATATAGTCGATAATCACTTGTACTAAATGTGTGTATATGACGACGGAAATAATATGTAACTCGAAGACATGTAAGATGAACTCATCTTAGACTTAAAAGTATATTATAAAGATGTGTGTTTTCCAGCTGCCAATCCGACTACAACACGTAAACAAAGTTTCTTCGAGCAAATTGACGACACCTTCTTATTACATGATTTATTAATGTTTCACACTAAATCATATGCTTAGGTTCTTTGTCGGAGATCACATCTTTTGTTTCATACATCCTTTACCAAAATATAATATAAAGATTATAAGAATATAGTTCTCTCTTATCGCATCATGTGCACCTACCAGATAATTTCTAACCACAACGCAAAATCTTTACCCACCATTTTATAAATTCACCATGTATAGTCTATCAGGCCTCATATATCTATTATTGACCATGGCCTATACTTATATCAACATTTCTCCTCGTATTTAGGTTTCTCCGGCCAGTCATGTTTTATTTCTTATTATTAATTTGTAGATATCTTTGATATCTATGAAAATTTCCATACTAATTTCCAAGTGAATAAACAGATTCGCGTGATCATATAAGTTTAGGGTCCTGAATTGTTGTGAATCTTGGTCGTTTAGCTTCACAAACCCCCGCTTACCAGAGTTTATTTTCAGAGAGTTTAAAGAATATAAACTCCAAGATGTCTTTGAAAATTCTCTTTAACATGTATTTGTGCTTAAATGGTTCACATTTTTTTTAAAAATATTAAATTTAAAGTAACTAGATAAAAATTTAAAATATATTATAATTAAGAGAAATTTCTTTAGATAACCTTTTTAGTTTGTTTTTTACAAAAATAGTTTTTAAAGAAGAAAATGACCAAAATAAGTTTTATTAAAAGCTAAAAAATGCATTCATATTCATTTATACCCCTAGGTTAACTAATCTAGACTTATGATTTAGAGTTAAATGGTGGGTTTGGGATTGAGGTTTCAAATTTCAAAAAAATATATATATATTCAAAATTTCAAAATAAAAAAAAAAGATTATTTTGATCATTTTATTTTTCGAAGACTATTTTTGTGACAAAAACTAAAAAATGATTGTTTGAGAGAATTGCCTTATAATCAGTGCTAAGTTAAAATACTGAAATTATTCTAAGAAAATTCTCACTTCCTGTTTTTTTTTTTTATTATTTAAATGTTTGGTATTTGTATATGCCTTTTGATATTCTTTTTAGAACGAATTAGAAAAACGACCATGAAAAATCGAGATTTTTCACAATTTTTTCATTCACAAACTCCCTAAAATAAAAGAATATTGGCCAATCTATTTTGTTTTGACATATTAATCGTTCTAAAACTGAAAATGTAAGAATAATTACAAATAACGCAAATCATCAGCGGATGCCAAACGAGGCAGACGCTTAGACCCAGCTTTCTTTTTCGACCCATCATGATCCGACCCGCCTCCACAAACAAAAGTGCATTCAACACCGCAGAGATTACTAAAACACGAGAAAAGACCGTTTCCTCCCTCGCTGTGACGGCGGTTATGCTTCTTCTTCTTCACCATCGGAGTTTTCCGTCTCGAGCTTTTCCCTCCGCCTGCGTTTGTCGATACCAGAACAATCTCCCTCCCTACATCACTGCTTTGATGACTTGATCCAAGATCGTAAAGCGGAGGAAGCTCCGTCCGCCATCGCTCGAGTTTCGAGCGGAGACCTTCAATGTTGCTATCGTCGTCGAGACTCCACTCACTGAGGATCGAACTCTCAGTGTCGTTGGCTTGTGATCTCTCTTTCGCCATCTTATTTGCTAATTCTGAAGATGACGGACCTACCTCAGATTCGGTTAAAATCAATCTTCCTGCCAAATTAGATCTCATCGGTGTACCAAACTGCAGAGGTGATTTCATCGGTGTTTCCCTGTAGTTAGATCGAATCGGAGTTGATCCGACGATATTAGATCGTATCGGAGTAGATCCGACGATATTAGATCGCATAGGACTGGAAGCAACCATGTTAGATCTCATCGGAGTAGATCCGATGATGTTAGATCGTAACGGCGTGGATGCTAGGATGTTAGATCTCCTTGGAGTCGATCGCATAGGACTAGATGCAACCATGTTAGATCTGATCGGAGTAGACTCAACGATGTTCGATCTCAACGGCGTTCCGTGCTTTGACAAGTACGGAGAAGCGCGACTGCTGCCACGATCATAGTCCCTCGGCGGCTTTGGTTTCTCGATCACCGGCGTCTTCGTTCTTCTCGGAGTTTTGCGTGAATGGTAAGGTGACTCATCGTATCTCTCACTTCTCGGCGGCATCACATCGTTGTTCTCACTTAATTGATCCACGAAATCTAGCTCGAACGAATCGTATCTCTGCCTAGGAATATTAGGAGTTTCATAAGGAGACTTGTTATCGTCAGAATCCGACGTAGTCGTATGGTGTCCCGACGTCGTAGGCGTAGTTTCCGAATTGCTGCTCACAGGTTTCCTATTAGCCACACGGCTCCGCTCAGCTCTACTCAAAAGGTCGGAAACAACCATAGAGCTCGTATCACTCCTCGTACGACGGAGCAACGGTGGTTTCGAGACTACGGATTGGTACTGTTTCGATGACGGATTCTTCGAGCTTCCTTTGACGCTGTTAAGATGCAAATGCTGCAAATGCGGATCCTCTTCACCTAGCAAGTCTCTGTAACCAACCGCAGACGAATCCATATGAGTGTAAAGCGGCAAACTTCGCATAGATCCGTCAAGGATCCCCACACCGATGTTTAGAATCCCCTGAGGACGACCAGATGGTCGGCGAACTTGAAGCGCGATGAATCTCATCCCGGGAGGTGGAGTATGGCGATACTCGTCGTTGCTTCGGTATCCAGGTCGACGATTTGGTGGGATTAGGTTGCTGATGAGGACACGGATTGTGCCTACGTGAATGTCACGGAACCAATGCATGGTGTAGATTTCAACCACTACGGCTGAAGTATCTGCGTAGAGGAAATCCTCGCTGACCCGGAAAACGAACTTGTCGTTCCAGGTTGGGTTCGCGCCGCCGGAGTAGTCTACACGGGTGGTGAGTTTACGCTTCGAGTGAACCCAAGCCACCGCGTACGTCTTCATTTTACGGGAGACGGGAGCTAGTTCCTGTGCAGAGATTATGTTGAGTTCTAGTAATTGGAACGAGGGAAACGTCGACATTGTTTGCGTACAATGATCAACGTGTGTTGTCTAAGTCATTAGATGAAATCTTGGTCAGAGTTTTAGGAGAATGGAAAGGGATATGGAATTGGAATTTTGAATTCTTGATTAGACCCCCCTAAGGTGTGGAGGGTTCTCCATTGGATAGATCATTAGATTTTTATCGTTTGGTGGCTAATCTCCGAATGATATGGATAGAGTATTGGCCATTGTTTCGTAATCTTTCTTTTTCTCCCTCAATGCTTTTATTAACCTTTGAAGCAGAGAGAGGAGAAGAGTCACTCCTAGGATCCATTAAGGATCATACGTTATATTATTTAGTAGTTATTTGTACAAGTTTGCTATTATATTAGGAGGAGACATGGGTTGATTGTGATCGAGTTGTCAATTCTCGAAGATATTATTAGAACTCTTTATACGATAGACACCAGAGGCTAATGTCTTTTTGCAAGTATATTTATAAACTTCTACATTTGAGCCAATATTCGCTGTGATCCTAAAATTTAAAACAATTAATATACACATATTATAATCTTATGGTAAGAAATTACTATAAAGTTACATTGAAATGCGTTATGCGTATGACCCTTAAATCCGGGGGCAACCTTTTCTTCATCCACAGGTTCATCTATGTGATTGACTGATTACTGTTGCTTCTAGTTCTATCAATCTTGAGCAGCTGTATTCATGTGTATTTGCGGCGAGTCTGTGGCCTGTTGGGCTTTTCTGATTTATAGCTCAAATTCAAACATTCGTGGACTGTTTCCAACTTCATTGTAGGTCTGGTTAAAGTCGCAAGTTTTAGCGTCGCTCTCAATCGTGGTGTGAAGATTTTTTGTAAGACTGAAAAGGAATTTTATTCCGAATAGTCATTCTGCAATACATTTACCATAAAAGATTTGAAGGATATAATTGATTAGAAACTAAACAATTTACTCCAATAGAGTTTGTGGTGATCGATAATTTTTCAAAAAAGATAAGCATACCAAGAAGATTTTAATTAAAATATAAAAGTAGGATGAACCATAAATCGTCGAATGTGCCTCATCATCCTCAGCATTTTAATAACATTTTGAAGTTGCAGAGAATATCTTAATCAGATTTTATGAAAGGAACACTGAATAGAGAGTGGCGTTGGTTGAGTGGCTGTGTATCCATTGTGGTGTGAAGCTTTGTTCTGTTATATGAATTACATCTTAAATTCGGTAACATTAATTCTCTTATTGAAAGTGACCACCTACCATATCCCAATCTCACAATATGCAATTAAATGCCAAAACATTTACTTACAAGTCAGCAAGAGTCACTAAAACTTGTGCGGAGAGTATACATGTTTGATTCCAAAAGGCAAATTGAGTATCAACTTTTTGCTATTCCCAAAAAACATTTAAATATTTAAGGCCTCATACACTCACACGTCCCATGAAATTGCATGAGCAACGTTGTAGTATAAAAAATTACGAGTCTCGAGACCACATGATATTTACAAGATCTCTATTTACAACTATAAACAAACGTACGTTAAGGAAAATGCATATCCATGAAGTCCACGTTCGCATTTCCGGACTTAAGAGCATGATTAACCCCACTTAAGAATCTGGAGTTAATCATGGTCTAATGTAAGTAAACAAGATTTGAAGAACGCGGTGGAGTCCAACTCATTTACACGAAACAAATAAAATAAATTAAAATTCCACCTGTTATATTATTAAAGTTTCTTATCGAGAGAGATTTTGATAAAAGTACCTAAAACAAGTTGGCAGAAAAAACAAGTTGACAGGAACTTAAAAGCAACGTAACGCTCTAGAAAACAAATTATTATTAAAACATATGAAAAGGAAGATATCTAGTGTAATTTATACACAAAAGATGTGATATGCGACTGTGAAAATATAAATTTTGCAGCAATTCAATGTAAAAGCTACTAACACTACTGATTCCAAGAAGAAAACAACAAATGTACTACTTATAAGTGATATTAATAGTGTAAGCGTTGCTTTATTGTTACTGATAAAATAACATTATCGTATTATCTTGTAAATTTTCTTAAAGAGTGCGTGGTCCGGTCCAGTCGTAAACAAAATACCTATGATAATAACCCTATCTCATAGTCTAAACAAATTATCGTATTATTATTGATAACGACATTTGAATAAAAACTGATACTTTTTGCATTTCAAATTCAAAACATCACTTAACGTAAACAATCGATATCAAAAGTCACTTATTTAAATTAGAAGCAGTCAAGCAGAGTGAATAAAAGGAAACAAACTTTTTTTTTGAACGGCGCTCATTTTGTTTAATATTTAACCATTTTAACTCATGTGTCTCCAGTTTAATGGTTTATATTCTAATAGACAGACTCTAAATGATGATCAAAAGAATGAGTAAAAATAGTTAATTTTTCTTTATTTTTTAAATTTGACACTATTTATAAGGAATACTTTTTTTTCAATATTCCTTCTTATTTTTTTCAATTTAAAAAATTATAAAACAAAATTATTCCTTAATAAATCTGAAAAATATAAAAAATAAGTATTCCTTTTATTTTGTTTTTTTCAATCTTTTTCCTTTTGTTCTTATTATTCATTTCATGGTCACCAGTTAAAGCTATAGTCTACCAGCCTTAAAGAACGTAGGAAATTTGGACAAAAGTCTTTAGCAACTTTGGATGATCAATTCATTTACAGTTTTTTTCCCCACAGAATTTGAAAACAGATTTGAAGTACTCAAGTCCTTTCTAACATAATGTAATGGTCCCTTTTCTTCATCCATCCACCGCAAAAAAAAATCAAATAGAATATCAAATTTGAAGGAATCCCAAAATCGGAAATTAATTGCATGCACCTCGGAATCCACATTAGCTTTTACCTCTATTCCGGGGTTGGTCTCTTTTTGTTGGCTTCAGCCTCCTTATTTTCAATAATCTGCCAAAATAAACATATAGGCACACAATCAAATCAATTTTTTTTTCCTTTATTCCTCCACTTGCATGCCTCTATATACAAATGCTTTCACTTTCAAATCAATTTATTCTAATATAAAAAATGTCTTGTGTGAAGATTTAGAATATCGGATAGAATCTTACAACCAAATCTTCGAAACCACTTTTGCTCAAATTAGAAGGAGAATATATATAGTTTAAAAAAAAAACTAAATCTTTATACTGGCAAAAGAATAACATGATTAATAAAATGGCAATTCCATTATGAATGCGTCTGAGTTACGTTACGTATGCATGTGGTTTTATACGTGCATGGGTGTAGAACGCATGTTAATTTATACGTGTGTATGTATAAATGTGTATTTAAAAGAAGAGAAAACGTACGTACCGTCATATTTCTTCTTCATCAAGTTTTTAACGAAAAGCAAACAAATGATAAGAAATCCAAGACCAGCTGTTCCTCCTACTATTATTGCCACCGTTTTGCCTGTTGTTCCTGTCCCATTTCTCTTTATTTTATTCTTTATTTCATTAAATATTTATATATAATATATATATGATTCTATATAAAAAAATAAATCCATATAGCTTTTTTTGTTTTTGTAAAAAGGTTTCTAAAATTGAGAAATTCCCTTAGATAGCCCATTTTAGTTTGTTTGTCACAAAAATAGTTTTTAAAGAAGAAAATGACCAAAATGTTTTTTTTTAAGCTAAAAAATGCATTTATATGCATTTATACCCCTAGGGTTAACTAATTTGGACTTTAGGGTTTAGAGTAAAGGGGTGGGTTTGGGGTTAGGGTTTCAAATTTCAAAAAAAAAATAAAAAAAAAATCAAAATTTCAAAAAAAAAAAGTCTATTTTGGTCATAATATTTTTTTAGGGCTATTTTTGTGACAAAAAAATTAAAAAGGGCTATCTAAGAGAATTGCCCTTCTAAATTAAAATGTATAATTAATATTTCATTTGTTTCATAATAAGTGTCGTTTTAAATTTATGCACACAAATTAAGAAAATGTTTAATTTTGTATATTTTTTATATAAAATATTATTTTTATACACTTAACCATATTTCAACCAATAGAAAATTAAACTATAAAATAAAATTCATAAATTTTACATTTAAATGCTAAAACAATATTTATTTGTGACAAAAAATTTCTCTAAAACGATATTTAATATAAAACGGAAGGAATACAAGGTATGAATTTTCACCCATAAATTTGAAAAAGATTGCAACATGATACAAATCCATAAAGTTCACACTCAATTTTAAAGGAAAACTAAACAGAACGTTGAAAAAAACGAAAAAGAAAAAGTAATATTTGAAAGAAGAAAAATATCAATTGGATTGGAGCCTGAAAACGAAAGAACAAGTCTCCCAGTGAAGTCTTTTGAATTAAAGTTGAACATCAAATATTATTTTTAAGTCAAAAATAAAAATTAAAAAATCGTACTATACTTTTAAACAAAAAATACATATTTAACACGTATACAATATTAATATAATTTTTTTACCTGAGGAAGAAGGAGAAGAAGAACCTGAAGAGCCACCACCAGAGCTTGAAGAAGAAAAAGAAGAAGGTCCTTTGGGAACACCATTAGGATAATACTTATAACCGATGAAACACTTGTGAAGATAGATCTGACCAGAACTTGAGCTTCCACATTCGACTTGAGCCTTCTCTAACGCGTTCTTGATGCAACCGCTACAATCTGAGTCTCCCACATCTCCTTCGCACTGTCCTAAAACGTAAACCGATTGGTACGTCGTTGCGTAGAAGCCGTGCCCTGAAACGACACCGTTTTGCATTACACCAAACGCTGTGTCTCTCCTCTCTTCGAACCCTGTTCCGGCCACGTTGCTCTTCCCACATGTCTTGAATAACATCTCCATTCCTGATAACATTATTAAACCGGAATGAAAACATTTAATTAGTCAGACTCGATTCGGTTTATAATGGACCGGAATAAAACCGTTAAGTCGACAAAACCGAAATTAACCACAGAGTTTATCTGGTTCAAGCAAAACCCATCTCTTTACCAGCTAATGCAACTCTGGGTTGGTTTAACTAAAACGAAGAAAACCTTTAAAATCCAATCTCTAACCGGAGAAAAGCTGATGCTTAGTCCGGTTAAGTCATAGACTCAAATTTCGGTTTAATATAACCAACATCTTTAGACATTGAACTTAAACCGGTTTAGTTTAACCAAACATTGAGCTTAAACCGTTTAAGTGAACTAAACAATGAGATTAAACCGGATATGGGTGGTTTACCTGAAATTTGAGCAAAACCAGCAATTTCATAGAGAAGATAACAGCCGGAGAGCTGAACTCTAGCTGCAATGGATTTGCCGCAGAGCTTACCAGAGAGAACAGGAAGACGACTAACACAGTTGTAACAGTCGTTGTTGCTCAAGTCTCCTCTACACTGGAAAAGACCAGTAATGGTGGTTTGGCTCGTCGTACCAGTAGTGGTTTTGTAGAACTTGGTTTTAGTTGATTGAGTGACCAATGAGCCAAACATTGCAGAGAGGGCTTGGGAGTAAAGACCAGACGGATCTGAGAACTGCTGTCTTGCGCATCCTTTGTAGATTAAGTTTGTGTAGTCTGGTGATGCAGATTCCACTAGCTTGAGATCTGAGAACAGAGCCGTGGAGAGTATGATGATGATGATGATGCAAAGAGACGAGAGCTTGAGTGATAAACCCATGTTTAGTTTTCTTCTTTGTTTGTAAGAGAGTGTAGTAGTAGGAAAGTATTTTTGGAAATGGATGTGAAAGATTGAATCTTTTATTTTTTGTGGGGGCTTTTTTTTGGGATTTTGTAAAATTCTGTGAAGGGTAGTGGCTCCTCAGTAAAAGCACTTTCTTTATTTCTCTTCTTCTGGGTTTCTGGTTTTAATGGTGAAAGAGAGAGGATTTTTTGTAGGCTTTGGATGACCACTCTTTTATCTCTCTCTCTGCAGATGTGGAAGACAAGATTAGGATAAAGAAAGAGAAAGTTCTTTTTTTTTTTTTTTATGTATAGTAAAACAATCAATCAAACACTCTCCAGCCACCAGTCTTTAAGTACAGTACAATGTGTTTGGTGAATTGCAGGCTTTCAGTAATTCCGAATATCATTTATTGATTTATACACTGTTGATTTATTCCATAATCCCCTTTTTACCAACCTAATTAAAAAGGAGATTCATGTTTCAATTTGCAAAGTAACTAATCTTTGAGCTCACTTTTCTTTATGAAATAAGCATCCATAAATCCAGAATAGCTAGTAAGCTCCTAACGTCTATATTTTGTACTTGTTACTAATCCTACTCCATAAAAATGTTTCCAAACTTTATCATTTATATATTATTTTAAGGTAAGATTTTTTTTTGTATTTTGTAGTTGTAGAGTATGGTTTTTATTCAAGTTGTAGATAGCCAGACCATTTTGTATGTTAATTCTGGCCAGAGACATTCTTTATCAAAAAACACGTGGTTATCTCTTAACAAGAATTTGCAATCCTGATCATAACAAAGAAAGGGCGTGATTAGCCGGTCTCAATACCAAAACTTTAAACAATCCTTTTCATTGAGATTAACCAATATTGGAATTGCAAAAGGAATCTGATATTCGTTGGAAAATGTAAACACTGTGATTTTGACCCGAATACAGTCAACTCTATCTTTTACATTTTTTTCTGTTGACAACTATTTTTAGTTAACATATTTGGACTCCAATTTCTCTCATACTTCTCACACTAAGAGACTTATTCGTAATGATGAAACCTAAAGAAGACCAGCACATATCATTGTTGATATATATGGGCAAGTATAAGCAAATAAGCAACTCACCTTAATATGGAACAGCACTACCTAGTAGTCTTGTACCAATTCCGGTTTAACCCACCAATCGGTTTAGGTTCTACATTTTTATAAAGTAAGCTTCTAATTCGATTGTTGCCAACAGAAATAGAAAATTTTTGGTACAGATTTTGAAGGTACATGGAGAGAGAGAAAATAGAGTAAGAAAATTCAAATGTGTGCGAACTGTGATCGTTTGGATTCCACGAAGCACCCAAGAAACCACCAATGACAACTCCCCCCATAGCTTTCAAAACTGTAAGATACAACAGAAGTTGAGGTTCCAAGGAGTAACCAGTGATGACATTTTGCAATTTGCTGCCTGATTTTTCTAACGGGTTCTTCACGAGTCTTGTACAGAGTCATCATCCACATTGACTTTTTCGTCACCAGGAAGACCAAATATCCGTAGGTTACGGTCCATTGAACCAACTGCAACGTATTGTGCATCTGGACCAAACTTCACACATGTAGCTTTACCTGTATGTTCAAGGGTGGTTTGCAATTAATTAGGAACATAATCGCCATGTGACCAACGAAAGAGTTAATGAAAGGGATCTTACCAGTGCCCGAAAGATCTGGGAGTGTCTTGATAAGGTTCCATTCAGCTTTCACACTCGCCGTCTGGTATAGCCTGCAGCCGTTACAAACATTCTGTTAAAGTATATAAACCCAAGTCTCTTTTGAATATTTCTCTAGCTGAGCTTGGCCTCTTTCTTGACCAATTAAATTCCAAAATGCGCACTCACCTGATATCTGATGCAGCAATACCAAGATAAGATCCGCTAGGATCAAATTCAACTGCACAAAGAAAAAAGTATTCTCATTCAGTTATCTTGTACATGTGAGTTTTCTCTATCAACAAAACGACTAGGACAAGGAACGGGATACAATAGTTGCGTACCAGAGTTTGCATCTGTAGATAAGAATGACCTGAAGTTCCTTAACTTGCGCAAGTCCCACAATTTAACACCATCCTCGGCAGCAGTCTGTACATTTCCCGAACCAAAAAAAAGAAAGCATTCATGTACACAGAATCGTTGTTGCAATTACACTTCTCGGAGTTTGTTCAAAGTACTCACCGCGAGAAAATAACCATTCTCGGAGAAAGATATAGACGTAACTTCGCCGGTGTGTCCATCAAACCTCGCCACATTTGCCTGTTATCCAACACAAAAAAAATTACAACCAAATGAAGTCATGTGAACAATGATTTTTTTTTTAAAGAGGCAATACAATTCTGGAAAGCCATAGTTTTTTTACCTGACTTTTAACATCCCAAATCTTGACAACAGATTGAGAAGTACCGGTTCCGAGAATGAGACCATCAGGGTGAAAAGCAGCGGCCGTGTAATCCACCTTCTCAGAATCATCTGCTACCTGAATTAACACGATAAATATGAAAACTACTCATACCAGGAGTACAATCACCATATACCTTATGTAATACATCTCATACTCAAAGCTGTAAAGGAAGTTGGTTCTTTGATGAAAGAGATTAGGTACCTTTGCAAGGCATAAGCCAGAGGAAAGATCGTAGAAGCACCATGTACTGTCAAGAGACGCCGACACAAAGTATTTATTTGTGGCATGCACAGTTACAGCTCGCACCTGGGAAAAGCATTATCGCTTGTAAGTCAATGAAGAAGTGTATGAATAAAATAATAAAACAGACCGTAAAAGTTCTCCATGCTTACCTCTTCAGAATGATCATTCAACGTATGCCCACAAGCATAATGCCCATCCCCAGAGTCCCGCCACATACGGACTGTCTGCAGGTAAGTCACTAATTTAGTAATAAAAAGATGCATATTAAGCCAAATAGAGTATCCAACAATTGGCAAAGATTTCTGGTGAGTTTTAAAACGTCTTATACGCAGCGAACAAAAAAAAAAAAAAAAAATCAAAGATGGCATCTACAGATTCAGATTTCATGGCTACAAATGCATCTACCAGCTACTACTTTTCAGAACAGAGGCAAAAACAACGCTAGAATCTAGATTACAAAAATCCTACAGAAATTAGTGACCAACACTTAACAAATATTTGAACTATAGAATTCAAATCTGAAAATGTGTCTCGAGTTACCTTGTCAGCCGAAGCAGTCAAAACAAGATCACTGTCACCTACAAATTTTACGCTTGTAACCTACAAAAGAGTCAACACATATCAAGCACAGAGCTAACTAGAAAATCAAAAAAGAATTTTGTCAAAAAATTAAAGACCTTTTTCGAGTGACCACTCAGTGTCGACAAGATTTGGCCTGAAGGGCGATCAAAGATAACAGCAGTTGTATCAATTCCTCCAGTAGCAATGACATCCTGATTACCGATTAAGAAAATAAGTAATACTAAGAGGTAAGCTATTGCACACCAAAATTAGTGTAGTGGATGTAAACAAAAATACGGACCGCATGTCATAATACAACCAATTATCAGACACGGGCTATTGGTATACCTAATATGAGGACATAAAATATCATGCCAATAAAAAACATCGCCGAAACTAGGACTCAAGGCAGTAATGTATTCCAATATTTGTGAATACAAGTCTGCTTATCTGTTTTCACATGCTAGGCAGTGACTTCCAGAAACAAAGGAAAATATAAAGTGATTAGAAACCTTAGAGTGTAAGATGTCCATTGAACAAATGCCAGGTTTGTTCGTCTTGTGAAGTGGGTGGCTTGATAGCTGAGTGAACCTCCCCAAAGCATCTATTGAAGCCAATGTTTCAGGAATCTGTGGAAAAAATGATAAAACTATCAAGACAGCAGGAACCAATGCAGAGGGAAAAAAACTAGACCAAAAACTCCAAAGTACATTTGCGAATCGGCTTGACCAGGCGACAAACATGGAAAAAGAGGCAGGAAGTAGCAAAATTTTCTCTTTGCGTTTCTAAAGCATACTAGAATCTAAATAGATATATTGAGTAACATAAGCTTCCACTTCTACATTTGACTGTTACAAAGAAGAAAACGATACTTGAAATTGCTAGTCTCAGGTTTCCAGAGTTTCCAACTAACTTTACAATACTTGAAAACGATACAATAGTTGCGTACCAGAGTTTCCAACTAACTTTCAAATGTATGATCAAAGATAGATGGTAGTTAATATGCAGTACCTGTCGCTTTTTGCGCTTCTGGGAGAGAGCAGCATTGCAATCTGTCAATTCCGTGATAATGTCAGCAGAAATGCCAGGACACAACTTCTTCGCATCAGGACCCATTTCTTCATCACCGCCAGCTATTATACAACAAAAGAGTACAGTAACATGTTCGTAAGATAGAAAACTAATTAGAGAGAATATTTTAGGTAAAAAGTGTACAATCATACCTCGTTTACCATTACTCAGAGGAGCATTAGCTGTCACAGCTTCTGGGGCAGCAGGTATATGTCTTTCAACCTCTGCAAGCAATTGGCGAGCTTCATCTCTTTCTTTTTTAAGTCTAGCAATCACGCGACAAGCAGAATCATGCTGCAAACAGAAGGTAAAAAAAATTCCATAATTGATCAAAAAACTTAATAAACGATGACAGGGTTGAGGAAATTAAAACACGGGTTGATAATAAAAATTTATTAAACATGCCACAAACACAAAAAGGAAATTACCTGATACAAAGCATGGCTTAGCTCTTGCCTTGCAGTATGGAGTTGTTGCTCCAGTGCAAAATTTGATAGCATCAAACCGTCCCATTCCTAAGCAAAACAGATAAACTTCTCTCACGCAACTACCTTGTCTAACTCAGACCTAACTAATGAACAATTTCTCTTAATTAGCAGTCATAAAACGAGCAGATGGTCAGTGGAATAACGGTTCAGTTAATTTAATCTTATATAAAACTAACAACCAACGCGACCCTGAAAAAAACTATTCTGAGTCATCAACCAAACTCTAAGTGAACAATAACAGGAACATGGGAACTCCCATACAGAGAAACAAGCACAGAGCAATGAGAATGTAGTAGGAACAAAGTTGGAAAACATCTAAAAGCTTACAGTCTGGAACGTTCCAAGCAATCCAGGGATACTAGCAGTATGCAACAGTTTCGGTTTCAAAACCTGCAGAATGGTCAAAGTAATTGAAACTACTCAAATGAATTCTTTAAACAGTTCTCAAAATCAAATACTCAAAAGAAAAATATACTACCTTCCCAGTTTTGATGGGAACAATGTCATCAATGGTAAGAGGTTCCCCAGTAACCGGGCACTTCCCATAATCCTACAGATGGAAAAAACAAACACATTAACAGGTGATAATCTAAAAGGACTACAACTGTGAGATATATAATGTTAACAGCAACCAAGATCTTATCCATACATCTACGGATTCATCCAAGGGCGGATCAAAAATTTTGATTCATTTTTAGATAGTAAAGCTTAAATCCTATGAAAGTGCCCCGGTTAAGAAAATACTTGTAGATCCGCCACTAGATTCATCAAGCAAGAGCTATAGATTCATCAAGAAATCACAAGGAATAGCTCGAAGGTTTACCGATATATGGCTCTCGATTAATCGCCTCTCGAAGAGCAAACCTGACTTCGTTGAAACCACTGGCTCCTCGGGAACTTCTCCAGAAACTGTACGGGATAAAAAAAAAAACAGTGACGCCACCAAATCAACCAAAAGCAAACCCTAAATCGGTAAATTGAGAAGAAAGAGAGAAGGCGAGTAAAAAGAAGAGTAAATTTACTTGCACAGTTCATCGTAGATAGAGAAGATAGATGAATACGACGCAGCACGAGCAGTTAGGATGAAGTGTGGCGGAGATAGGGTTTTATCTTCTCCGGTCCGTCCGGCGCTACAAATCAAAATCGCGGAAGCCGGGAATTTGGTGGAGAGAGAGAGAGAGAGACACTCAGTGGTAATTAAAGGGTTCGATTTTGCGGCGAAACGATGGGCCTTTTTTTAACGATTAATATGTTATAATGGGCTTTTTCTCACGTACTTGGGCTTTCTAAGTTTCCACAATGTAAAATATGGTTCATAAGGATATATCACATATTTATTTTTATTTTTTAAGGATGTTATCACATTTTCTGGACGAGTAATAAAAATAATAATCTTGGGATTAAAAATATGATTCATTTTTAAAATGTATTTTTATATCTGTAGCTATTTATACTGTAAATTGCATGTTTTGTAGTATACTAGAATATCTCTTAGCTTCAATTCTATGATGAGCAATCTATATTAAGAACTGCCTTTTTAATTACATTCGATGCTAAAAATATGTAAGCTATATGATACGTTGACAGATCTTTCGAATTCTTTTAAAGAGTGAATCGACCAGTCCACTGAAACAAACCCACAAACTAACATTACAGATTTAGATATTTGGAATCTATAGACTGAAAAAATCAGTGTGTGGTGATAGGTCATTGATAAGTATATGTAGTCGTAATATATCATACAAGCCTATTAGACAGTGATAGGCATAATAATGTATATGCTTTTATATGGTTTGATTGATGTGTTAGTATATTGGTATGCAACTATTTGCATAAAGAGCAACACAATAACACAAAGAGATTACCCAAATAAAACTAAAAGTACCTTTTTACTCTCTTTTTTTGTAAAACGTTTTATTAAGTTAAGTCTATCTAGTGGTCTGAAGGGATGAGGGTAATACCATCTGAAGCACGATGGGGTGTGCCCTTTCTATTTGCATAAAAGTTATATTCTTAGGGTCCAAAGATGAAAGGGAGACTATCATATACAACATAATCAAAAAATATTATGAAGAAATGTATTTTACATATTCAAACCTTGATGAAATCCATACCATTGAACTTTTTGATATGCATAATCAAAACTAAACTGCAAAAACAAATCACGTATATAATTCAAGTGCATATTACATTTTCTTTTGTTATTATTGAATGTTAAATAAAGCGGACGTACTATTTTTTGGTAAAAGAGACATATATACTACGTTTGAGATGAGTAACATTTAGTGAATTTTACATACTTATAGAGTCAATGATTGATCATTGGTTACCTATTTAATCAATAACATGGTTCACTTAGGAAGAATTTTTTTGAATTAAAAATTAAATGAAATGTACACTCACATAGATATGTTAATATCCACACACACACATATGTATATTGTTCTCTATATTACTAGCTTCTCCTATTTTCAGGTGTTGGTTTATATTGTGAAAGTGGAGGTCGCTTTCTATTTGAATAATGCGTGTGCATAAGTTGAGCTTTAGATCATGAAGATGGTCATATCTTCAAAATTCAATTCACCAAATTAGCTTTTATCTTAAGCAGTTCCATTTTTATTTTTCATTTCTTTGTTTATCACAATAATATAATTACTGCAATACTCTTGATCCCGAAATTTTTGGATTAAAAAAAAAATTATTGCAATTCATATATATATATATATGTGTGCTTAGTATACTTTAAGCTCTCAACATATATTGATTTGTAGACTGGAGACGATTTCAAATAAAATAAAAGTTATTTTTTTTAAAACGTTGAGGCGAAAAATAACTATATTCGCAATTTAGCATGGGAGTGATTTTCAAATGCTTGATAAACTTTTGTGACCAAAGTAAGAGCATGATTAACGCGAAGATCATTGCGTCTTTTATTGGAGGGGGACCCACAAGCACATGGGAACCAATGCCAAAAGAAGTTTCAAAGTTGCGGGGGAAGAAACGGTGTTTTGCACCAATCGCGGATCTGGCGGGCCACAATTGGTTGAACTTTTTTTTTTATTCAGAGAAAAAAAAAAACCTTTTGTTTGTGCGTTGATCTTGCTCTAAGATCCACATGCGATATTGATTATTGATGTCTTATGATCAGAACAAATAAGAAAATGAGATATATTAATTTCCCTGTGACAATGTTTACCAAGTGAAATGAAAGATACAAATAGGTTAGAACATCGTATACGTAATCCTAAAAGAGTTTTAAGATGTAGTAAACTAACATTATATTTTAATCGCAACACAGTTCCAAATGCGCGAATACATAGACTACATATCATATCCTCGTAAGCTATGGTTTTCGATGATAACACAATTCGTACTTTTCACTTTGTTCGTACGTCGTACCTAAAATGAGATTGACAATATATTTTTTTTGTCATGTGGCTATAAGAATAAAAAAGTATACGAAAGTGAAATCTCGAGGGAATGACTTATAATATCTTAAAGGTAGTAATTAAGCAAATTGACCCTATGCTCAAATTGTCACAGTCACAGCATTTTTCGTAGATGAAATCATTTTCATATGAAAAACTATAAATATTACAAGTTGGTTAAACATTATTTTCAAGTTATATTTATATTATTATTGAATAAATTTACTTAACTGCAGATAAATATGCATCGTCCAAAGGTATCTGACAACATATTTATTCTGTATATTGACCTTGTCGAACTTTTTGACTCTTTTGCACATAAATATAGTTTTAAAATTATTAGAATATAATAATTTTTATTAAATTATTTATAAACAGTAAAATTAGCAAATGAAATAGAAGATTAAACATATCTAAAATTAAAAAATAGAAAAGTAGTTCCATGAATATAGGGCTTAAATTAGGATTATTTCGAGTCAAAAACGTCAGATTCCACGCAACTAGTTTTGGGTCAAACTCATTGACCGGTCAAAACAATTTCCTCTTCCACTCGAGACACTCTCACCACGTCAACACCAAAATGTCCATGTCATACTACCACGTCACAGAAGAGGAGAATCTAGGCTAGCATCTTTGACATTTAAATGCCATGCTGGCATATACTTCGTCTTGTTACGTGAAAATAGTATTTACATGCACTGATACAGGCATGCCTCAGATCATATAAAAACACATAGACACACACATTAACCAAAACTATATATATGTGTGATGGTTACATGAAACTCCCATAACCTCTTTTTTCATTTGTTTTCTGTCTAAACAGAAGAACCTTTGTTCTGTTTTCATTTGGTCATCTCTTTGTTTTTCAGTTTTTGTTTTCTCTTCGACGTTTGAATTTATTCGATGGATTTTCTCGTTCATACATCACCCATTCCAACGTTATTCCACAAAGCATCCGTGAAGGCCCGTACGTTAATCTTCTTGCCATAGTTTCATTCTTTTCTGGAGATTTTTTCAGAAAACTTTCACATTAACATTGGAGATCAAGAACACAACTATGTTGCAAGATCAGCTTTCCATCGTAATTATTCTCTTCTCTTCGATACCTTTTCATTTGCATTATCATGGATTAATTAAATGTTATTGTTGGCTCTTGGGATTTTGTTTTCAAGCATTGATTTGAACATTTCATACTCTATTTTTATCTAAATACCACGTAGAGATCATAGAGATTCAAGTTTGATCTTATAAACTGAGTACTTTTTTTTTCTTTTCCTAGTCTCTCTTAGGGACAACCCTAGAATTTCAGTTCATAAGTTTTCTTTTTCTATTTGGTGTAACGTTGTTTTCTTCTCCTTATATTCCATTTATCTCCACTTTTAATTTTCTTCATTCTTTGTATTAGTTTCTTTTCTTTCTTTGTTATTCTCTACACACTTCAATTTTTCTCCCAAATGTATACAATTTTTGAACATTATCATTATCATACTTATTCGCCTGAGTGCTTGATTGTTACTTCTAAGCCAATAGAAAATCGTCACATGATATAGAATAATGTTCTACAAGCAAGAGAGTCCATTTCAACTATTTCTATCATATTCGAGTACACACCTTTAATTTTCACCTTTGAATTTATTAAGTGTGGTAATTTTCACTGCTAGGAGTATTTTGATGTATATACATATATGATCATAGATTCATAGTGAAGGTTTCTTACACGTTCTTATATCTTATGACGTGCCCTTAACTATTCATTTGTGGGGAAAATATCTAAGTGTTGGTTCATACCAGGCAATGATAAGTTATCTTCTAAACACCAAAAAGAAATATCAGAATCAGGAAACTTTCCGTTTATAGAAACTCCACTCTTCTTTACTTTTGTTGTTTTTAGCCTTTGAAACTTGGAGCACTTCTTATAAACATGTCACATGCACGAAAGAACATATGCATTTAATCTCTCTTTACCAACATTTAGTGCTGTTCTAAGCTGATACTAATAACCAAAAAGATTGAATTTGATCAAGACACAAAAATCTTGGAGTGTTTTGATGTCGATAAACAGAATAAAGACATATCTTATAGATTCTCTATAAATTATTAACCAAAAGAAAATAAATTTACTCCAGCATAAATCTATCTAAAGAACCAGTTTTGTAATCTTTTCAAGGATCCTACACAGTTCTGGTTTCTTGTGACTAAACCCAAAACTTATATCCTCTTATTTTGATGCTTGGCTTTAACGTAATGTTTTCAAAAAATCTTTGATGAGTTTACTCTTTATTTGACATATTCTGTAAATCTAACGTTTGTTCGTGTTATTTCACCAGGATGATATCACGAGCCCTCTTAGTGCTCAAATTTTCGAATTTTGTGATCCACAACTGTTTCAAGAAACCTTCAATCAATCCTCTGAAGTCACCTCTGTTCCAAACATTCTTGACAAATCTGGGAGCTTCCATGACAACAACAGTGGTAATTCAAATACCAACACAACCACAACAACCGAGAATAGTAAAACATACACGAACAACAAATTTGGAGATGATGAAGACGACAATATTAATGCAGATATGTCCACATTTTTCGATTCACATGAAGATTTTGAAAACGACATAGTCGCTTCAATCGATTTCTCATCATCCTCTATGCAATATCCAGCTCTAGATCATCTCCTTACAACAACAAATGAAGACCAGTTTGATTTCGTACCAGGAGTTCAAGTTGTTCATCAGCTTCCTAACATACCATACTCTGGAGACACTCTGACTCTTCCACATGTTTCCACTTTAGCTCCTCCTCCTTTACCATTAGGGGTTTTGGAAGAAGATTGTCTTTCTTCTGTCCCAAGTTACAATCTTGGCTTAAACCCTACTTCCCCTTTCTTTCGTACTTCCGGTTTACCAACATATATGGTGAATATGAACACCGGTTCATTATCTTCTGATAGTAATTCCGGTTTATATCCTGGTCATGTTCATCTGGGATCGGAATTCAACAAACCACGTGATCAATTGATGGATTTTCAAGCTGATAATGGTGGATTATTCCGGTTTAATCCAGAAGATCTCCAGGTAAGATTGAAAATCAATTTCAACATTTTGTAACACTTAATTTGAAATCCAAAACTTTTTGTGTTTGGTTATAAAGAAAATGACCGGTTCAATATTGCTAATCGGGTAATTGTTTGTTGAGAAGGCAATTAATAGCATTGAGAACCAGAGCCACTTAGTGGTACCTCAGGCACATCCACCATTAAGACCGGTCGAGATAACCGGTTTAGAAGACTCTACGTTAAATAAAGTAGTGAAACTCTCCCCCGAACAAAGGAAAGAGAAGATCCATAAGTACATGAAGAAAAGGAACGAAAGGAACTTTAGCAAAAAAATCAAGGTTCTGTTTTTACTAAATCAAACCGGAATAAACTTTTGGTTATTGTTTTTCCATTTATATATTATTATTTTTTTGGTTATAGTATGCATGTAGGAAAACATTGGCAGATAGTCGTCCAAGAGTTAGAGGAAGATTTGCAAAGAATGATGAATTTGGTGAAGTACATAAACAAGGTTCTTCAAGCCATCATTATGATGAAGATGAGGACGGTGTAAGAACCCCGGTTTATTTTAATTCGGTTTATATGAATTTATGTTTAGATGGAGTGTTGATTTGAGCTAATTAACCTTTTCGGTTTACAGGTGGGAGTGAAGGATGAGGAGCAGTTAGTAGATTCTTCAGACATTTTTGCACACATTAGTGGACCCAATTCCTTCAAGTGCAACTACCCAATTCAATATTGGACCTGAGTTTCAAGTCCCACATCTTAATTAAAGACATGTTTATAACATGAATCTTATAATCTTATGTAATATGTATATATATAAGTTAACTAGTACTTCTATAGAGCTATTACTTGTTACTTAATTAGTATATTTATCTTTGTAACAAAACAGACTAATAACTAAAAAGGGGAAGAAGAGAATAAAGGTCATAGGCAGGTTTGGATGAATACAACAGTAGTGCAGAAGAAAGTTTAATTGCGTTACATAGAATTTGCAATTTTTGTACCAATACTTCATATTCATAATAATATATGATATATGTGGTGTCTTTTATTTTGAATAGTTAAGATGTATTTTATCACCTGAAGACTATATATATATGTGTGTGTGTATAAACCTTTGAGTTTTAATTTTGCTCATTTCACATAGTACACCTTTTAGTTTGTACACTTAAGATATCCTTACGTATATCTTTTTATAAACAAGATTGAATAGGTTAATTTAACATTTTACCAAGAAAAAGATTGAATAGGTTGGTCTGATTATCAATCAAGCATGTCTAATACCCGGTATGAAGGATTGGGCCAACAAAGGTTTATAGATGGATTATTTAGTAAGGGCTTCTCTTCTATCTACCATTTACTTAAAGCTCAAAAATATTTACAAGACAACAACTTCGATACATGCATAGTAAATGTCTATCGTATAATAGTTCCCATGTATAGTTTCTGAATAGTTACTAAAGTGAAAAAAATATTGTAATAACTGTGTAATAAAACAGTTTAGTATATTTTCTTGATTATTTTCTTTTGATCAGTTGCTGAGAATTGAAAATCATATGTGAAAAACTGAAAATTGACTTTGAACGAAAATTGTTAAAATGGAATTCACGAGCAAGTTAGTAATTTCAACCAAACGTCTAAAAGTAAAACTATAACGATATTGACTTTAGGAGGAATATGACAATGACAATGACTATTTGAAAGGTCTTTATCAAAGTCAATGAAGTATTAATATATATGGGTTTTTCTATATACTCAAGAATTTAACTATGTCACTGACTTTTAATCACGAGACATATTTTGTCCAAAAAAAAATAATCACGAGACATTCATTTTTCTAAATTAAAGAAAACGGAAAAAAAAAATTCATCGGTAATTAAAAAAAAACAAAGTGATTCATTATTGTTTTTTGTTTTCCTTACTTTATCGTTTAATCGAGTTTTCAGAGGAATCACCTAAACCAATATTAAGATCCCAATGAACGAAGTATAAAATCCCCGATGCTTTAACACGATAATAATAATTAGTATAAAACCTGTTAGCTCAAACATTATAGATTTCTTTATGTCACAAAATCGATGATATTTCTAGCGAAGTTAATATAAGAATATGGTTTTGATCAGTTTGAAAGGATTACAGACTTCAATCCAAAACTTTCTAATAATTCAAAAAAATATTCTTTTAAAACTAATATTTCATCCCGATCTACAGAAAATAGACTCACACAACTTGGTCATGACACATTCTTATCAACTTCGAATCTTTTTTTGTAGCTTATTTTCCAGAACACCTACACGTGTACTACAAAATAACAATTTCAGACCAGACAAACTAACGAACTAATAAAAACAAATAAACCGACTAAATCACATGCATGAGAAAACATGAATTATGGTTAATGCTTCAGGAAAATTATGGCTAACGATCCACATTAAAAAAAAAACGTTTATGTGGTTAGTGCAAACATATGGACCGGATTTGGTGGAGAGGATTCTTAGATTATATACAAACAGAGGCATCAATTTTCAAATTCGGTAGGTCGACTCAGTTTACACGAATATTTAATGTCATATAGATGTATATTTACTAGCATATGATCTTCTAGATGAATAATTGAGCTGACATTTACGACCTTCAAGAAGAATAAAACACATAAATAGTGGAACTAATTTTAACATATATATTATTATTATATGGAGAGGCGTACTTGTTTGAATTTTGAATTTAAATAAAATGCGTAAAATGCAACTGAAGAAGCAACAAAATGGTCGAGACAATCAATCATGTGCCGCAAGCTCACGGCCTGGTATGAGACAAAACAGTTTTGTCAATTTGTTGGTTGGTCCATAGATTCTCATTTTTTTGTATTAAAATATTCGTAAATAAAATATTAATACATGTTCTAAAGACTCCAATCATGTATATTTTTTCTTATAAAAGGCAAAATATGTATTGTAGGGTTTGTTTTAAAATTTCCAATACAATATGATAAGTTTAATTATTCCCATTATTGTACACGGAGGTAACCATATTACAAGTCCGTTTTCCAATAGACCACTAATTGAAAACACATGGCATAACTTTAAGGAACTTGCTTGATTTGCTGGATGATTTACAAGATGTTAACACACATTTTAGTGGTATTTTTGTATATTGTGTGCAAGTACATTTGTTATATATTACAGAAAGACAAAATTACAAACTAACTAGAGACTTTAGAAACTTTGTTGAGATATACTTTACATGCTTATACCAAACTTCTTCTTTCTATGCGTAGGAAAACTGCTTAGGATGACATTAGTCCATTTATGTCCTTTTGTACCTAATTGATCCATGTATAAAGAATATAACTAATGAACAATAAACTTTAGCAGTACTAGCCTACAAAATATTTAATAAAATAACTATATGAGGTGTGTATATAAAATATAACGTGTGTAATATGTTTTTTTTTTTTTTTGTAAATACAACCGGAAAAGCTCCAATTCTTAACCAATTGCCTCAAAAATCAATGTGAATGAAGGAACGATTAACCTCATAACCATAACCATAAGCTTTTCTTTCTTCTTTGCCATCCTCGACCATCTAATTCTTAACCAATTACCTCAAAGATGAATGCTTACGAGATGAGCGTCTTAAGGTTTGATCTAAGAGTTTAATCTTTGCCATCCGCGGTTGAACAATCTTTAGAAACAGCGGTGGTTGCATGTGATATCATTCATATATGTGGTTGCTTCTTAATGATTTCTTTAAAGATAGTGTGAATCAATTACCGTTGAAAAAAACACGATTTCTTCAGTGTTAGAAAATAGTAAAAATAGTGTTCTATGTTATTTGAACTTATATAATATCTTACTCCTTTGTTTTTTTTTGTGTTTTTTGGTTATAGGCATTATTATAAGTTTTAAATATATTTTTTTGTCAGCAGCTTTATATATCTTAAATAACAACGAGCTAACTGGAAATGGTAAAAAGAAAAAACTGAATAAATTGAGAAAAAGAGAGAAAGAAATGAAAAAAAGTAGATGGAAGAAAATGGTTATTAAATTGAATGTGGGCACTTTCTTTATAACTTCACTACTCTCCTCTTTTTTGGCTAACGAGTAGCCATCACCATTCACCACCACCATCACCTTCCTCTCTCTCTCTCTCTTGATCGTGCCCACCAGCTAAGCTCACTAACTTTGCTTCTCATCTAATCTCTCCCCACTTTTAACAAAACCCCTGACTTCGAGCTTAGCCACAGGAGAATAAAGAAACACGCGAAGAGGTGGGACCCCACATTGTAGTGGCCATAGTCAAGTCACACACACACCCAAAAGAAACAGAAGTTCCTTTTTTTTTTCTTTCCCTTCGTCTCCATTGGGTACTACTAGTCAGACATTAACGTGGCTTACTGAAACACTACCCATTTCTCTCTCTCCTCTCTCTAAAAAACCCAGAAATTTCTTGCTTTCAAGCTTCTCCCACTCATAATCAGAATCTGATTCTTCTTTTCTCTTAGATTGAACTGTGGAGACTGAAGAACAACAAAATTCAGAATTGGCCAAAAGAGATTGCTTGTGTTTTCGTCCACACAGAAGAATTTCTTCGATCAACACCTATCTTTTCTTACTCAGGTACAAAGAAATTTAAATGAACAAGACGAAAAGATCTGTCTTTTTTTTAATTAAAAAAAAACTGTTCTGTGTCTTATTGCATAACTAATTTGGAGAGCTTCTGGGTTCCTTTTTACTGAACCAGTTTATGTTTTTTACTTCATTTATAGTCATGTACTCTGAATTAGCTTCTAGGTAAATCCTGAATAAACTCTCTGCTCCCTTGCTCGTCATTAACTTTTGAGTAGGTTGCAAAAAAAATCTTCTTCAATCTTAAAATCTTGAGCTTGGAAATTCCATTAAAGTTTTAGCCTTTTCTCTAATTCAATTAATGGGTTCATCTAAAAATTCAAGCTTTTCTTTGATTGTCAATTTTTTGTAGGGTTCTTACCTTTTTTTTTAATTGCCTTTTAGGTAAGAGATTAGGTAAATGTATTAAAAACCTTGACTTTTCATCAAAAAATTTAGCTTTGTATAGCCTTGAGAGAGAGTCTCGAATCTGTCTTTTGTTTGGAACAGTAGATTCACGCAATGTAATGGTTTTGAACATGTCTTGTAATAATCTTTTGTTAGTAAGGCAACTCAGAGTTCTACTTCTCACTTACCCTGTTCATGTTTGTCTTTTCAGATACTTGGGAGTGGTCTTATGGTAGGATGGGAAACTGAGTTTTGTTCGGTGTTGATTTCAAGTTAACGAGCAAACAATGGGGAGTGTTACTCCTCATGCTCTGAAAGATGATCCCGAGCTTGAAGATTCATCGAACATTGATGAGAATCTTCTCCCTGTCTTGCTGAGCCAGAAAAGACAGCAATGTAGTTTGGTTTCAAACAGCGGAAAGTGGCTACACATTGTTAAAAACGGTCCTAGAGGGTCATTCTCTCGTGCCACTAGCTTCTTCGACAGCAAAATCCCAAGGCATTTGGTGTCACTAGACGAAAAGTATCTCCGTAGATGCCTTGACTTGATTCACATCAGTGCCTTTAAGTCGTCAGCTCGTTGCAGCCTTTCTATGAATCTTGTTGGATCAAAGATGACTTCTTCTTCATATCACTTCGACATCCCCAAAGAGAATGTTGCTCGTCTTGTCTTTGATCTTCCCTTGGTTGATGATTCAGGGAATGTAGTGATTAGCCCCATGATCACAGGTTGCAAGAGGGTTACACATATGATCGAGAAACCATTGTTACACAACCTTGAATCATTGGATAGTGGTGATACAAACTCAGTGAGCTCTTCTTCTTCTTCTTCTGAGCAGTCTTCTTCTTGTTGGTCTCCTCCGTCCTCAACAGTTTCTCAAGGAACACTTCAGTTCACTATGAAAGATAACAAGACGCCTTGTTTTGTTTTCTCATTGGATGATCAGAAAGAGATCTATGTAGCTACCTTAAGCAATGCTAGTAGTGTTGGTTTTGACCGTAGTTCTCTAGACTATTCGTATTTGATACATTTGAAGAAAGGCCGTTGCTCTGAATTGGTTGGTAAACTAAATGTATCAACGTTGTTCTCTGTCTCATCAACGAATGAGAAAACCGTTGAGAGACAGTTTGTTCTGTTCAGTAATAGTGGGAATCCGCAGTTACTAGGCCACAACGAGACCAGGAAACACAGAGGATTGTCTAAGAAAGTCGTTGACGCGCTCAAACGCGGTTCAAGGCAAAGAAGTATCTCAAGATTCAGTAGAGCAAGCTCCAGAACGGATTTTTCTTCCTGGGAGCCGTTTCAAGAACCTGTACACGATCTTGAACCTGTAAGTTTGCTAGATAACGAGCTTCCACCAAATCTTGAAGCCTCAGCTGTTGTTGTGAGAGAGAAGTTTCTCAAGGAAGAAGATGGGGAAGAGAAAGTTGGAGGCTGGGGCATGAAGTTTCTCAAGAAAACACCCTTGGCTAGAACCAAGAAGGCTTGTGGAGATTCTAAGCACTCAACAACAAGCATAGATGTTGTGATCCCTTCAGGGATTCACGGAGGGCCGAGAAACAGAAACGGTGGTGGTCCTTCGAGCTTGGTTGAGAGATGGAAGTCTGGAGGAAGCTGTGATTGCTCTGGATGGGACTTAGGTTGTCCTTTGACCGTGTTTAAAGGTCAGGCTAGAAAAGACCAAAGTGAAGGTCAATGCAATCTTTTTGAGCTCTTCACAGAGGTAACATTCAATACCCCATCTACCATAAGATTCAGGTTTGTTAAATTCTTGTATGTGTTTGTTTCAGGGATCAAAGCAGGGGATACCTGGACTGAGGATCATGAGTGTAAGAGAAGGTCTTTACTTCGTCCAGTTTCAAGCAAAGATGTCTGTTTTGCAGTCTTTTTCAGTTGCTTTGGCATACGTTCATAGCCAGAGCCAGAGACTTAGGCCATGGTCGTCAGGGAAGTGTGTAGAGAGGCTTTAACTAAGCTAAAGAGAGGATTGCACAAAGTAAAAAAAAGATAGGCAAAAAACTCAGCCTTCGTAGTTTCAGCAGGTTCTTGAGTTACTATTATTTTTTAGTTTATTCGTTTTCTATTTAATATTTTTTTATATAGAAAATGTCTCTTTACCTGAAATCATATGTAAGTTTGGTATTGTTTGATGTGTTTTTGTTTTTTTTAAAGGTGGTGTGCAATGTAAATTCTGACGTTGGATTTTGACATTTATGATATTTTGGTTTTATATAGAGTTCGTTTTGTCAATTAACTTCAGTTTTATACAATGAGGTCAACAGTCAAAACCATAAATCCTTATTGGAGCATCTTTCTCTTAATCAAAACTGGAAAAATACAAAAGATTCTTGTCTCTACTTAAAAACACCCAAAATATTCTTGTAACAAACTATTTTAATTTTCGTTAATTTTAAACAATCCATATTTTAGTTACCACCCACTTAAATTTTATTCACAAAAGAAAATTATATCTTGAAAAAATGAATATAATTTTCATTTCATTTTTATTCAGTTTATTGTTCACTTAACTCATGAGTAGAACTCTTTGTATTGTCAACTTTCTCCCATTGTTTTTTTTTGTTTTCTTTTTGAAAACTATTAAAAGTTTGTTGCTACAATGGTTTGCATTTGTTGATGTACCCGTGATTTCTGAAGAATGATTCTTCTTACTTCAAATTTGTATAGACAGCAAGATCCAAAGTCTTTAAGAAGATGATGGAGTAGGATGAGTGCAAGTCTTTTGAGGAATCTGCTGCTCTGTTTCTCATGCGGTAGTCAGAATCTGTAAACTCATAGACAAGACTACACAATCATATGGTATCATCAATTGACAAAGCAAGGAACAATAAGTATGGGGACAACTTCATCTTCTGGCTTACATAAACTGAATTTTAAATAACTAAATTATTCATATTTCTTCTGCATAATATGATTGATGAAAATCATTGTTCAAAATAAAAAAAGAATGATTGATGAAAATCTCATTTTATTTGTTCAACAAATGATACACAACAAAATACACAAACGTTTTATTATACATATTTTTTTTGCTTTTTTTTCCTAATCAAGAACGAGAGCTTAATAATAATAGGCTGCAAATACCAATTCATACAAAGATAAACAAACTCTTAGTCTTGCTTGCGAGAATTGACCTTCTCTTTATTCTTTTTAGCACAATATTCAAATAAACTGCCATCAAAGCAACCTCTTACAGCTTCTTTAGACACGAACCCTTCCTCATCCTTTGCAAGAATATAGAGTAGTACCCATTCAACTTTGTTCGCAAGCCTGCCATAATCAAATACACAAAGCATACCTAATTTAATTTGATTTTAATGGTTATTCAACCAAGAACCAAGAATGTTTTGGTACTAACCATCCAAAAGGGTCGATTGCCATTCGGTTTCCCTCGGTTAAGTTCCACATCTCTTTGAATGTTAACTTATTTGGAGCCGTTAGCGCGTACTTGCTAAATATATTCTCGAGATTAAATGGGACATACCTACAATCACCATTTTACAATTTAGAGTATATCATGAAAATTCTATTTGAAATGATTAGGTTATGTTTGAATGAATGTTACCTTCCTTCGGTATCATAGGTGCTTGAATCACTCCCATGCTTGGCTTTGTGTACGTTGTCGATATAAACAGGCAACAGTGGTGATGGCAACCAACTCTATTTACAAATATTTACCATTCACAACATAGTTATATCAGTTTCAGATAAATAAATAATAATTAGAACTAAATTTGAAGGGTTAATTAGGGTTCGTTAACTATACCGGAAGTGTAACGTAGCTAAACGCTAAGTTTATGAATAAGCCCCAGAAGACAGAGGAGATTGGGTTGAAACCTAGGTCACGGAATCCTACAAAAAATTTCCAATAATTGTTGTGGTAAATAAATGGTTATGTTACGTTTTAGAAAAGAGTAAAAAGTTATAATAAAGAGTAATTTAATTACCTGCATAAGTCTCCCAAGGGTAGACAATACCGTCGCCGTTTTGGTCGAAGAAAGCAACATGTTGTTGCATAACACTCATGCCTTTGCTGTCATGACCTTCTGTTCCATTTGGATGCTCTGTATCTGGAGCTACTAGTGCTCTTGCCAAATCTGATTTCCATTTTTTTAACGTTGGATTAATGTATATATTTCACTGAATTTATGTATAGTTTTTATATTGTAACATATATAAAGAGTGACCACTAACATTTTTTCATCTTTTTCTTTATTGTTACTTTCATTCTTTAACGTAAATTGGACAAGCATACTTACATGGCTTTGGTAGTTTCTCCTCCAAGTCGCTACGTACTTTTCGCTCACTGGTCACCGGAGCTAACGGCGCTGTCGTGGCAAAAGCTTCTGACGCGTCTCCCATTCTCCTTCTTATTCTCTCTCTCTCTTCTGTAAGTGTTAATAATTGAAGTTGCTCTCAGTTTCTTCTTTTGTAAAAGATGGACACTGTTGTTGCTTGTATTATTTGTTTTCGTGGTCCTTTATAAGTAAAAAACGATATAAAGATCAAGATGTGAAAGGGGCACGTGTCTTAATTATGTGGTGTGAATTAAGAGAAATCAAAAAGACAAAGCAAACATGACCACATCTAATGTGGTCCATGCACGTGGCGACTTCCGGTTCGTTGAAATGAATCACATTTTTATCACAGGAGAGGTCGGCGAAAAAAAACATCGTCCTCATTTATGAATTTTCATATTAGATAAAAACAGAATATGCGAGAAAATATAATACTACTTCCTTAAGTATTAAAATGTAAAATGTGTAGAACTTTAATTATATTATACAAAAGTATTGCCCTTCTTGTTTTACCTGACAATCCATACGCTGTATATATATTTTCTAATAATAATGGAAAGGTAAAATATTATACGATATATATGTTCGAAAACTCACACGTTATATAAAACCGTTGCGATAACCATTATCCCCTTCTACAATACTTAAACGAGCTCCCATTACATCCAACTTCAAGCATTCTCTTGTAGCTTCTTCCGACAAGAACCATTCCTTGTCCTTCACAAGAATCTTGAATAATTAATTAATTAACAGTTACAAAACCGACCGTTTACTTAACGGCTAATCAGTTTTTTACAACATTACTTAGGAGCAAATATATGGTACAATAAACTAAGAACCGGGAATATTCTGCACTAACCATCCAAAAAGAATGAATGTTTTATAACTTATCCGATACTGTTAACACGTATCCGCCAAATATGTTATCAAGATTAACAAGAGCATACCTGGTGGCTACGATCGTAATTTATAGATCGAGTGTATAATTCAAATTCATGTTATAACTGAGTATTTGTATTAAGTGTTTATAGAAAACGTCAAAGAGTATATTCAAAACAAAAAAAACGTGAAAGAGGATTATGTATATATACGTTGCTTGAATCACTTCCATGTTTGGCCTTGCGTTTGTTGGCAATATGTACGGTAAGTCGGTAATAATGGTGGTAGCTAGCAAGTTAGCAACCAACTCTATTTATAACATCTCACAACATTTATTGCATTTTAGCTTTAGGTACTAAAAATAACATGTCCCAACAAAATTGAACTTATGACTCAAGAGGTAGTATACAATGCCGCCGACGTGTCCAATGTCTACTAGTTTTTGAATTAAAGTTTATACTCTTCGGCAAAAGTGGTTCTTATATGGAAGAAAATGGAAGTATTTGGCACGATTTGGAAATAGTGGAGACATGTGTTCACGAGTTCATCGGTTACAAAAGAAAAAGGACGAGCAATGTGACCACATGTGTGGTCTTATTCACGTGATCAGGAACCGCTGATTTAGTCCATACGTTTGCGGTAGAAATTGAATCGGGCTTAAGATTATTGTTTTGCTGATTAGTTATTTTTGTCACATTTTGGCTGATAACATCTTAAAAGTTAAATGAGTGAATGTTTTGCGTCCTGACTATTTTTAGTAAACATTATAAAAAATATTTTCTTCTGAATCACACTGACAAAATATTGCCGCTGATATAATCCCAAAATAATAAATTGAACATTACAACGTAAAATAAGAATTCACAGAAGATTGATTGATGTATATGGCGTTTGAACAATATAGCCCTTACGTAACATACATGCATTCATTGTCAACTCTTCGTTATGTTGCTTTTGTTGTATTATAGTAATAATAATGAATATAAAAACAAATATATATGTACAAATATGTATATATAGTGTTTTGAAGTTTAAGAGATTACTTAGTCCAATTTTGTGTATGATTTATTTGAGGATTTGGAAGAGAATATGGGGAGAGATATCCACCGCTGATTGAATCGAAACCGAGCACAGCCGTTGATTCTGATCCGGAATTTACTTATCCTCACTCTCCTTGTCATATCCTTGCATCTCTGTTGCATCATCAGTTTTCCTCTTGGTATCTTCACAAGCTCCTTTACGTATTTGCATCCTCCACTTTCTATAAGTGAGAGACAATACAAAATAGTATCAATAATATTCATGTAATAAAAATGTCAGAAACCTAGTTAGTATACAAGGCAACAAAACTAAAATAAGATAAAATAATACCCTTTTGAGGAGCTTCTTCTTCGAGTCTTGTGTTATTTAGCTGCTGCTTATGTAGTTGAAATTTACAATAATAATCTTTATTGTATATCAAATTTATATTATTTGTTGTAAATTCATGTGTGTGTAAAATATGATTAAACTACCTTCACCAAACTGTCCATTCTTTTTCTCATCCTTCTCTGTATGTACCCTCTTGAACACTGTTTTACCAAGAAGCCAAGTACCAATTAACAAGAGGTCGAGAATTTCATTAAACATAATAATAAATCTATTGTTTTTTTTCTTCTAAATAAGACATCACTAATTTACCTTAATATGGTATTTGACGTATGCATAGAAATTTAGTAAATTCCAAACCGTTTTGTCCAGTCTCTTTCCTTCAACGTGCCGTGAAGTGATATCTGCAATAACAACAATTAAGACTGAAACTCGTGAAAATAATACTAATTAGAGAGGCCGAAACTAATAAACAGATTAAAGGGTTTTAAATTTACCAAAAGAGACAAAACCAGCATTGGTGGTCAAGTCGTGGACTGGTTCTCCTCTAAGTTGGAAGGGAGGAACTGGTGACCAACTACATTGTGGTGCCTTTCCCATTTCTGTTTGGCTTCCCACTTCCACTAGTTCCTGTTTTTCTCCAATATTGAAAATTTTCGATAAAATATAATTTACTACTTTAAATTGGAACACAATATGTATTTCATTCAAATACAAAAAAGTTGTTTATCCTTCTTGGATGTTGATTTATTTTTGAATACTCAAAACCAAATTTGGCTAATGGTATGCATATGATATGTTTCAAGTATTTTGTGATTAAATTTATTAAGTTTATAACTAATTGTTTGTGCCTTCATTTGCTCCATGTTTTGATTAAATTCTATTCAACTTTTTACTCTTTTGTATATAAAATGAGTTCATGATTTTTTTTAATTGAAAACTAATTACTATTTCTAGCTTTTAAAATACAATTCTAACTAATTGGATAACTCATTGTCAACTTGATTTATCATTTGGCATTTTAATCCCAAGTGACTACACTTTCTCAATGCTCACAGTGATCATGTGTACCTGGAAGAATGACAACGCAATGACTACATCCGAGTTGTCTTTAAAATTCATTGGAAACACCGCCGTAATTTTCTCTAGCTGAAAAAAACATTGAAGAGTTATCCGTATAGTTATATCAGTTCGAGACAAGCTACACTATATATGTATATGAATCTTATTGAATTCAACTCAAATAAGTACATGAAGAAAAAAAACAACAACAGGGAACTAAACCTGTCTAAAGACGTAGAAAGGTTCACTTGGGTGATAAACAATCCTGATGGGCCTGTTACTGCTGTTGTTGTTCATCGCTTGTGAATCATCTTGAAAATTCAAAGTTCTTAGCATCTTTTTTAATTGGCTACTTAGTATTATCGCTTGTATTTCAGAAATCCTTGTTATGATTTTAATAGCCTCTGCAGTTGAAAGAGTAAGAATTATGATATAAATAGAGGAAGAAAACATATATATAGCTGGTGTATCGTGTACTTATTTGATATTATTGAAGATTTCTATTTAGTAAATTGACTCATTGCAAAAGCAAGGTATACAATAGCATACGCTTACCTTTGCCACGTGGAATATTATCAAGGTGAAGCTTAAGGGTCAATTGAAACCCTAATATTGGTGGATCAACAATATCTATCACACCAACTGCAATATTTTTAATAACCTCATAAGTGTCACTTAAAATCTCCTTTGACGTCACTGTTCCTTGTGTCTCAAGCAACGTAGACGTCGATACATACACAATATTTGAATCCAAAACGGAGCACTGCATGTCCAAATCATATATTTTATGTTTTCTGTAATAGATATCTAACTAAATAACAAATAAAATTATATTAAACAGAAAACATTATACTAAAGACCATATAATAGATATATATATTATACCTTGATGTGATATTGAATTGAACCAAACTCGTAGAAATGTTGATCGATCTCGATAGGTTTTTCAGCACTGCCATGAATTGAGGACAATGAAACATTGTAATAACTTATAGTAGGACTATATGCTGGCAAAATAAAATAAAATAATCTCTACGGAAGCTAGACAGGAAACGATGGTTAGGTGCGAGAGATAAGTAAACATGGAATGAAATCGGACCGGATGGTTAAAGTTGACTAGAGAAAAAGAGTCTGAGTGGCTTACCGGTATATCTTGAGGAGTGTTTCTTTCAGTGTTGGAGATGATCTTTCCAGATATGCCATTCTTGAAAGACCTCGGAAGACACTTGAGGGCAGAAGAATTATAATTTTGTAACTTTTTGTTTGTCATTTCTGTGTGATCTTGTGCATATATATGTATATTCATGTGTGAGTGCGTTTTGTTTGTTTGTTTGTTTGTGTGTGGGTGTAGGTGAAATATATTGGAGGATGAGTAAAATGTAAGTTCTAAAGTTGCAATCATTTTAATCTGTTTCTTAAGCAAACAAACATTCAAGATTATCCGTGTGATTTGAAGACCTACCTCTCACTTTGTCATCCCTATCGAGATGTACACTCACTGTAGTTTTAAGAGCATATTTATTGATAGTCTTTTAGGACGGTTTTTTTTAGCGGGATTAAAGAGACGGTTTCTTAGCTTTTAACTAAAAAAAATTAAGAACGTCTCTTAACTTTTTTAGTTAAAAACTAAGAAACCGTCTCTTAAATCCCGCTAAAAAACCCGTCATAAAAGACTATCAATAAATATGCTCTATCACCCTCTCACCCGTTGGATTAAAGAGGTAGAATTTGTTAGACGCCGATTCACACGGGTCAAGAATCTGCAGTTTCTTAACATTTACACCAAAAAGAAAAGAAAGACTGGTGGATATTAATCTAGTTTACCACATGGTCTGGAAAATCTGATGTGGACCATGTGGTAAATTAGATTAATATCCACCGGTCTTGTTTTTTTTTTCCAGTTTTGCTTTTTTGAGCTAATGTATTTTATAAACCCTCAATAATGATATGTTTGATTTCTTTGTAAATTTGGACCTTACCTGTTAAAAGAAAAACAATTCTTGAAATGTAATCCAAGTTAACTTACAATTTAAAAGAACAAATCATTAGGTAGTATGATTAAGCGTCAGTTTCGCACGAATTGAATGCTTTGATTTTGACTTCACTAACATATATATCAACACATGTAATAATTCACCATTCATCTTTACCCTCCATGTTGGGTTGCTTAGAGTAAAAGACTGGTTACCACTTACCATAAAGCCTACATATATGTATCTTTCTCACAAATTCACAATTAAGATTATCTTATTAATAACTTATATGCACAAAAGAGAGTAAAATGTATCCACTATCTTTGTGATGATGACCATTAATATTAGAATATGAATTCATTTGGATAAAACAGTTTATAAAATAACATCCGTTGAACTATCGCCACTGACTCTCTTTCTCTGATAATTTTAAAGCGAAATAGTGTTAGCACAACAAAAGTTTAGTTTTGAATTTGTCAAACTGTTATGACAAACATATTAAATTATTCAACAAGTTGTACTTGTAATAAAAAAAATTACTAATCCATCAAATATTCCCAGTTTGTTTAATCATTAAAAATGATTAGTCAACGGCCAGACTATGAAACACATAACGAGATTACCTACCGTCCAACAATCAAACCTTTAATCCCATCTAACAAACCCCTCACGTTAAATCTCAACCGTTGATTCTAATAAACGAATGTTTCTTTTAACTTTTGTCAGCATCCAATCAGAAAACAGCAGAGAGAAACGCGTCGTCTCTCCCACTTTCCCTTCCTCTGATTATTATCTTCGGATCAGAACAATTCTGGAAAAATTTAAGGTTTCTGGATTGGTGAGATTCTTAAATCTCTTGTTTAATTCGATTAAAGGGTTCCTCCGTTTACGTTAACCCTTCTCAAAAATCTTAACTTTCCCGAGAAAGTTTTTGAGTTTTTTTTTCCCACCGAGAAACCGTCGCCAGTGACTACGTAAGTATCTTCAATTTTCGGATCTCGATGTGGGTTTTGCTTCAAAGCGTTGACATTTTGCTTTTTGATTGATTAGGGTTTGTTGCAAATCGTGCTGCTTCAGGTGAATTGTGTTTGTAGGAAATAAAGGAAGGATCTTTTGTCTTCTCCAGATTGTTTTGGATTTGGGTTTGTTTGTTTGATCTGTGTTATGGATACGACTTGTGGAGAGGATAAGGAAGCCAATGGGTGTGAGAATGGTAATAAGGCTATTGTTGCTAGTCTAAAGAGCAGTGAGGTGGAAGATCAGATATCTGAGGAAGAAGAAGAGGAAAGTGAGTCACAGTGTTTGTTGCCTCCAAGGAAGGGAGGGATGTCGAGAAGTACTGACAAGATTAAGAGGACTGTGCAGTGGAATGACAACAAAGGAGATAATCTTGCTGAGGTTTTAGTGTATGAACCAAGGTACAATATAAGAAACAGTAATCTCTGTTGATTGCTTAAGATTACATGTTAATTAGTAGTTTCTTAAAGGCGGGATTAGTATCATTCACGTTAGGTTGGTAGTGATTTGAGAGGTGGTACTGTGGTTTTGGATTGGTCTTTCTTCTTGATCTCTAAGTTGGTTAGCAATGGTTGCAGATCTGTTTCTCCTCGTTAACATGGAACTCATTTAGCTTAGTGTTATTGTTGATGTGTGTGTAGGAGAAAGACAGACTTAGGTTTGCCTTCGTCATGTAGCTCATCATTGCCTTTGTTTGTACTCCAGAGAAAGACAGACTTTTAGGTTAGCGTTTGTGTTTAGTTCACTAAACTGCAATACATAACACACATTTTGTAGGTCTGTTTCTCACATGAAACACATGAATCTGGGGATTGTGGAATCTGAGTTAAAGCATAAACACCTGTAGATAAATGCACTAACTATCCCCTTTTTCATTTCATCAACTGTTGTAGAAGTTAGATTACTTGGTGACTTCTTTTGGTGTTCAAGAACTAACTCTCCCATTGCCTTTGTTTATCTTATGTTTGCAGCGAAGTAAGCGATACAGATGACGATGATTCAGATTCCTGCATCTGCACAATTATGTAACCCTTAAACCCCGCTATCAACCAAACACTAACATGGAGTTTAACAAAGAGCTCGTTGGCTTCTTTTCAGCAAACAGTTTTTTGTGAGGACAGAAGAAACCAACAACATAAGCGAGATGACTGATTTTGTGCTCAGGACTTGTGACAAGAAGCCAGTTCAAACGAGGGATGTAGACTCAGATAAAGCTATATCCAATCGTCAGTCACAGGAGTGAGAGAGTATACAGATTTACTTGGTGTATTGTTCAATAGAGGCTGCTCATCTTCAAACCAAAGATGTTTCAGTGCTGTTTGTTTGACAGGTTTTGATATTAAACAAAATGTGCATGTCTTTCTGCAACATACAATGCTAATTAAACTGTAAGCACTTCTTTCCCCTGTTCTCCTCACCAAATCATAATCATATGCAAAAAAGGATTGTTGAAAGATCACAACTTTATCAAGATTCAGTTGCAGAAAACAATCAGTGGGAAAAAAAAATTTAACAAATCATAATCATATCCTTACACACAGAAAGAATCAGAAATGCTATAAAAAAACAAATAACAAAACACACACTGTTTCTTCTTCTTCTTCTCCTTCACCACTTTTACCTCTTCTCCATGTTGGTGATATCCACAATTGGGGATCTATTCGATGAACTCTTTGGTGAGGCTATCCAACTAGAAAGGCTAGCATTGACTATTATCTCTTTCAGCAGCGGTTTTGCTTGATCATCAGTACCAACTTCCACATTCTCCTTCATCAGCTGTTTAGCTCTTACTGGCTTTGCTTTAACAGCTTTCCACTGTGTGATATTCTCCACTGGATTCAAAAGAGGAGTCACGTCCTTGTCTCCATAATCCTCATCTTCTTCATCTTCATCATCAGCATCATCTTCATAGTCGTTTTCATCATCTGTGTAATAGTCTTCATCCTCCAAATCACTCTCACCATAACCCAATTCATCTTCCTCTTCAAAACTATCAACACAGTTGTGGTATCTATAGTTCGGAGGATACACAGAACTACTTGACAGATCCACTGAAGATGCCTTGTTTAGTTCTCCTTTCCCATCTTCATCATCACTGCAGTAGCTATCATATCTTGAAGGTAGAACAGGTTCAAAAGTTTGTACATTCAAGTCAAATCTGACTCTCTTTCTCGTCTTCTTTGTTCCCTTCTTCCCCTCCTCTGTCTCCACTTCACACCTGATACACAATACCCACATGTTTGACTAAAGGTTTAGCTTTCATAACCGTTATCATCAGATAGATAATCTCATAGCAAAAAGGTAACATCTTTTTGAGCAAATCCAAATCCTAAAACACTGACCTGAGGCTCGAACTCAAGATCTTTTCACTGTTGCCTGCAACAGCACTTGCATCTGTCGGATCTGAAGAATGTAGAAGCTCATAGCTACAGATTCTCTGCAAGAGAAAGTGTTTGAGTTCTAAGAAGAGAAAGAAAGAGTGTTCTTTGATTCATTGGAGAAGAGAGCAGCTTACTTGATGTCGAGGAAGGATCTTCCTTGTGGAGTTTCTGCGTTTTTTGTTGGAAGAGAGACCGAAACAGCCCATAAAACATCCCATTGTTGGTGGTGATGTTTTCTTCTGTTTCAGTTTTGATTCTTGAGAGCGAGAGGAAGAGAGATGGTTTTGTTTGTTTAATTTATGTTTTGCCTCTTCGGTGTGTTTGAATAGAAATAGGAACGTTGGGGATTTCATAAAAGATGATAGTGACGGTAGCTTCACGGAGTTTATGCCATCGTTTCATTTTTACTTTTTTGTTTAACAAGAAAAGACAAAAAAAAATATTGCAGCCATTTTTTTTTAATAATTCAAATAATTTTTTAACTAGTCTTTTTCTTTCTATCTAGATTGAATTGCTTCATGTTTTCTCTTTAGATATTTGTTTGAGATCTTGCTCAATTGTGGCGTTTTGTTATTGGCTGTCCCCGTGTTGAATGCTGGAGTTTTGAAGCCCTTGGTTTACTCCCTCCGTTTCTTAATATAAATCGTTTTATACTTATACACGTAGATTAAAAGTATAATTAATTTCTTACATTTTCTAGGCAGAAACATCATTAATTACTTTTCTAACCATAATTCAACCAATAATAAAATAGAAGATATATTATTATTGGTCATATAACATTAATTGTTAATAAATTTTACATGGAAAATTGAAAACGTCATATAATTTGGAAGAAATTTTTTCCTCTAAAACGACTTATATTAAAAACGGAGGGAGTATTAGTTTGTGCTATTCACTATTAAAGGATTCTGTTTTTGATGTTTCTATATCAAAAGCTATCAAAGAGTTTAGATTTCAGAGACACTAATGTGTTCTGCCGGCTTAACTTGTCATCATTGTATCCTACCTCTGTATATTTTCTAATGAATGCATAATCTCTTCAGTGTTGAAAAAAGTGTTAGATTATGGAGTGAAGTTTTTTTTTCTTAGTGGGAGAATGTGATGAGGTCCTACTCCAACGGACAAGTATTGATTTTCATCACTCTGCTTGAGGTGAAACATTTATTTTGGTTTCTAATTTTTGTGTGGTTAATAGTATGTATAAATCATTTTATTTTCAATTTGCTTTAAAAATATGTATTTGATTATTTAGTCCCTAATCCATAAATGTGTCAAGCCTCATAAATGATCAAAACTTTTCAGTGCGTTAAACTCTTGTTGATGCCTAGTGGGTAGTGGCCAGTGTTTTCAGGGAAACTCATGTTCTTATCAACATGTTATCTTTAATTTTGGACTTAATGTTTACAAGCCATTTAAAGTTTGGTCTCTTTCACTCTCTTTAGCCCAATGGGCCGCTACTACTTTCCTAGTCTGTTTCTTCCTCTTCTCTCTCTCTCACTCTCTCACCCGATTTCACAATCCCAAACCCTAATTTTCGCGGGACAGTACCTCCTTTCCTCTTCTTCACCGGGAAGGATTTTTCGGTGTCGAATCTAGAGTTTTTTTTTCCAATTTGGGTAAAACGAGAGTGTGGCGTTAGACAGCTTAAGCAATGGAATCAGATCAGGGAAAGCTCTTTATCGGCGGGATTTCATGGGATACCGACGAGAATCTTCTGAGAGAATACTTCAGCAATTTCGGAGAGGTTTTGCAGGTTACGGTGATGCGAGACAAAGCTACAGGTCGTCCCAGAGGATTCGGATTCGTGGCATTCTCCGATCCCGCCGTTATTGATAGAGTTCTTCAGGACAAGCATCATATCGATAATAGAGATGTAAAGTTCAAAACTTTCTCTTGTTTTCGAATTGGGTTTCTCTCACGTTGCCATTGAGATTGCTATCTTTTAAGTTTTGACTTTTAAAAAAATTGATGCTTTTTAACTTGTGTAACTGCTTCATATTAGGTTGATGTGAAGAGAGCAATGTCTAGAGACGAGCAGAGTCCTGCAGGGAGACAAGGGAGTTTTAATGGTAATAGGAGTTTTGATAGTGGAGCCACCAACGTCAGGACCAAGAAGATATTCGTGGGAGGTTTGCCTCCTGCTTTAACGTCAGATGAGTTTAGAGTTTACTTCGAGACTTACGGCCCCGTGAGCGATGCAGTCATTATGATTGACCAGGCCACACAACGCCCTAGAGGTTTTGGGTTTGTTTCATTCGACTCTGAAGATTCGGTTGACCTTGTTTTGCACAAGACTTTCCACGATTTGAGCGGTAAACAAGTGGAAGTTAAAAGAGCTCTTCCTAAAGACGCCAATCCTGGAGTAGCCGGAGGTGGTGGTGGTCGAGGTAGTGGTGGTTTCCCGGGATATGGTGGTTCTGGTGGAAGTGGCTACGAGGGTCGTGTTGATTCCAATAGATATATGCCGCCACAAAACGCTGGAAGTGGTTATCCTCCTTATGGAGGTGCTTCTGGGTATGGTACTGGTTATGGTTATGGCAGCAATGGTGTAGGTTATGGGGGTTTTGGAGGGTATGGGAATCCATCCGGTGCGGCTTACGGGAATCCTGGTGGCCCTGGAGCTGGGTTTGGAAGTGGTCCGAGACCTTCATGGGAAGGTCAAGCACCATCGGGTTACGGTAACAACGTGGGGTATGGAAATGCTGCTGCTCCTTGGGGTGGTTCTGGTCAAGGTTCAGCAGTGATGGGTCAAGGAGGTGCATCTGCAGGTTATGGCTACGGTGGAAATGATTCCTCTTATGGAACTCCATCTGGGTATGGTGCAGTCGGAGGGCGGCCTAACAGCCATGGCGGTGGCTATGCTGATGTTTCAGATGGCTATGGAAATCATCAAGGGAATGGGCAAGCTGGATATGGCGGTGGTTATGGTAGACAAGCTCAACAACAGTGATTGGAGGAATAAAGACTACTGCAATGGTGGTTTTGTCCCTGACCTTTGAAACCTCCTCTCTCCGCCGTAATGATGCGGTTTGGCAAGAAGGTCGACCTGCGCTGGATTATCCATTTTGTTCGTTTCTTAATAAGTTGTTTTCAGGCACTCTTGATGCTGAGTCGTTCTTAGTGTTTCCTATGCAAGTTGTAGTTTTTTTTTTAAAGTTTGCGTGCTTATTTATATTTATGTTTAACAATAACTCCTCCAGATTATCATTATTCATCTTCTTTTTTTTTGTTGTTGTATTTATTCTTTTGAATAATTCCTTTTAAGATTTTTGCTTTGAGTTTCTGCCTGGTGTTGAATGGGATCTAAGAAAGGTGTTTTTTATTACTAGAAAAAGGATCTTGGCGACTGCAGTTGTCTGCAGAGAGCTACAACTTGTTGATCTTGACACAAAACTTAACGTTAATGTGAGCGATTCTCGCGGACCGAGCTCAAGCACTACCGTTGAAGAAGCTAGCAATGCCTCCGACAACTGGAAGATGGAACCGGTCGGATCCAAACACTATCTTGAGAGTTCTTTGTCATAGAAACGACCATGTTGGTAATCAGTTTCTAAAATAATTGTTTCAGTTGCGTAAACGGAGGTTGAAAAAAGATCGACTAAAAAAATGTTTGTGGTAAGAGACTTGAACTACTTGTGTAAAGAGCTGTAAAGTATGTTTTGTAACGAATTCTATTATTGTTTACGAGGTTGAAGAAGAGTTTGGAGAATTTGTTTATTTCCTTTTTGATGTATCCATAAAAAGTCTTATTAGCTTTTTGATTTAATGGGTCTAAAGCCCAATTAATGAGAAAGCCCATATTTAATTTTCATAAATAAAAAGAAAGCAAAAAATGAATTAATCAGCCAAAAACCCTATCCACACTAAAACCTCCATCTTCTTCCTCCCTCGCCTACCTTACTTACAATGGCCTTGCCAATCTCTGGCACGCGCCACCTCACGCGCTCTATCTTGTCCAGTGCCACCTTAGTTCCACCTCCTCGAACGCCTTCCTATGTTGGATATCAGTTAGCTTGCTCTACCCGGTTCGTCTCGGTCCGATGCCGAGCCAACCGGTCAGGCTCCGCTTACTCGCCGCTTAACTCTGGCTCTAACTTCAGCGATCGGCCTCCGACGGAGATGGCGCCTCTGTTTCCAGGGTGCGATTACGAGCACTGGCTTATTGTTATGGATAAGCCTGGCGGCGAAGGCGCGACGAAGCAGGAGATGGTTGATTGCTATATCCAAACCTTAGCTAAAGTCGTTGGAAGGTAATCTCAATGTGCATGTTCTTTTCGTGCTCTGCTGAGTTTTTTTAATGGCCTTTGTGTTTATTACTTTGTTGTGTTTTGGTTAGTGAGGAAGAGGCGAAGAGGCGAATCTATAATGTTTCTTGCGAGAGGTATTTAGGGTTTGGGTGTGAGATTGATGAAGAGACTTCTACTAAGCTTGAAGGTCTTTACTTTACACTTTGTCCTTCTCTCTGTTATGTTAGATTGTGTTGATAAAAGAGTGTTTCTTTCTTTTGTTTTACAACAGGTTTGCCAGGTGTTCTGTTTGTGCTTCCAGATTCGTATGTGGATCCTGAAAACAAAGATTATGGAGGTAATACTTGTTCCGTTCCACCTCTTGATCTTAAAGTTTTTAGCTTTGGTTCTGTTTTAGTTCTCAAAGTGAATTCTTTGCTAGTGACATTGACATTGGAACTTGTGAGTCTCAGGGCGTCTCTTTTGAAACATGAAAGAATGTTTTGATTAGTCCATCTTGGCAAAGCTAATGAGTCTTTTTTGGCTATGATTAGCTTTGAATGCTAATGGACTGACAACACAATTCTCTTCTAAGCTAATGTGTGCAGATAGTTATTAATATATCTAACTGCAAGCTGGTTTTGGAAGAAAACATACGTTGCATGCAACTCTTGAAACATGAAAACAATTTTTGATTATCAGTCCATCTTGGCGAAGCTAATGAGTCTTTGAGCTATGATTAGCTTTGAATGTTAATGGACTGACATCAAATTCATTCTCTTAGCCAATGTTTGCAGATTGATTGTATTATTAATTGCACTGCAGGCCGGTTGAGATGAAAACATACAGTATATTGCAACCCTTGTTTGCTTCATGCTTTAGTTAACCCATCTTGGTGAAGTTAGTGAGCCTAGTGACTGCAATTAGTTTTATGTTCTAGGGGATTACATCAAATTTTTCTCTTGGGCTCTTGGCCAATTACTGCATGACTAGAGTGCAGAGAGGTCGAGATGAAAATATGAAACAGTGTTCTTTTTCTTTATAACAATGAAAACTGTAGCTTGAAGTCCGTCTTGGCAAAGTTTATTAGTCGTTTTTTGGGGCAATGGTTCGCTTTGAATGCTAATGGACGCACATCCAAAATCTCTCTTTCTTGTTCTGTGCGCTCTTCATATCTGAGAAGCATAGACTCAATTACCAGGGATACATCAACTTTTTAATATATCTCGAATTAAATCTCAACTGTTACATTAAGCAGAACATTCACAGTGATCTTGTAGTTACGGATTAATATCCTCTTGTTGACCTTTGCAGCTGAGCTGTTTGTGAATGGAGAGATAGTCCAACGATCACCAGAGAGGCAGAGGAGAGTAGAGCCGCAGCCACAGAGAGCTCAAGATAGACCGAGATACAATGATAGAACTCGCTATTCTCGCCGCAGAGAAAACACACGTTGAAGTGCGGCTAAAGAGGGATATATACCTACACCGTGTAGAAGCAAAGGAAAAGGTAGTATGATAGTGGTGATGATGAAGATGATGATGTTGCTACCCGGCGAAGTACTTTGCAGTGAGTCGACCAACTTTGGATATTGTTGAAATCCCAAGTTTTGATTATATGTAAACCATTTTTATATGATAATGTAAATTGAGGTACCCTTTCATTGTGAAACCATACATTTTGAAGATCACCGTCGGGTAAATGAAGATCATGACTCGACTGAACTAGACAATTTTGAAACCATACAACTGTTTTGGTTGCTGAGGTCCGGGTTTTCGGTTTTGATTCAACCGGCTTCCTCTTGGAACAGAAACTGTCTGAAAACCGGAACTGACATCCTTTTCAAATAAACGTTATGTGGTTATCAATTAAAACAGACGGTTTATGGAACGCAACTTTCTGGACGGGCAAGAGGGTTTCTTTCCTTCCCAACAAAATAAATGAAAAGAAGAGCCCAATCTCCTTCATTATCCAAATCCTGACGAACCAAAAATGCGAATGACCTCATCACCAAAGTTAGTCGCTAAGTCAAAAGAGCTAGGATTTGTCACTTCACAGCTCAGTGGCTTAAGAATCTCGCATGGTCCCTCCAGTGACATCAGCAACCGTATCTCCCTTCCTTTCTTTCCCGGTCGTCTTCAGCCAATTGTCGCACATAATTGTTAGGTATTGTGTCTGTGTGTTTGATTCTCTGCAATAATGTCTTGCAAAATGTGTATATATGTTTAAGTTCCGTTGCATAATGTCATCTTTTACCCTAAGAGCTTTGACTTTAGTTTAATGATAAGGTCTGAATGGTAACATGTCGTGATGCAGTTCTAACAATAACATAAATGTATAGATACATATACTATTAACTGCACCAAGTGCCCTAAAAGAAACATATTAACTGTTGATGATATGATTATTTTGTTGAAACTGTTTTTGATTTTTTTTTATTTGTGTGTCAGGGAGGATATGTCCATTTACTGGGAAGAAAGCAAACAGAGCTAACAAAGTGTCCTTCTCTAACCACAAGACCAAGAAGTTGCAGTTCGTCTACTTACAGTTCAAGAAATTTTTGGTGGGTAGCTGGCAAACGTTTTGTCAAACTCCATTTATCTACTAAGGCCTTGAAGACAATCGAGAAGAACGGTCTCGACGCTGTTGCCAAGAAAGCCGGCATTGATCTTCGCAAGAAATAGACCCCAAACTAACAAAAAAAGCAATCTAATAGATATGATTGATCACATAGTTTATATGCATTTCTTTCTGCTTTTTTCCTTCAGAAACTGTTTTTTCTTCTTGTGAGCCAGTTTTTGTTTCTCGAGCAGTCAAGAAAAAGACTTTTAAAGAGAAACTAAAACAAACTCTCTCACAAGTTACATTTCATGTCTTTATGTATCTCTCATATAATAATATCATTACAGGTGATATCATCAACTGAACTCTCGGGTTTTCCTTTTGATGATTTCTTCACCGACCCTTCTCCTCCTCCTATTGATGCTTTTAGTTTCCTCGGTCTCGATGTACCCTTCCGTGGTGGAGCTGAACCATCAGGAATAATCTGATTAGAAGAACCTTCTGTGTCTTTGCTACTACCACCACCACCACGTCTTCTACTACGTACTGAAGGTTCTTGATCACTAGATGAGTCCATTGACCCGTGTTTGCTTCTGTTATGTCTTGACTGCTTCACTGATCCATCTGATGATGCAGAACTACCATTATGCCCCTGTTTACGTCCTTTTTTCTGTTTTTGTTTTTCGTTGGTGTTTGGAGGAAGCAATTCTTTTAGCCCTTCTCCACTTTGGTTCATCTCTGTTGACATAATAAACAGAACCAATCCAGTTTTTTTTCCATTAAAAGTTTGACACACACAAAGAAAAATAAACTAAACCTTGAGGGTTGTTGTATTTGTTGGAGTTTCCTCTGGAAACGACTTGACCTTGCTCATGTTCTTGAGGTTTGAAGTCATTCATCTGCGGTTATGTTCCCAAGTTGGTAACGATGATGTACATAAACACGTACATAACACACGTAAAAAAAGTGTATGGACGTACCCAGCTTGGAGTATTGGCGGCTGGACCATCAGACCCTATGTGGGCAACATGCTTTACATCTGTCGGTAATCCTATCTGCATCTCCTCCTCTTTCTCTTCGTCTGCAATAACATAACGATTATTGTGTGACTTGTGACGCAAGAAAAAAAAAGAGTTTTGCTTATATTAAGGAGACTCACCAAAAATTTGAGTAATATAACGAAGGCCCTTGAGAAGGCCTTTCATCGTTGTCGCCATTGATTTTTTATGGAGGGTTGACCCCAGTTAGTGTGTAATCAACCACCACCGACACGCCGGAGACAACCTTTTTCCGTTCAAGATCTAAACGATCGTTACAGCTCTCTGTAACTCCCGTAAACCTAAACTTGCAGGGAAAGCAAACGGAGAAACAAATCAACACTAACAAAAAATACAATGTAGCGAAATAAAACTAAAGACTCAAAACCTTGAACGCGTGGATTTTTTCTTGACGAGAAAAAATGTTGAAATTTTCTGAAGAAGAGAGAGAAAGAGAAGAGAAAAGGATCAAGAGATCCCTCAGAAGTTATTGGTTGAGAACAACCAAGAGAAGAAGAGGGAGAGCACTACGTTTTTGTTTTTGTGTTTTTTTTTTACCATAGAAAGAGAAACAAAAAAAAGTTGTAAATTACAGATAATATATAATTTTTTTTTAATATATATTTAGATTGTTGATGGTAATGGTGACAACGTTGAGATAATCAAACCATCCATGGAAAGCAAGTTGTTAAGAAGATTTTCCGGGTCACAAGGAAGCATATAAAAGACAACACCAAAACATATACTATTATTATTCTCCAACAACTAATAATACATATGCACATGTATTTGATTCTGCATGCGAAATCTAAGCTATATTGGTAAGTATGTCATCAATTTTTTTTTTATTTAAACAATAATTGGAATACTATCGAGCATGTTTATGATACCATAATATGTATCATTTTTCTAATATTTTTGGAGGAGATGGCATCATTGAGGTTGCAAGGTTTCAATCTTCTTGCAACTGAAGGTATATTTACAAGTAAAAATATGCACAGCGAATTGATAACTCAGTTTATAGTTTTTAACCGCTTTAGAAATATTACAATCTTTACTGGTTGAAGGTATGATTTTTTACTGATTCATGATATTCAACACCCTCTGGATCAAAATGCATAAACCTATCAATTATATTGATGATACAACCATAAAATATATCACATGTTTATTTACTGTAATCACATGTTTACTTACTGTAAAATCACATTTCAATTCTATATATATCAACTACTCTATTTTTTTCATTTTAATTGTCTTTTTAATTTTAGTTTTATACATACAGATTAATAAAACATTTAATTTTGCATATTTCTAAATATATTACATATACATTTAACCACATTTCGATTAATAAAAATAAAATAATATATAAAATTAATAAATTTTGCATTAAAATTATAAAACAATACTTATTTTAAAATAATTTTTTTTATTATACAACGATAATTAAATTGAAAAATATAATAAAACAAAATAAATAGTGCATTACAACAATCAGAAAAAGTGAAGAGGCAATATGTGGCGGTTAAGACCATCTTTATCCCTGGTCTTTTAATCGGAGTTCTTAGCTTCGGATAAGAGACGGATCTTAGTTTTTCTTAGTTAAAAAACTAAAAAAGCTAAGAACTGTCTTCTAAATAAAAGATATAAGAGTCGTCTCTTATCCGAAAAATGTTTTAAAAAAAATTACGAGTTAAAAACCCCGGTTAAGAGATCGGGGATAATGATGTCCTGATAGATGTAGATCCTGACTTAAAAACTTAAAAACTGAAACTTCATCCCCAAAACAAATTGTACATGTGCCGTCAAAAAAAAATTGTACAGTATATGCAAAAAGAAACCAGAAGTAGAATCGAAATTGAAAGGCCAACCGACGTTGAAACAGAAAAAATGGTCTTAAAGAGAGAATCTTGTTTAGGGGGTAGGGAAGACTTGTCATATGTTTGGTTTTTGATAACGGTTTTGACTTTTGAGTTTTGTCGGAAGACAATCCGTTCTGTTTAACTAAATCATGTAACATCTTAGACATATTTGAAACATTTCTCAGAAGGAAAAATAAAAGATTGTCAAAATCATTGTGACAAACACTTAACGGAAAGAGTTGATAAGATTGATTCGTATGTTATAAACTTATAACATAAAGTGAACTAAGATTCAGATAGAAAATGGACAAATTATTCTGTTTCTTTGGAGGGTCTAAAAGTTATAAAATCCCAAAGAGAAAGTTAAAACGTTTCCAGCAAAGCAGATTAGGATACCGGCGATAACCATAACCATATATGATGGATGGTTAAGAAGCTTTCATGTCATCCATACGAACGCTAGCCTGAGAAAGAAAAAAAAACAAGTTCAAAAGAATCAAAAACTAGTGAAGAAATATGAAGAAACAGTGATGAATACAAAGTTTATAAAGACTTTGTTTACCAGAAACTTATGATTATATTGAAGCAACGGACCAAACTCAGAGCAAAACCTTGCCATATCAGTGTAGATGTCACCAGAACCAGATATCACATCTATGAACTTCTTCCTATCTGGAGCAAGCTTTAAAGCCATCTGTTAACAAATTATCAGGAAATCAGAATTTGACCGGATTATATAGTGAATGGAAGGAGATAAAGGCGTGAGTAAGTTCATACAGTGAAGCTAGAGCTAGCAAGCCATCCATGCCATCTCTTAAGTGTTTTTTGGTATGAGTCGGCACAAGCTTGTGACATTGACCAGTCTTGATGTGCTACCAAGTTGCGGAACAGCTCCACCAAGAAATCCATTGCTCTGTGAGAGAATTGATCATATAAGTTTCTTAGAAGAAGCGTATCTTCATAATTAAAATGATGTATCGTGTTTACATGTTTACCTGGTTAACCAGAGAAGACCATTGGTACAGCTAGAAGATCCTTTTGCAGTCTTAGACTCAATTTCGCCTTGAACAAAGGTGTACAAGTACTTGTACTTGTCGGGATCAGACAAGTAGTTCTTCTCCAACCTCTATACAAGAAAAGGACTAATAACTTTTATCTTGTAAGACAACAACAACAACCCAAGTCATATCGCAGGTACATGACATTTTCGCTACACTATTATATGTTGTCCTATGTACACATTACTATCTAAGAACAGAGCCAGGCAATGCACTTTTAGCTAAATGTGGAAACTAGAAATGAATGTTACCGATATGTTGCCACCAATGTCAGCTTTCACGAGAGTCATAGCGGCTCCAAACTTATCTGCAAACAAAATAAAAACAGAAACCAAAGAGAAATGAGTTAGAAAGCAGGTAAATAAAGAACAAACGGTCAAAAACTCCATTTGAAAAGTTGATCTTTTTTTGTAACCTAAAACAGGTAAGATGGTCTTGCAGAGGTCAAGAAAAGGCTTAGAAAGCATCTCGCCATGTTCAGACTTCACATGCTTCAGTCCTTCCAAACAAGGCGTAAACACACTCCCTTCCATTTTTCCAAACAGAACTGAAAAGGGAGAACAAAACAAGGAAAATTCATATTTTATTATTACACAAAAAAATCCACATTACTACACATTTTACAAACCCATATTAAAAAAAAAAACTCATAAACAATTCGGTGGAGGATTTGAAACTAATCTCAGAAACCGCATTGGGAAACTCAAAAAAATAAGTAGAAAGAAAAATGCAAAATGACAAAAGGTTATGAATTAATTTGACAATTTTATGAAAATCACTTGTAAGATATAAGTCAAATCCATACGTATATATGAGAACTGAAACAGATAACAATCTCTTGATTCTCTCTATACATGCACATACAATAGACCTATTCAAATCAGCTCCATTACAGTTGATAAAATGGCGAATTTTGTCAAATGGATCGAAAATAGATTTAAAATCAATCAGATCCATCGATCTTAACATAATAGCATCACATCCTAACGTGAGAATATATAAAAAAACAAGAGATGTATCGATAATGCTATCAAGAAAGAAAATCTAAGGATGATCTATAACGGAGGAGGAGAAAGCAAATCGTACCTTGATCAGATTCTAATAGTCAGAGAGATTGATCTTCTCTCTAGGGGGAACTTTGTAAATTATTTCTCTTGAAACGGTTCTGTTTTAGACAATACAAATACAGAAGTCAAATAATTGTGTTTATACGCCCTAATGTTACGGAAGTTTCTGATTATAGTCCTAACATTCATTTATTTATTTATTCATTTATTTATTTATTTATTTATTTGTCAAGTACGCTTCCATCTCATAGGTGAAGAATAAATTAATCGAGCAGTTTCTTAGCATTTGGAACCAATTTTATTTTATTTTATTTATATACGTTTGGTGTCAAAGAGTCTCGTATGCCTGGTAGGGATGGGTGCGCCCCACGTATGTTTTAGTTTTCGTAACATGACATGGCTCTAGTCTGGTTTAAAGTAAGCAACCTCGGGTTTACCTTTGGGTTGCTGCATCTTTTCATCTGGATTCACATATATGAAGAGATATATTATTGTGTGTTTGGTTACGTTTTAGACGACGCTACACTCACGCACATATTGATATGATATTGCTAATTAATATGCATGTAATCAACAGGAGCTGAGAAAATTGTTGAGCGGTTGTATATATAATGGCATAAGCTGAAAGAAACCTAAACGTTATTCCACGGACTAGAGTCTTAAGTCGTCATTTGAAGTCCAAAGGAAACGAGAACTTTATCTTTGTAACTTGTAAGAAAAGAAGTCGATATATATATATATAGTTGACGACAAATCCACATTGTATTATTTGGACATGAATTTAACCTTCTCCTCACGTAACCGGCATTGTTGAAGTCTCCACTATCTCTCTTTGGACCCCACATTTAATTCCAAACTAACCCACTTTTATTCTGCATAAAACATTAATAGATATATATACACTTTACGATTCAACTACATGAACCGGATTTTGTCACTAACACAACAAGGGTATGTGATTTTACATTTACAAGTGCTTGTCATGGTTGTTTCATGCAATCTATTATATTCATCTTTGTATATGTTCCGTACTAATCACACTCTTTTGGCTCCACATGCTCCTATTTGAATCATTCATATGGCCTTTTGAGTTTTTGTTTGGGCAATGTTTCATCATTTGTGAGACGACTGGGAGGTGTGTATAGTGCGTACGGACGGGACGACTGTGTGAAACAAATATATGTTCAAAGAGAGGAGGATCTATCTATCTCGTTTTAGAAGCAACTAAAGGAGCCCTCTTTGACTTTTCCATTTTCTCCTTGCATTTACCTAATCCCACATTTTACTTGTTTATCTTGTTTTTCTACAACGTTATTACCACTTTTTATTGTTTTAATTTATGGCAGCTTGGTAACCATATTCGACTTCTTTAAGCTCCTGAAATTGTTATATCTCTTAAAAGACGTTACGCGACTACAACCTTTTCTTGAACGGCATTTGTATAGTGCATACATGCATTCCCCAATTAAATCATGAAAGAATACTTCAGAAGATTACCAAAAAAAAATTATCATAAAAAAAACTCTCAAAGAACTAAAATAACTAAAATGACCAAAATAGATTTTATTAAAAAGATAAAAATATTTATACCTCTAAAATTAACTAATATAGATTTAAGATTTTAATTTTAGGGGTGAAGTTTAAGATTTTTAATTTTAAATAATATTTTAGAAATATTTCTTTAAAGAACTTTCAAATATAGAATAAACTTTTTTCTAAAATTTAAAAATATTATTTTATTATTTATTTAAATATTTATTTATATCTATATACTTATAACATAATATTATAATTGTCATTTACTTCTTTGATGAATTTTTTTTTTGTTATTTTCCTTTTTATGTATTTTTTTAATCAAAAAAAAAAATCTTTTAAGATATTTACGCTTAAATCATTACATATATGAATAGTGGCATAACAAAAACTCGTTCGTGCCACTTCTTCAAACTCAGCAAACAATCATAACATAAAATTAACAATTAATAAAAGTAAATTTAACACAACAGTATGCCATATAAAACGTTATTCCGTCGAAATGGAAATACTCGAAGCACATCAATTCAATTTTATTCTTTAATTTTACTATTGTTACAGAAAGCCAACCATTTTGGAATTTATTTTCTTCCGTTTTACGTAAGAGTATTGATTGAGTAACGTGTTGGTTTATAAAACCCGATATTAATGGTTGGCCAAAAAAGAAAGAAAACCCCAAATTAATAAAATATACTTAAGCTAATGTTTTTTACCAGAACCAGTGATTATGCAATTCATTATCTGAATTCGGAAAAGATAACTGGACCATCCATCCGAGTAAAGGAATCTGCAGGGCATTAGTTACTTTCATGGACCCCATGAAACTACATCTCTTTCATTGAATATTATCGAACTTTAGTTGCATACGCATCTCTATCGATCGGTTCTCCTAATTAACACATATACGAAACTAATATACTCCCTTCCTGGAGATGGATTAATCCCTCGAACAAATCCCGTCAAATAATGAATTAGGTCCATCTAAAAATAAGCCACCAAATGATGGCTTAGGGTATATAATTGTAGAAGACATATTCTTTTTATATTAAGAATTTTTGTTAGTATTTATATGTACATATAATTTATAATTTATTTGATAATAATAATATTTGTAGAAAATCATTCTTGTTTATAGAACTTTTACTAATAAATATATTGAATAAGTGTATTGTTAAATATTGATTATTTTAAAAATGTGAAATTTTATATTGACAAATTTTTAGTAATTATGATTGACTACAAAGAAATGTTTATGAAAACATTGACTAACATTGATATGTACTAGATTTGATAAAATTATGTTTACCAATCATTAATAGATTTGAATTAGTTTGTAAAGTTATAATGTGATTTATATACAAATATATATGATATTAATTAGGTAAAACATAAAAAGAGATGCTATTGTAATAAATAGATCATTTTGGTTTAAACTATCCTATTTGGTGAATCTGATCATAGCTTTGGTTTGTTTTCTCCTTTTCTTGTTTATTCTTTGCATTTACTATTTTTCATATAACTATGTAATTTTTTTTTAAAAAATTCTTATATCCAAAATGTTTGACCGGCATAGCTTTTTGACAGAAGAATTAGGGTTTATTTTGGTCTTTTTGTTTTTACTGATTTAACCTAGTTCTCCTAAAACTTTATAGCTCTCTTATAATTGTCTATTTGATCATTAATAAACATCTTCCAAATAGCTCACTATCCAATTCGTGTACACAATTAGTTGTGTTCAATTCAGATTAGATATCCCTAATATATTTGTTGTTATGGTATTCGTGTGATGTTCGGAAAGTTAGTAAACCGGCAAAAGGTGACTAACGGTCGAAAATGATCAAGACAGCGGTTTATATAATCTTTTAATCTGCGGTCGGACCAGAACAATTCATTGACCTTGTGACTTGGAAAATGCTCAAGTTCGCTTTCTTGGTCAAATTAAAATAGTAATGCTACTTAATTCACTTCATTACGACATGGGTAAGAATATAAAATTAGGAGCACATATTCAACTGCATCCATTGCTATAAAATAAAACTCAACGTTCCCTCTCCATTTCATCAACCTCTCAGCTTCTTTGTCTATGCATGTTTCTACGGTCTGAACATAAAAAAAAAATCCTTTAAAACTATGGAAAAGCTGAGCTCCTTTAGGAACACAGAACTTAGATTACCACCAGGGTTCCGATTTCACCCAACAGATGAAGAGCTAGTGGTTCAGTATTTAAGTCGTAAAGTGTCCGGTTTACCTTTACCAGCTTATGTTATACCGGAAATCGATATCTGTAAAGCCGAACCATGGGATTTGCCAGGTAATGAATTATGATACTTGTTGTGTTTCATCCAATCCAAATATTTTTTGATGGTTTAATTTGCATGTATGGATGGATGATCCAGGTGATTGTGATTCAGAGAGGTATTTTTTCAGCACGAGGGAAGCTAAATACCCAAACGGAAACCGGTCGAACCGATCAACCGGTTTGGGTTATTGGAAAGCAACCGGAATCGATAGGCAAATCGGGAAGAAGATTCTTGGGATGAAGAAAACTCTCGTTTTCTATAGAGGGAAACCTCCGAACGGGACAAGAACCAATTGGGTTATTCATGAGTATCGTCTTGTAAATTCTCAACATGAATCATACGTACGTGAGACTTGCATGCATACTCATTCAAAATGATTTGATCCTATTGAAACTGGGCTAACAACTGTCTCTTTTCTTTGTTTGTTTGCTTGTTTAAAAAAGGGAGAGAACATGAATTGGGTTCTATGCAGAGTGTTCTTGAAGAAGAGGAGCAATGATAATAATAATAAGAAGAAGAAGAAAGAAGATGAGAGAGAGAAGAAGAAGAAGAAGGAAGGGAGAGAACGTGAGCGTGACGACAACAAGAGCACTTGTCCGATATTTTATGACTTTTTGGGAAATGACGTGAAGAAAAGAAGATGCTGCGATTTGAACTTGACTCGTACGTTTTGTTGTTCTTCTTCTTCTTCTTCTTCAGCGTCTTCGTCGGTTTGCTCAAGTGCTTTAACTCAGACATCTTTTAATAGTGACTCTCATAATCATCATCATGAAGAAATTAGTTGTCGGGAAAATAAGTTTCGTTTGTTTCTGTAATTTGATAAATCTTGGGGACACGTTTCTTTTTAACTTTATAAGTAAGTATGATTATCAAGTGATTATACAATCTATAATCAATGTTTGTAGGCTTTCTTGGTTTTGGTATTTTTAATATAGCCACTTTTTAAAACTGAACCCTTTTAACTTGTCAAACATTTCTATAATCATATTTTAAATTTTCGGAGATCGTTATCAGCTGCAATTTTATATTCTTGTGATATACACCATTTTCTTATGTACGTATGACCCTAAGTAATTAATCATCTGGTTAACAAGCAGTGAGGACTATGTTAAAAATAAGGTGCAGAGACTAATCAACTCTTATATGGTCATCTTTTGTTAGTACGATTCTTTCGGTTTTTATTCAATCAACCTTTGGTTCAAATTTCAAAATGTAATTCCAGACAATTAAATTTAGAGAACAAGTAGCCCAAAAAGGACTGGACACTCTCAGGATACTAATCACTGTATTAAAAAAAATCAAAAATAAAATAAAAATCAAACTATCAAAGCGTGCAAGTAAACAATAAATCCAGGTTCATAAAGCTGATAAATAGTAACCTCTCAGCATAAACTTTCATTAACTGAGCTAAAGTGTAATTTATAGCATGTAGTTGCTGACATCACTAACTACACTGGGTGACGAGGGAGAATAATAAAAAAAACATAAAAAAGGACGAAAGAGAATCAAAGAGAGACGACGAAGTCAAGGCTCAAGTTTTCCTTTTCCTCTAAACAATCGCTTCTTTTTTTCTTTATTCTATTTATTTTTAATCAGTTTTTTTTTTCTCTTCTATCTTCCTTACGTTCTTCAAATGGCATAGCTGGGAGAAAGGAGACGAATCGATTATCTACTTGGCCGTTGGTTCTTTGAAACTTTTTCGGTTTCCTCGATTCGCCGGAGAAGAGCCATGAAAACCTCTCTCCGACGGTTGCGAGGTGTGCTTCACAGGCATGAATCCAAGGATCGGAGAGATCTTCGAGCTCTCGTTCAGAATGACGAGCTCGCTCAGGCTTCCCAGGTACCGCCAATCTCCTTTTCTCTCCAAATTCGAATCTGGACTTATCTTCATTCTCTCCTTGTTAGCTCTGTTGTGCCGGTTCTCAATCATTTTCGTCGTATTAGTTTCCAATTTAAGCTTAGTCGGAACCATTGGTGATGATTCAGATGTGTTAATGAATGTATCTGAAGAAAGTGAACTAACAATTGGTGATAAATGTGATTTTCGCAGGACGTGCAAGACATGAGGGATTGCTATGATAGCTTGCTCTCTGCTGCTGCTGCTACTGCTAATAGCGCATATGGTAAATCCTTTTTGGTTAACCAGAAACTTTTGCTATTCTGAATGGATGGCGCGAGAGGATAATGCTGTTTCCTTAATTTGATTGCTTATGGAGATGAAACATCTTCCCGTTAATATATATATATATATATACATTAGTCTTATCGTTTGCTTGCAGAATTTTCTGAATCTTTGCGAGAATTGGGTGCTTGTCTTCTTGAGAAAACTGCTTTAAATGACGATGAAGAAAGTGGTAAGCTTCACAAAGCTGATTCCTTTTATACATCTTATTACCTTTCTTGAAGATTTGAAACCCACATTCTGCTTCTCTTATTCTTTTTATGCAGGTAAAGTGTTGCTTATGCTGGGAAAATTGCAGTTCGAACTGCAAAAACTTGTTGATAAATATGTGAGTTTTTTGGGATTTAGTTTCAACTGGTTCGATATTTTTTCATATGTGTTTTCCTCTGTCTAACCACCAAAACATCAGTTAAATATTCGTATTGTTGATTCAGCGGTCTCATATATTCCAAACGATCACAATCCCCTCAGAGTCACTTCTTAATGAACTCCGCATACTTGAGGTTTGTTCACTTGGAATCTATATCTATTTTACTTTCAGCACTGGTTAGAAATCAGAATTGCACATGCTTGCTGCGTATATATTAACTTCCATGTTGACTGAGCAATATTTAGAGCGTTATTTTGTATACTTTCTGATTCAGCCCTTTCAAGTGACGATATTAATGTGTTTTAATGGTGATGCAGGAAATGATGCGGCTTTGTGATGAGAAAAGGTTGTTTTTACCTTGCCGTATTTTCCATTTGTACCTATTACAATGATTGAAAAGAAGAAGTTAATTTGTTCAGTTTAAAGATACTTAAGTTTTGTAGGAGAATGATTCAGAAACCTGATTGGTCGCATGATGGGAATACCATTCCTTAGTTATTAAACTATTTCCTGTTATCTCATGTTAGTGCGAAATAAGTAATTAATCTATTCCTAAGTTTTTTTACTTTCAGGAATGTTTATGAAGAGATGCGTACAAGACAAAGAGAGAAAGGGAGGTCGAAGGGTGGGAAAGGAGAAACGTTTTCGACTCAGCAACTACAAGAAGCTCATGCTGAATATGAAAACGAGACAACTTTATTCGTTTTCCGCTTAAAATCCTTAAAACAAGGGCAAACACGTAGTCTTTTGACTCAGGCAGCACGGCACCATGCAGCACAGGTTTTCATATTGAGCTGTTTCTCTTCCTTCTGTTTCGCTCGCCAGAGCACCCTGTTGATTTCTCTTTTTTGGGTTTCTGCAGTTATCCTTCTTCAAGAAGGCTCTAAATTCCCTTGAAGAAGTTGAGCCACATGTACAGATGGTAACCGAGTCGCAACATATTGATTACCATTTCAGAGGATTAGAAGATGATGATGGGGATGATGAAATCGAAAACAACGACGACGATGGTTCTGAGTTGCATACTGATGGAGAGTTGAGTTTTGAATATAGAGAGAATGACAAGGACAACCATGCGGATTCTTCACCCGTTCTCTCCTCAGAGGTGACTGTTTCATATGATGATAGTTCCTTTCTCTTCTGATGATCACCAGTAGAATTGTTATACTCATGTTTCTCCTCAAGGTGACTAATTATAATTTTGGTTAGTAAACTAGAAATGATTAATACTAGAACCATTTTAAAACCCCTTTTTCAGCAAAAAGATGATATCCCTACATGACTATGATTTTCTTGTAGGAAGATGAATGCCAATTAGAGTAGAATTGGTTGAAATTGGTGCTACAATATTTCTTAAACCTGCTTCCTAAAAATAATGTTCGCCTAATGCATGCAGTTGGGTCAGTCAGACATCACATTTCCACTAGTTGCAGGACCAAATACTATGCAGGTAACAAAGCCGTGCTTTACTTTTGATCCTATCTTCTCCACTTTTCTATTCAAAGGACTTTTGAAAAATTCTCAGAATATTGTTCTAGGAATTTAATTTCATTCACCTACCAGGAGAACCATTCAAATTCTTTGAAGTTGCATGAATTTGTCACCAGTCTTTTATCTATTTTGGCTTTTTCAGCAGAAACATGAGGAAGGAAACTACAGGAAGTCGTATTCTTTTCGAAGAGATGTTAGGATAGAGAGCCAATCAGCACCTCTCTTTTTTGACAACCGCACAACTCTTCCTTCAGATAAACTGTTACGGATGCGATCATCTCTGACACGGAAGTTCAGCACTTATGCATTGCCGACACCTGTGGAAACAGCAAGAAGTCCCTCGTCTATTACAAGTCTTCGTAACAACAATGTGGCTTCATCTAACCACCCTGCAAAGGCAATTACAAAACAGGTATGGCATTCATCCCCGCTGGAAGCTCGTGGACCTCCAAAGGTTTCTTCTAGACCAATGGCAGCCTTGAAAGAACATGTCCTGAGAGAGAGTAACAAGAATGTATCTTCTCAGTTGCCTCCGCCTTTATCAGATGGACTATTGTACTCTCGTATGGGGACACTCAAGAGACGATCCTTTTCTGGTCCACTAACAAGTAGACCGTTACCTAACAAGCCTCTGTCTTCAGCGCCTCGTTTATACTCGGGTCCAATCCCAAGGAATCCAGTTTCCAAGTTACCAAAAGTGTTATCATCATCTCCAACTGCTTCCCCTACTTTTGTCTCAACCCCGAAAATAAGCGAGCTCCATGAGCTTCCTAGACCACCACCACCAAGCAGCTCTGTTAAGTCTTCTAGGGCATTTGGATACTCAGCACCTCTTGTCTCAAAGAGCCAATTGCTTAGTAAACCTCTAATTTCAAGTTCACCATCTCCTCTCCCAACACCACCTGCAATCACTCGTAGCTTCTCTATACCTACTAGCAACCTTAGGGCAGCAGATTTAGATATGTCTAAGACGACTCCCTCGCCTCCTTTAACCCCAATGTCATTGACCCATCCAACTCCTTCGGCTCTCCCTGAGCATGCAGATCACCTAACGATGTCCAAACAAGAGGTAAACCATAAGTTCCTATACGTGTTCTAAGTGTAAAATCCGTGATTGTTCTGATATATATGGGTGAATTGCAGAGGAGTTAAAAGGTGTAAGCTGTTTGTAGCTCTACCTAAACGCTTATAGGAGGAGGAAGACATTCCCTCTAGTTGCAGATATGTAAATATCCTCCTGTTTTGTTCTGAGGATGATGGAAAAAAAAAAAAAAAGAGAGGCATACAGTAATAAATAATTGCCGAGGAATTTTGGTTTTCTATAGTCATTATACATAGTGGACAAAGTAGTTTCTGAGTTTCTTCTTTCTGGACTACAGATTCAGTGACCGTTTGTGACTTGGACATCGCTTATATAAGGTTTAGTGAAGCAGTTTCAGTTTTCAAGGATACAAAAACAACGACCAAATCAAACAGGAGGGGACAAAGGCAGGCCTTATTATACAGCTAATGATCATTTTACATTTACAAAATAGGTGAAAAAACAAAAGTTCGTAACTTATGATCTAACGTAGAGAGAGAGAGAGAGACCTCAGGATCTGTACCTTTCACAAATCTTCACTTAACACATCTTGTATCAGCTCTCCCCTCGTTTCATATCTTATGGTCTTATCATATCTGATGAAGGCAACAATTACGTTTTTGAAAATTTTATATGCGAAATAACTTTCCAAACTCCAATTCGTGAACTCCCTCTTTGAAGTTCACACTTCAGCCTTTTGATATTTGTCTTGTAACTGATCTGCAAATTAGTTTTCTCTTTTTAATCCACATTGATGAGGCCACAGGATACTGTTCTCAATCCAAACATCAATTATTGATCCATAGTTTGAGGTCAGCTTAGAGTTCACCGTTTAATGGAACAAATTCGATAGGAATAGTAATAAAAATACATATAGCTCTGAGTTGTCGACGTTGGAACCTTTCGTTAGCAAAGTGCTTTTCAACATGGAAGATTAAATGAACCATACAATAATCAACATTAATGATCTCTCTTTTGGTGGGGGTTAAAACAAAAGTCCTTAAAACTGATCAGCATATAAGAAGCTCCATCGAACTGACTATCTAGAGCCAAGCTTTGTTCGTTATTCAAAAACTACATATTGTTTGATCTATCTTAATATGGCACTCGACATTCTTTTCAATATGTCATACTTCGATCTTTAAGACAAGTATATGAATAGTTCATAAAGACAAGTAACTAAAAACCAGGTTAACTTGTTGAACCATGCATACTAAACAAAAGGAGATTATGTTTCGATTCGGTTCTTACTAATCCCAAACTAAAAAACCAAAAAAAAAAGTGAGAGAGAGAGAGAGCAGAATGGTGTATCTGGTTTCGATAAAGAAGGGAGAGGAGAGACACAGAGACACAGAGAGAGGGTCACAGACACACTTTGATGTCACTTTCGATCTGAAACATCTCTATCTCTCCTCAGAGATTCCCTTCTCAGGCCCCATTGTCTCTCTTTCTGTATATTACAACTAAGAAACCCTCTTTATACCAGCAATGCACTATTATTCTATATAGACATTATTATTTGGTAAAAAGCAAAATCTAAGGGAAAAACAACAACACTAGATTGGACTGGTTCGTCGCTTTTCCTTTGTACACTTCCGACAGATTCCCTTGCACTTCTCTCTCTCTCTTTCACTATTTTTGTTTGTTTTATTTTATTTTATTTTTCCTGGTTGTAAAGATTTACAGAAACATCATTTTCCTTCAGACTAATACATATATTCGTGTATCACAGTTCCTTTTCCCCCCTACAGTTTCTTCTCTTTTGTGTTTTTGTAATAGTTATAATCTTTGCATGTGTGAGTCATGAGTGTACCGTGTACGTATAGACATATTCATGGTAATGGTTTTTATTTTTACCAGTTTGGTAATAAACGTTACACATGCTCCTGTGATCATTTTTATACATACATAAATACATCATACGTTAAACCTAATATATTAATTAACCACACTCGTTGAACAAAAAAAAAAATTAACCACACTCAGGGCCGTCCTGAGATTGTGGGAGGCTGGGAGCTATAAAAAAAATTAATAAGAGTTTTTATTAAGAAAACCTTTTCCAAATTTAAAGAGCTATTTTTATGTAAATTATTTCTGAAATTTTAGGAGCTATAGATTTACGTTTCACTTGGCTATGGTCACTAAATATATATATATATAGATATAGCATGCTTGATGTTAATAACTAATACCTTAAAATGTCATATGGCTTTCAAGAGGTTGTGCGAGAAACGTATATATAAATCGTCTTTCCTTTGTGACCTGTTTCATGCTTTTGTGTATTGTTACATAACCTAAAAATGATAGTCGGAACATAGTGATGGTCTTGGCTTTTAGTTTTTTTTTTTTTTTTGCTTTTTGACTTTATTATTTTAAAGATTTGGGAGGTGAAACATCTATGAATTTCTTTACCAGTTTATCATTGGAGCTAAAGTTTGAGAGCCGGTCCACGAAAAAACCTTTACTCTAATTGGCTTAAATGTTGACATTTTGCCTTCACTTTCTTTACAGTTCGATTATACTCTTTCCACAAAACACTCACAAATACAAAAAAGTACAAGAAAACATCCTTCAATTGTGAACCAAAAAAAAACATCCTTCAATTATTTATTTTTATTATTTTTAATTCAAAATGTTCTGAACTAAAAATCAATAAACTCGTTGGACTAGAGACCAAAGCCTATTGCTAAGTAGTCACTCTGTTTCATAATAAGTGTCGTTTTAGCTTTTTGCATACATATTAAAAAAACATTTAATTTTGCATATTTTCTATAGAAAAACATCATTATTCATACACTTAATCATATTTCAACCAATAGAAAATTAAACTGAAAAATAAAATCAATAAATTATGCATTGAAATCTTAAAACGATACTTATTTTGTAACGAATTTTTTTTTCTAAAACCACACTCTTTGCGAAACGGAGGGAGTATCTCTTTGCTGCTGCTGCTGAAATTCGAATCTGGTATATCTATCTTTAGGACAGAAAGTTTTATCAGTAGAAGTAACAGAGCTCCGGTATTCATTTATTTTGTTCCACGCATCATATTGCATAATGAGGTTTGGCTATGTAATCTTCCCATCTCATGACCAAATTCGTTTCAGTTTTTAGGTTAATACTTGTTGTCGCATAGTTGCACTGTCACAGAAATGTCATCGTGTTTGTTATTTAGTTTTAATATATGCATCAAACCTCAAACCTTCAGTTTTTTTCATAACGATTGCTCTGCCAATATAGAACGTCCCACTTGTTCAATATAACTAGCCACCAATCAAAATTAGAAGAAACCTCAAGCCTTTGTGAACTGTTAAATGTTTAATTTGATGTCAATGTAAAAAAGCCCGACAAAGGGCGTCACATCAGTTTGCAGAATTGGTGAAATTTTCGTAAAATGTTGCTGAAATTTTACAGAAAATCCAATTTGGTATTGTAAAAGCGGGAGGCCAACAGTTTATTCACATGTTTTCAAATCAATATTTCGAAAGTATCGTGGGCGAATAATTGCCTTAATTTTACTAGCCAATGTATAGTTGTATACTGTGAGTTTTTGTTATTTGTTCAAACAATATACGTGTGAGCTGTGTTTATGTAAATTTATAAGTTTTCAAGGGTAAAAAGAAAATGAAATAACAGATTAAAGTAGGCCTGGGCATTCGGGTCCTCGGGTCGGATTCGGGTCGGGTAGGTTCGGGTTCGGGTCTTTCGGGTTGAATGGTAGAGGACCCGATAGGGTAATTTAAAATTTTCGGTCTCGGTTCGGTTCGGTTCTTGCCGGGTCCGGGTCGGGTCGGTCCATCTTTTGAAGAACCGTTAAGACCCGCCATTTTCGGGTTTTAAAAAATTCAGATCGGTTCTCGGGTTTTCGGGTAATCGGGTCAGTTTTCGGGTAATCGGGTCGGTTTTTGGGTCGGTTTTCGGGTAATTGGGTCGGTTTTCGGGTAATCGGGTCGGTTCTTGGGTCGGTTTTCGGGTAATCAGGTCGGATTTTGGTAATCGGGTTGGTTTTCGGGTCGGTTTTCGGGTAATCATGTCGGTTTTTGGGTAATCGGGTCGGTTTTCGGGTAATCGGGTTGTCTCGACAGTAATCGGGTCGGTTTTCGAGATAGATGTAGGCTGGTTTAGATAGAGGTAAGCTGGTTTAGGCTTGGTTTAGGCTTGGTTTAGTGTAATTGATTCGGGTCTAAAATTACCCTATCGGATATAGGGTACGGTTCGGGTCGGGTACTCTACCCGCGGGTCCTTAGGCTCAAGACCCAATAGTAGGCCTGGGCGTTCGGGTACCCGTTGGCATTCGGGTCGGGTTTTTCGGATTTCGGTTCTTTTTTATAACACCTCTTAGGTCCCATTCTAGTAAATTTGCAAATACGGGTCGGGTTCGGATATAACACATCGGGTTCGGGTCGATTTTGTATCACATCCTAGAACCCATAAAGTAACCATATATCATTCGGATTCGGGTGATATCGGTTCGGTTCGGATATACCCAAAATAAAATCTAAAATTTAAAAGCAAAACATAAGAAATATATACTTATTTATATATAATTAAGTATTTAAGGTATTTATTTTAATTTTAGATACTTATTGTTAGATAACATATCAAAATAAATATGAAATTAAATATTTGAAGTATATATTTATGTTTCATATAATTATATTGTACAATAGTTTGGACATTCGGATCGGTTTCTTCGGATATTTTTTCGGATTTTTCGGTTTTTTCGGTTTTTCGGGTTACCCGTTCGGATTTGGTTAATAACACTTCGGATTCGGATTTTTTTTATACCACCTTAGAAGATCTATTCGGGTAGTTTTTATATATTGGACCGGGTACGGATCGGGTTTTTCGGTTCGGGTTCGGTTCGGATTTCGGGTTACGGATTTTATGCCCAGGCCTACCCAATAGGGTAATTTGATTGGATCGGTTCCTACCCGGACCGGGTTTTTTTGGGTCGGTTTCGGGTCGGGTCTTCGGGTCCGGGTAAAATGCCCAGGCCTAGATTAAAGCATGTTCTCGGCATTCTTTTCGATATCTACGTTAATTATATATTTTTTAAAACAAAATTTACAGAATTTTCCCTCCTTTCAAAAAAAATTGTGAAAATAAAAAATTCTCAGGTTTGCCACTTTAACCCTTCCCAAGATTTAAACTTTTATTCTCTTCCGAAACAACAACACGCGCAAGCTAAAATCCTCACGCACCTATCCCGCGCGTGTCCCGTATGCTCCTGATTGTTTCAGCTAACACGGTAACACGGACGTGAGACAAAGTGCGAGCCTCTGTTTTTTCACTTTGTGTCCTGACAGTTACGGGGTCCACTTTCTCTTTTAAACCACCGAATATCCACGCGCTTTTACCCTCACCCCGCGTGAACCAACAACCAAACCCTTCACACTTTTTTTTTTGTTTTCTTCCTCAAAAAATATTCTCATCACAATCTTCTTGTTGTTCCTCTTTCTTTACTCTTGAGGGAGAGAGAGAAGAAGATGAAGGCACCTAACATGGAGACTATAACAAAATCTCTTGAGAGATCAATGCAGAATTTTTCTCTAAGTGATCGGAGAAGAAGAGTAGGAGACAGGTTCGGAAGATCGTCAACGACGACGACTGAAGAGAGCAGCAACGAACATGTTCCTCCGATCTCAGACAGAACACTTGAGCTTAATTCTCACATATCTCTTCCTTGTCACTGGGAACAGTGTCTTGATCTCAAGGTAAACCAAAAAAAAAAGATAATCAAATGAGATTACTCCTCTTCATTTTATATTTTTTTTTGTCTTTTTAAGCTTTCTAGGTTAAACTATAATCACTGCAGAAACTTCGAACTCGTGTCGTTTTCGTACTTTAGATTGCATTAAATGCATTTTTCTTAGTACATTGGGGACAAGAGCTCTTTTTATTTAATGCTCTTCTTGTTTCCTTCTGATGCATTCATTGTATCCAAGATCGTATAAATATTGCTCAGTTCTTAGTTATTTATAGTTATGATGCTTTTTCAGTCAATCTTTCAGATATGATTTTTCTAAACAAGCAAACAAATGTTTTGTATACTTTCTTGTTTAATCAATGCTATACTACCACAAATATACATGTACAAAGTACATAGTCATTTGTTTATTTATAGATCTAGGACCAAAGCTTTTTGTTTTAACATAACTTTGGGTGGTGCAAAAGAAAGTAGAATACTAAGAAAAAGGATAAAAACTTTTGATATAGAAAAGGATTTACATCTTTTACTTTTTGATTCAAAACTGGAGGTGGTTTCTTTTTGTTTAGACAGGAGAGATTTACTACATAAACTGGAAAAATGGAATGAGAGTGAAAGAGGATCCAAGGAAAGTGATGATGAATGCAGATAATGACAGTGGAGAATCATGTGGAACATTGTGCTCAGAAGAAGATAGCTCATATTACGACAGTGAGGAGTCTTCATCAGAGTCTTCTCCATCATCAAGAGAGAATCAGAAAGAGGAGGAGGAGGAGGAAGAGTATGAAGAACAAGAACAAGAAGAAGCTGTGCTTGTTGTTGCTGGATGCAAAGCTTGTTTCATGTACTTCATGGTTCCTAAGCTTGTCGAGGACTGTCCCAAATGTGCTGCACAGCTTGTTCACTTTGATCGACCTCATTCTGCTTCTCCTTGAAACGTCTATCTTTGTGTTCACTTCTTCTTTCATCTTTTCCCTTATTTCAGATGAGAATTTGCTTAGTTTAAAATTTCCTCTTTCTTTCTTTAATCTTATATTGTTGTAACTTAATGGTTAATTCTCTTGTGAGTGGGTATTAACAACTGAGTTTCAATGGCAATATTTAAGACGGTAAGATGTTAAAATGGGGCATTTAGATGAGAATTATTGTGTTGTGTTTGCCTTTCTAAAGTTGAAAAGAACAATAATAATAATAATGCTGAGGAATGTTTATGAACAAGTGTTGCATTAAAATTGGTCAACCAAATGCGCCCTGAGGAATCGCGCCCACCTCTTAAATGATGAAGATGAGTGCTAATCATAATGATTGCTACATGTGACTCCACATTTCATGGTTTTTCCTTTTTTTTTTTGTCTCTCAAAAATATATACTCCTTCATAAAAAATTTATTAACTGTTTCAAACTTCATAAATTTTAGTGCTGGTCTTAAAGTCAATACACCACAATTGCCAAGTGCCTTCCCCTCAACAAAGCCAACTTCGGTCTTTTTCTAGATCACTAATAATCAGATTATTATTTTATTTGTTTTTGCTTAAAATAATCAGATTATTTTTCCTAAAATGAAAATGAAAATTGAGAATAGACAGAAGAATGTCGTGTATGTTCTGAATATCTTTCAAACTCTCAGTTTTCTGAACCACTGTTCTTTGAACTTTCCAGTTTACATTCCCAAACGAGTTGTAAATCTAGAGCTTCACAATGACATGTTACCATGTTTCACATGAGCAAAATCAACCACAATGCAACCCTCAAAATCACATTTGTTCTTATAATTTCCTTTTCTTCTTGGTAAATTTATTTTTATAATGGCAGAATAAAATGATAAATAACATGCATGCGTTTACATTTTGTATGAATTTTGCAGGTCCGTCGCCACTATACCTACCAATAATGAAGGCTCCACCACCACCTTATTCATCAACCAGGACGATGTTTCAAGACTACTACAGTGGCTAGCATCCAC
>MU105960.1:181824-213124 GCA_012274485.2 Sinapis alba | reverse complement strand
TGCTACTTGTTATGATTTTGTAAAGATGGCATATTGGTGGCTATGAAGGGTTGCTTAAGGTTTTAGGATCATTGTCATTTAGTTTCTTATGCTTTCCTTGAGGACAAGTAAAGGACTAGTGTGGGGGAGTTGATATCTCTTGATTTTGATAGTTTTTAGATTCATATTTTAGCTTCTTAGGATCATATTAGGTTGCATTTAGAATCTTTATTTTACATTTGCATACATAATTGCATATGACAGGGTTCAAAGTGCACACTTGAGAAGTTTGGAGTCAAATTACAAGGTCACTTATGCAAATTACAAAGACCAGGGTCAGAAACACAGTTATCAAAAGTTCAGGGACCAAGGTTGCAAATTCGGAATATTCGGCTGGGCTAAATTGTGCAATTGGAATGTTTGGGGTTGAATCAATAGGACGTTTTTGCACATGCTGAAAGTTTGGGCCATTTTGTAAAAAGCCAGAAGTTCAGGGACCTGTTTTGCAAAAAGAGCTAAAAGAGCCATTGGAGCTCACGAGCTTCATGTGGCTATAGATTCCGTGACGGCAAGGCTTCAAACGACAACGAGGAGGCTGATAGGAGCAGAGTCGGAGAGGAGCTGGAGCATGGCTGGTCGACGGAACGGGCTGAGCTTGGCCGCGGCGGAGGAGCATCACGACCCAGATCATTCCGGAGCTTCCATGGCGACCTTGGCAGAGCAAGACGACGCAGGGACGAGCTTGGCTGTGGCGGATGAAGAGGAGCCACGGTTCAGATCGGAGGCCACGAAGAAGAAGACGATGACGTTGAAACGATCGATTTCAAAGCCTTAGAGCGGTTTAGTGTAGCGGAGAAGGTTGGTCTAGAGCGGTTTGAGGTTGCGGGAAGATGTACCCGCTCGGGAACTTCATGATTGCACAGCGGGCAACACACAACGGGATGGTGACATCGCCTTACCACAAGCGTGAGCTGGAGCGGGTGATTGGAGCGGGGAGGATGAACCGCTCGGGAGAAGACAAACGCGATCTCATCATGTTGACCGGTTTATTCCGGTTTGACCCGGTTTAATTCAATTAAACCAGCACGAGTTGAAGACCTCTATAAATAGATTTAGACCTAAAAACCTAAATCTATCTCATTTTCTCTTAAGACTTTGTTTAATCTTGTAAAAGCTTGAATCTTTTTATCATTTTAAGGAAATACTTCATCTTATATCTTGTTTCTCTTAATCATTAACATGATTAGCCTTGAATCTTACATGGATTGAAGGTTTATCATGGAGATTAGTGAGTAATCATCTTGTGATTCATGGGTTAAGTAGATTAGGGTGATTAGGTGGATATTTAGATGTTTCTTGCTTGATTAATATTGTTCTATGCTTGTTAGGTGTTCTTAATGCTAGATTAACTTTGATCAAGTTGATTTAGAGCTTTAGTCATTTCACACCCGGAAGGTGTTCGATGAAATGTCTGATCCAACCTAATATTGTCCTTTACATATTTGGCCAACGGGAGTTGATGCCCAAGATGTTTAGTGGTTAATAGACTTGTTATTTATGCATGCTTGAATGTGTTATGCCAATGGGAGTTGATGTTTAATGCATGATTAGCATAGGGATTATTGTCACAGGAGTGGATTAATCTATTTAAATGAGTTCTAGACCTATAGACTTGTTGATTGTTTGTTTGAACATCCAAGATTGAACCTTGATCACCTTATATCAATTATCTTTCCCATGGATCCATCCTTAATTATTGATTAATTCTTGCACTTATTTCTTGATTGAATTTGAGATCACCTTGTTTATATTTCTAGGATCTTAGCTTGTTATCAATCAATCATCTTCCTATTTGCTTAGATTAAGAGAGTTTGTGAATTCTTAGTGTTATAGATCATTAGTTCCTTGTGGATTCGATCCTAAAGTGCTGCATCGATATACCATTCGATTGTAGTAGCATGCACATTAGGTTAATTGGTGAGTGTGTAAACGCGAATATCACAATGGAAATCTCCCTCGAGTGATTGCTGGAATATTCAGAAGGAAGTTTGTTGGTCCATACTACAGTTGGAAGGTCACGCCTATACACATTCAATAAATATACTTTCGATCGTTTGCAGTACGTAATAGTTATGAGTGTTGTATACTTAATCATTTGTTTTATACTCTTCTGAAATCTCTATATTCTTTTGTTTCTAACATAAATTTTGGCATTTGTTATTAAAAATTTGACTTTTTCTCTTTGCTACTCTGAAATAAGTTTTCTTTGAAATCATGTTTTGGAAACTTTAACTTAAACCTTCGTTTGTATAAAAACCACAAATGATTTTTAAATATATACAACAAGTTCAAGTCTCTGTTTCTAAAAGTATACATTTGGTAGTCATTTTATATATACAATTTGTTTTTTGTGTAGCGGAAGTATAATTGGGAGATAGGAATCACCGAGCTTGTGAAACAAGGGTTCTTAAAAGTTGCCAAGAATAGGATGAAAGGCATTGTTAGTCAAGTCAAAAGAGGTGGTAAAAGACCACAATGGATTATCAAAACACTTTGGAGTGAAATGCTGATGCATTGGAGCAGTCCAAAGGCAGTGGACAGGAGCGTGACTGCATCTTTATCCCGCAATTCTGATTGTGGGGGTCTTGGACCTCACAAACACTTATCTGGTCAAAAAACCTACGTGCAAAGACAAGAAGACATGGTAATTGTTTGTCACCAGTTTTGAACTTTGCTATTTACTAACTTAATATGTTTTTGTACATTTAGGAGAATGAATTGGGGCGTCCAATTTCTTTAGGAGAAGTGTTTTTGAAAACACATACAAGGGCTGATGGAACATTTGTTGATGAGAAAGCCAAACAAATTGCTGAAGTCTATGAGCAGAATCTACAAGATAGAAATTCAGAAATGGGTGTTGATGATTTGGATGAGGCTTCATCAGAACAGCCAACTCTTTTACCCCTCTCCATTGAAGAACAAAACGAAATATTTCTTCAGGTATATATGTGTTGTTTTTTTGCTGAGTATGCATACTTGATATATATGATTCTAGTTTCCAATATATCTGCTTGATAGTCTAACTTTGAATCTTTTTAGCTTGATTTTTCTGTATTTGATGTTTGAATTTGTTGGAGTTATAGTTTTTGTTTGATGTGCTTGAGCTTAAGTCCAAGTCTCTTTTATTTAATGTCATATTTTGTCTTGATTAGAGATGCATTTGATGTATGAATTATGTGTTTTTTCAATTTGTCTATGCATAATGTCTGAAGTTGTACTGAAACACATGTATCGATTATATGTGTTTGTTGTTGATGGTACTGTTATTTCTGTGTTTTAGTCTACTGAAACAGATAAGAAGGGAAACCTCTTTGGACTTGGAAGTCTTGTAGAAACTCTGGACGGAAGGAAAGAACAAGAAAGTTATGGAAGCTCTGAGACAACAATCTTAGAGATGAAGACCCAACTAGACAAGGCTAATCACAAGATTGCTGAACAAGAAGCCGATAATGCTTCTATTAAGAGAGATAATGATTCTATTAAGAGAGATAATGATTATATTAAGAGCCGTATGTTAAGCATGGAGATGATCATTGAGTACATGAAGAATCAAAATCCCTCACTTGCAGCATTTATGGAAAGTCAACCTCCAGAAACTACACCAATTCCTGCACCAGCCACCTCATCACCAGATCGTGTTTGATGTTCAGCCAAAACTCTTTCTTTTGTATTATATAACCATCTTTTTGATCAAAAAAGCCTCCCTAATGTTTGGAAAAACTTAGGTTTTGTTTAGTTTCAGACTAAGCACTTTTTTTTGCTATAAAATATTTTAAATTTGGCTATTTTGAATATGAATTATTATTATATATTTTCTTTTGAATTTTGTTGTAGCATCTATAATTTGCAATCAAAATTCTCAAAAAGTTATTCTCGATACATTGTGTCATAAATAAGTTCTTAAATTGCCACCGGACAAGACAGTGAAGTGAGACAAACTGGTTGTTAATGAGTGACGATTTTGTGACTAAACCATGAAGTCCTAAATTGGTAGCTATAATTCACACACTAATTTGTGACTTTGTAATATGATGCTACTTTGTTTCGATCAGTGACGTCTTGAAAACGTTGGGATTTTATTACTATTAAGTAGTCATTCAAAAGTCTCAAATATAAGATGGTTATATATCATCACTATTTGGTCTCCAATTTGAGACAATATAGTTATGTAACATAAAGGTCGCGAATATAAGACTAGGTTACAGCGTCATAACGTAATCGCAAATTAGCGTCCATTTTGTGACTAAATATTTTTTCGACCAAATTCTTGCAACTACCATTTGGAATCTCAATGGAGTCGTAAATACATCATTTGTGACTGTTTTGTGACAATTTTGTTGGTGGGAAATAATCTGTTTTCTTGTAGTGCCTATTATTTTATAACTCAGCTGTATCATTTATATGACTCAGCCGTCTCGTTTATTTATATAACTCAGCCCTACTATTTATATAACTCAGATGTATCATTTAGATAACTCAGTAGGATCGTTTAGATAACTCAACCGTATTGTATAGATAACTCAGCCATATTGTTTAGATAACTCAGCCATATTGTTTTTTTTTTATATTTGACTTATGTGTATTAATTTATCTCGCGGCGTTTTGTGTTTCCAACGAATTAATTTATAATATATAATTGAATTTTGAAGCTATCTTCTTCTTCTAAATTTGCGATAAGGGTTCTAAAATTTAAAAAGAATGTGTATTCCTCATCAACCCAATCCCATCATGCTTTTCAGTAAGTTGATTTTGATTTTGTTCTTATCAACTCTTGTTGAAACCAATAAGATTTCATGACAGAAAACTTAAACATGCCACGTGAAAATGTGGAGAGAGGAACACTGAAACAATGTTGGTGTTTCTCCTGCAAACTGAAACCATCATAACCCCCATTGTCATCTTCGTATCTAGATTCTACTTTGGAGCATCTACTTTTGAGCCATAATTGAATAACCTTTTCTTCTTCTCTAGCTTCGTTGTTATGGCAAATTTTGCTATCCTTTTTCTTAGTAATCACCACACACATATGTGGAGAGAGGAACGGTGAAACAATGTTTGAGTATCGTGTGTCATTGTTTTCAAAGTTTTATTCGAGCACATGTCGCTTAGCTGAATATGATGGCTCGACTCCTTCAATCCGTAATCATCGAGTACTGAAGAAGAAGAAGAAGAAGAAGAAGTCAACTACTAAAACAAATACATAATTCAGCCTAAATAAATCAGTCATCAAGTATAAATGTTTGTCAGTTGTAACATGAATACTATTTCAGTAATTATTTTTTCGCTAATAAATCAGTTGTAATTAGGTTTAAAATATTAAGTCAGCCTTATCGTCAAATAAATCAGCCGTCAAAAGAATGTTATTGTAGTAATTAATCTTTCACTAATAAGACAGCCGTAATTAGGCTGGATTTTCTGCTCATTACGACTGATTATATGTAAATAAGTTATAACTACCTCTCATAAGTCAACCGTAAATTTAATAACTTAGCCAACCGATGATCACTAAATCAGTTAAAGAAACATAACTCAACCATGCCTTATCTACAACTCATCCAAATTTTCAACAAATCAGACCGTCAATGTATAAATCAATCATAACTTGTGTTCGTAAGTCAGTCGTTATCTCATAATCCAGCCAGATTTCTGTAAATCAACCGTCACTTGTGACTGATTTTATATTCATAAATTAGCCCATATCTCATAAATCAGCCGTAACAATGTCTAATTTATGTGTGTAAATCAGTTGTGTTGTTTAAATCAGTTGCAACGTAACCATAACACAATCATCAATACCGCCATAACGCTTTATAGCTGAGTTCATTAACACACGTCAATGATTTTCTATGTAGCGCCGGATTTTAGTTATGTGGCATTAAAAATAATGATATTCTTGTAATTATGTTTTTTTGTCACAAGATAATAAAAAAGTACGCTCGGTATTAATATACTAGAAATAAAAAACTATATGCTTATGGTCATATTATCTAATTTCAGTGTTGTTTAAGTTAACTTCTGGTTTTTATAGTATTGAATATGGGAAATATTTGCATATTTAATTAAAAACTTTAAATTTGATAATTTGCATTTTTGGAAATTTTTGGTAGAAAGAAAAAATACGAAAAAATATATACTTCAACAATAAAACTAAAGAGGGTTAAGACATTTGTTATAGGATGATGTTCTGTGTTTTCATCATTAAATAATTAAAATAATAAAAAGTGAAAAGAGAATGGCTCCGATTGGTAACCATCGCTTAATTTCGGAATCGCTGAAAAAGTAGTTAAGATGCGGAAAAATTAATTAAGTTGCAGAAAATTTTAAAATTTTCGGAATGACAGAATATATATTAAATGGATTAAAATATTTAATATGGTATTCATTTTATTATAAAATAAATACTAATAATTAAACTAATTATTAAAAAATGTAAATATAACTAAAATTTATTAAATGTATTTTAATTTTTATTAAAAATATTCAGCTTATATTTCAATACATTTTAATAATAGATTGACATTTTATAATATTATAAAATAATTGTATTATAATTTTATTTACAACATAACTATTTATCATCATTAAAAATTTATTGTTATTTATTAAAATTTTAAAATGATATTAACATATAATTTAATAATATGAGAATGTTAATTTTTTTATAATTTTCCATGATAATCTACTAAAACTCACTTTTCCACTTAATGAAAACTCTCTTCAGATTTTTGCGTTTTTTTTTCGTTACACAACTTTTGTAGATTGGCAAAATAGTTGCGGAATCGCGTTTGAAACACTATTCCACCATTCCGCAACGTTACCAGTCAGAGCTAATGTATTGATGTTTTCTAAGAAAAGTTTTTGAATTCTTTTGAAAATATCAAATAATACGTATCAATTCTTTATGTCTAATTTTTATTTTTAGATTAACTTTAAATTTTTCAGCTATATTATGTTATAATATCAATTTTTGAGAGTTTTAGAAATGTTTTGATGGGTGATGAAGTCTTAAAAAACAAAGGAACAAGGCGACAAAAAAACAAAGGAATAATAGAAAACTGATAAGAGAGATACATCTAGGGTAATGTCATTGACTTCATCTCTAAGAGGAGAGAGAGAGTGAGTGAACAAAAAGAAAAAGTAAGAAAGGGAATGAAATAAATCAGATCGAATACAATTTTGACGTCCGCAAGGGTCATTATTCTCTCTCTTCATCAACTTCTCTCTCTCAAAGATACAGCGAAGAACAAGACACAATAATCTGAGCTAAACATAAGGTATAGTTTAATAAAGACAGTTTATAGGCGGCAGAGAATTGTTTTTGTTTTTTTTTTGGTAATTCTCAAACCCTATAAGATGAAGATGAACAGCAAGTTTCTTTCTCTAGCTTGCTGCTGATTTTGTCCCTTTGATTTGAGGAGACAGAAGCTCTTGTAAGTATCACTCCCGTCTTGTATCTCTCCTCAATTAGAATTTTGATCGAGCTTTGTTCTTGTATTTTCTTTGATGGGTTTGTTTTGTTCAAGGTGCTGCTGAGTTCGAATGGAGTAGATTTGCTTAATTCGGATCTGGAAATTTTCATTTCATCAACGGAGCTCTCTTTGGTGTAGAATGTTCCATACGGAATCTCACCACTTATATTTTATCCTCTGTTTTACGACTCTGAACCTTATCATTGGTCAGAAACAACACTGTTTGACTTCATTGTGCATTGACCACATCTTTGCTCCAACACAAAGCTGAGATTATCTCTTGCTTGTTGGGAGTATGGTATCATCAGAGGTGCCAAATCCTGTTGGCAGTGGAGATAATGTTCCCCCTCCTCTTCCTTCACAACCACCATTCCCTCCTTCTCCACGGACTCAGTTCAGTAACAACATGACTATGAGTATGCCAAACATATCTTCACTCCTCAACAACCACTCTTTTGTAAATGGCTCCGTGATTTCGGCTGAGTCAGACCCTCTTTCTAACACCGGGTTTAGTGGTTTCAACTCATCAGGTCAGCAGTTCTCCAACGTTTCAGCTAACCAGCAACAACGGAGTACTAAAATGGAGCCTCAGAATTTTCAACATGGTCAGCAGTCGATGCAACAACAGCAGCAGCGTGGAGGAGGGTTAGCTGGTGTGGGACCTGTTAAGTTGGAACCTGGTGGTCAGGTTTGTAACGACCAGCAGCAACAGAAAATGTTGAGAAGCTTAGGTTCGGTTAAGTTGGAACCGCAGCAACTTCAGGCCATGAGAAACTTAGCACAAGTGAAAATGGAACCCCAGCATTCAGAGCAGTCATTATTTCTCCAACAGCAGCAGCAGAGGCAACAACAACAGCAGTTTCTTCAAATGCCGGGGCAATCTTCAGTTAATATACTTCACCAGCAGAGACTTATGCAACTTCAACATCAGCAACATGTCCTGAAATCAATGCCTCAACAGCGTCCTCAATTACCACAACAGTTCCAACAGCATAGGCCACCTTTGAAACCAGTGTATGAACCTGGCATGGGTGCTCAGCGTCTTACACAGTATATGTACCGACAACAACATAGGCCTGAAGTAAAGCTTCTTACCGTTAATGATTTCTTTTTGTTCTCAAGCGTGTGCTTTTTTCTTCATGATTAATAGGTGGTTTTTGATATTAAATGCAGGACAATAACATCGAGTTCTGGAGAAAATTTGTAGCCGAGTACTTTGCTCTTAATGCCACGAAGAGATGGTGCGTTTCTATGTATGGTAGTGGCCGACAAACAACTGGCGTTTTCCCTCAGGTTTACTGCTCACTGAGAAACATGCTCTTACTTGTCGTTTTCATCATCTTCATTTTTGCTTTTCTGATCTCATGCAACCAAGCAGTTTTTCAAGACACTAGGTCGATACTTGTTACATGTTATACTTCTTTACATGGATACTTTTATTCACATACATTGCAGGATGTGTGGCACTGTGAGATATGTAACCGAAAGCCTGGACGTGGTTTTGGTATGTTATTTGGAGGATCAGTGCCTGTGCTGAGAATTTATTTTAGAATATTTAACATTTTATCTTGTCCTTCCTTACTGATCCTTTGTTTGCTTTCATTGTTTAGAGGCAGCCGCGGAAGTCCTCCCGCGGCTATTTAAGATAAAGTATGAAAGTGGCACTTTGGAAGAACTTTTATATGTCGATATGCCAAGGGAATCTCAGAATTCATCTGGTCAAATTGTCTTGGAGTATGCAAAAGCAACACAAGAGAGTGTGTTTGAGCAGCTTCGAGTTGTTCGTGATGGCCAACTTCGAATAGTTTTCTCACCCGATCTTAAGGTTATTCAAATTACTCTTTTTTCTAATTCTCTCGCGTGGCACACTTTTACTTTTCTCCAAACCCTTTTTTTGTACTTTCCTTTGTCAGATTTTCTCTTGGGAATTCTGTGCTCGGCGGCATGAAGAGCTTATTCCACGAAGACTATTGATACCGCAGGTAACTTCCGGAAAGATAGCCATTGTTCTTTATAATATGAAACTGACAAAACTGATAGATCCATAATATGTTATGATAGGAAGTTATTGCCAAGACAGAGTTCTTTGTATATGCTGTCACAAAGTAGGATATGCTGTCCTAGCACTATTTTAGTATGTCTTACTTTCGTTTTGAGTTTTTCTGTAACTTCATCACTTCACCTTTCTTTTTCTTTTGTGAAAATACAACAAAAACTGTTTAGGTAATTAGCTATTTTGTATTATCATGTACAGGTTAGTCAGCTTGGGTCAGCCGCGCAGAAATATCAACAAGCCGCTCAAAATGCAACAACAGATTCTGCTCTTCCGGAGCTGCAAACCAATTGCAACATGTAAACGTCATCTCTTTCTCTCTGTTATTCAACTTTCTATTGGTGATCTCTGACACTGTTATACAGGTTTGTTGCATCTGCCAGACAGTTGGCAAAGGCCCTAGAAGTACCACTCGTGAATGATTTGGGATACACAAAGAGATATGTTCGGTGTTTGCAGGTATATGGATATTGGATAACATCTTAATGTAAATCAAGTGCCATTTCAACTGTTATGCAATCTTTGAAAAGAAAATCAATATTTGTAGTTAGTGTCCTGAGACTCCTGACCATGCTTGCTAATGCGTATTGATTTTGTGCAATGTTTCAGATCTCGGAGGTTGTAAATAGTATGAAGGACTTAATAGATTATAGCAGAGAAACAAGAACAGGACCAATCGGTAAGTAAATGTGCCTCCTTCCAAGCATCTATTTCTTTTATGAAAATCTAAATCTGTTTTTGTTCGTTCGTTCGTAATTAAATTTTCTTTTTATATTTGGTACAGAGAGTTTAGCCAAGTTTCCACGGAGAACAGGTCCTTCGTCTGCACTGCCTGGTCCTTCTGCTCAGCAAACAAATGAACAGCTAAGGCAGCAGCAGCAATCAGTTGCCCAGATTGCAAACAACGATCAAAGTTGTGGGCAAAGCTCAGTAAATTATGCCTTTAATGCAGCTTCTGCATCCACCTCCACAAGCAGCATCGCAGGGCTCATCCACCAGAATTCGATGAAGCAAAGGCATCAGAATGCTGCTTACAAAACTCCAAGCAGTCCATATGGTGGAAACTCAATTCAGATGCAGTCACCAAGCACCTCGGGTACCATGGTGCCATCATCCCAGCAACAACAACAACTCAACCTGCCATCGTTTCAGTCTCCAACTTCCTCATCTAACAACAACTATCCATCTCAAAACGGGATAACATCTATTAATAATCACATGGGTTCCACAAACTCACCAACAATGCAACAGGCTGCTGCGGCTGATGAAGCAAATGAGTCTAGCTCGGTGCAGAAGATACTTAATGAAATCCTGATGAACAACCAAGCTCATAATACTACCTCAGGAGGTGGGCATGAGTCTTTTGGGAATGACGGGAAGGGAGGTAGCAATGTAAATAGCTCTGGTGTTCTGATGATGAACGGTCAAGTGAACACTAGTATTGGAGGTGCTGGTGGGATGGGTCAGTCGATGGGAGCTAACGGAGTGAATAATATTAACGGGAACAATGGTCTTATGAATGGAAGAGTTGGGATGATGGTAAGAGATCCAAACGTGCAACAGGATGTTGGAAACCAACTCTTAGGGCCAGTCAATGGTTTCAACAATTTTCAGTGTGATTGGAACGTCTGATGAAGAAGACTAAGAATACGGGTAATGTTATCTGCTTTCAAAGCACATCAGAAGCTCAGGATAAGGATTAGGCCATAAGCCGCTAAGCTATACTGTGGTCAAGAAAAGGAAGAGTTAAAAATCTTCCTACAACAACTGGTTTTCTAGGTCACCTCGTCCACAACTACAAATACCATCTCGAGTTGCTGTTTTTTTTAAAATCTTTTTCAATCTTGGGGAGTTTTATTATGCTTTTATAGTTATAGTGTACATCTTTCTATGGGTGTTTCATAATCATGGAGGCAATGGATCATGTGCTGTATCCTTCAATTTATCTCGTCTTCGAAGTGTTAACGAAACTTCCCTAAATTCTGACAACCTAGTAGCCTTCTCAATATCTATGGTTGTTCCATCAAAACTGATTCAAATGTATTAAATCCAACTTTGTGGACTGACAAAAAGGGTCTCACAGCAAAATTCATTCCAGGTATTATGGGAAAACCCCTTTGATCAGCTCCACAAGTTTGTGTAATTTATACGACTATAAGATATTTGCATTTAACAACAAACTTACAACAAAAGAAGGCACTAAATTTAAAATCTATAAATTTCAGAAAGAGTAGTCTTTCAAATCTGCTTTAGAGTCGTCCATATCAATCTCAGCCACGCATTCTTCATCAGTAAGAGGAGGCAGTTTACGAGTCTTACGCTTCAAGTTGTGTTTGTGCCAATCACTCTTACAATGCTCTCTGTATTGCTTAGCTTCCCCAACGAACGTGTTGCAAGTGCTGCAATTGGTTCCTTTTCCTTCTCCTTCTTCTTTACCTGTACCCATCTCTTGCTTCTGCATTTTCTTGCTAAGTTCAACGACGGGATCTGTCTCAGTCTCAATAGGCAACAAGGGCTTGTTGGTATGCAATGCCATATCATCATGCTCATCGTAATGATCCATGCTTGTGTCACCTTCAGCATGAACTGATACAGCGAGTATCTCTAATCTCCCATGCATATTCCTCACAAGGGAATCACATTCTCGGAATAGTCCAGGTTCCATCTCACAGACCTGCACAAGAATGTATCAACACAATCAGACAAGGATTAGAGAAATTAAAAAAACTGCTAAAAGCAACACAATCATTACAGTGGACATCTGAGTTCCAGACTCGTCTTTGGAGACAAGAGAAGCGTCCCATTCTTTTAGCTTCTCCAGAAGCGAGGTGAAGTTTTGAACAGGAACAGTGAGACGCAGCCTCATTGGAGAACGCTTTAAAGGGAAGTGCTTCTGCAGCTCACGGATGACATCAAGAGCCTGCACAAGTTCAATAATAATAATAAAAAAAAAATGAAGCTTTCCATAGGAGAAAGCCCTACAAGTCACTAAAATACGATCACTCACCTGTTTCTTGGAATTGCTATGAGGATCAACAGCAAAATGGATTTCATGCATAAGACGCTCTACCATGCTAATGGTATAAGGCCGTTGGGTTTCAGGGTTAATGGTTTTCTGCATTACAATGGTAGCAATATCCCGAAACTGGCTTGAGAACTGTGATTCCCTCTCTTTTCCAGCAACTTGAAGCTCACCTTTGTCCAGAATCTCCAAGCATATCTTGGTATGATCATCAGATCCAAAAGACTTGATCAAGTCTTTTGATTTGGCAAGAACTCCTTTGGACACATTTGAATAAACAGTATGTGACTGCAACACTTCATCTATGTCCTTCTCCCTGCACAAAGTGATAATCAATTTGAGCATAGTATTCACACCAAATTCATCATATGAATACAGTGATAAATAATCAAATACGGCTTAAGGCCTCTTTATCGAAATCGAATAGCCAATCAAGAACGATTGATAGCAAACGAGAACGAAGATCGATCAAGCAAAAGATTTCGAGTGCTTACACGCCGGAGCGCCATGAAAGGACCTTATTCTTGTAGCAGGCGATCTCGAAGCGGTTGCCTTGCTTTTTCAGTCTAACTACTGCGACGTTCGTCAACCTCTTTTGCCCTACCGGCTGCACCAGCGTCTTCGACATCTCTCTCTCTCTCTCGTAAGTTTCTGGAAACTGAGGTTCTTTTAGGAACATCAGCTTCCCTGCCCCTGCATATCATGGAGCAATCTAGTAAAGACCCCTTATAAAAAGTGGAATAAAAATATTATTCTTTAATTTATAAACTATGTAAAAACCATAAAATCGTAGTAAAGTTAAGGTATTTATTTGCCAAAAAAAAAAAAAAAAAGTTAAGGTATTTACGAGTTATTGCTGGTTTTACCCAGCTCTAACCAGACCTAATTCAAACTATGATCCAAATTAAATCTAAACCGTAAATCTAAACCATAAATTCGAAGGAAACCCAAACATAATTAACTAAATCTTAATTTTGGTTTTCCTAATTTTCCTAATTTTCGAACTATTTCTTTCTCTTCTCTCTTAAACGAATCCCTAGAAGAGGAAATCCGAATCGATTTCGAAATCTCTTCTCCTTCTTGGTCACTTTATGTGTGAATCAAGAAAGTGAATCGATATCGTGTCAGAAGATGGTTGAAACAAGACGAGGTAAGAGGAAGGAGAATCCGACAAAAGAAGCGAACAACAAAAACGCAAAGACAAAAAAAAAGAAGTAAAAATGAAGGAGGCGATGGAGGAGTCAGCAACTGTGAATGATAAGGTCATCCCAGAGCCGATAAATGTCCTAGTAAATGTTGTGGTGGATGTTGATGAAGAAAGGGCTGAACCGAGGGAAGATGATGTTCCACCGAGAGAGAGTGCTCCAACTTCGGAGACGACCGTCGGAAGAGGAGGAAGAAGAACCGGAGAATGGCAAACAAAAAATCGGGTAAAAGCGATGAAGATGGCGACGTAAATAAGCTTGCAGTGAATGATGAAGAGAAAGAAGGGGCACTGATGAAGAAAGTGAAGGCGACGCGAGTGGGTCTGATGAAGAAGAAAATGATGGTGAGGCGGTTGCTGATGAGGAGAATGAAAGTGAGGTTGTTGCCTCAGATGAGGATAATGAAGTTGAAACTAATGCTTGTGATGGAAACAACAAGGATGAATCACGAGATAAAGATGGAAACATCGAGGAGGAATCACGAGATGGTGAAGAAGAGAAACGGCACGTCGAGGTAACAATTTAGAAATGGATTATGGTTGGTACTTTTGTTTGAATTCTTAATGTTTTGGTGAAGGAAAGATGTATAGAACTAGGATTTTATGGGTAATAAATATATGTAATACTAGAACAACTAGGTGAAACAATGAAAAAATGATAAAACTAGTAATATGCAGGTATACTAGGTAATACTTTAATAACTTGGGAAAACTAATTGGTATAATTGGTATAACTGATGTAGAACTAAATGTAACTTGCAGGAATTTGAGCCCACCGAGGCAATCAAACCAAGTAGGATGTTCTTCTATCATACGGAGTACAAGAAACATTTAAAGCTAGGGACAAAGTGTATGATAGTAGATATTCAGATGTTTAAGTCTATGAAACCGGCGCCAAGTAATGCGGAGAAGAGGTGGTTTGAGGAGCATCCACAATTCTATCACTTGTTCCACATGAAACTGGATGCAAATGCAAATGGAAATACAAAGAAGAAGGGCTCAAACCATAACGTTCAGGGAATGTGGATGATGTTATTACGTACTGTCGATGTCGCGAAGAGGAGAGAAGGGTGGTTTATTGTTAATGGTGTTCTCATCCGTTATGAGCTGAGGGAACACACATTGATATCAGGCTTAAACTGCCGCAACTATCCTCTCGAATACAAGGAGTTTGGTGATAGGAAGTTCGTGTAGCGTCATTTCAAGGAGGGAGAATTAATAAGGTTAGAGGATGTGAAAGCAAAGTTGTTGGCAATGGGATCCAATAGAGAGAGGTTGAAGATGATGGTTCTATTCTTTTTAGGAAATGTTGTTTACGCGCAAAAGAAAGTTGGTGTAGGAGCCAATGATGTATTGGATTTTTTCCAAAGAGATGTGGATGATCTTGAATTCTGCAAGACCTTTTCATGGGGGAGATACTCCTTTGATTATATGGTTAAGGAGATCTCTCATGCAATGGATCATTTTGGAGGATTTGTGAAAGAAAAGACGTTATGAGCACTTCCAGGTCTTTGTCTTCCATTAGAAGTAAGTAATAGAACATTATCACATTATCAACTTATTATTATCAGTATTGTTTTGTTCTCTTTAAAAATGTTTGTTTTGTAGCTTCTTACTTTGGGGCAATTCCTAAGTTGAGAATGGGGTTTAGAGAATCAGTTGAAGGAGCTGATGTAGACTGTCCGAGGATGTGTCAGTCTACATTCAAAAACTGAAATGAAAGGGTTTCCTCTTGCGAATATTAATCGGGAACTAGATAGGGTAAAGGTAAGTGTTTTCTTGTTCCTCCTACAAATTTCAGGCATAATTGAAAAAATTAGAAAGTAAAACTGAGATAATTTGGTAAAACTGTTTGTGAAAAACTATGGAAAACTTAAGAAACTATGTATAAATGGGATAATTTGATATAACTATTTGCGAAAAACTATGAAAAACTTTAGAAAATTATGTAAAACTTAGATAATTTGGTAAAACAGTATGAGAAAACTATAGAAGCCTGAATAAAACTATGGAACTATTTTATGTGATTGTTTTAACATAATTTTTGTTGTTAGTCACATGATATTGACAATATCCTACCAACCAAAAATGATGAAGAAAAAGATCTTTTGACCGATCTCATTTAAGAGGAGGACGACGTTGATGTGGTTAATCGTGCGGTAGACATCTGGATTAAGTGTATCAGTCAAGGATATTCAGTATTTGTTCAAGACATGTATGAAGAAGACATTACTGCACGAAAAGTAAATGCATAACATGCAGTCCCTGGAGGCTAAGCACTCGTTGAAGACATTGCTCCAGAGGAAGAAGTAGCAGAACAAAAGAAAATGTTGGAGGATGTGATCAAGAAAGTTGAAAGTATTGGAGATCAGCTAGAGAGAGTGATGAAGACACTGGACAACTTGAGGAAAGGTTGGGTCTGCTTGAGTCGTTTGTAAAGGAAGGGCTGAAAGGGTCGAAGAGGAAGTGAAGAAAGGAACCTTGAGTATGTATTTAGGAACTTGTTTTTGATGTTTGTCAGATTATTTCTTTTTCTGGATGTTGCAAGACTCTATGCTTTCTCGGTTTGTAGAAGTTTGAATGTTACAATTTCTGGATGTTACCATTTCAATTTCATTTTTTGGACGTTGCAATTTCATGAAATCACGCTAGAATTTCAATTTGTTGATGTCATTTTGCAATTTCAATTTCATGATATCATGTATTTGTTGATAGATTAGTTGAAGAAGAACCCAACATACAGAGATCGTGCAAGAGTAAACAACAATATTAACACATAATACATATTAGACGAAGTCGTAAACGTAGAGCAAACAACAAGATACGAAAGTTTGGAGTTTTACAAGTCTTAAACAATGATATCGCTCAAATTACCCTAAGCGTTTGTTAACTCTCTCAAATAAGAGCGTAGTTATAGTAATTAGGGATCGAATCCACAGGGAGTGCGGGCACACAATAGACTTTAAAAATCAAGGTTAAGCTAGGCAAACAATAATAAAAACAGTAAACAAGCAGCAAATAAATAGGTTTGTAAACAATAAGGAGAAACACTAGATCTAGGGATTTATAAGTCGAAAGATTCAAAACTACAATCAAGGTTGCTAAAGGTTTTATAGGTTTATTCTAGAACTCTAATTCAATAAGCAAGTAATCCAGCTCTTGCATGTAATTAAAAACATATGTCTAAATCCTGTTATTCCAACTCTCGTATGCGAATTCAGGAAGAGTGTCGATCAATACAACATAGTATTGATCAATACTTCTTTAGTCAAGCAGTAACGCTCAGATCAATATTTATTCAACTAAATCCTAGGACAACTCTCGTATGCGCCTAGGTATCTAATCCAGCAAAGGTTCGGGTTTCGTTAATCGATAGCACTCTCGTGCTTCTCAATTGTCCTATGATTCTAGGTTCAAATAATTAGTCACACTCTCATGCTATTCCAACTACTCTAGATCCTAGTATTACAAGCCACCCTAGTGTAGAAATCTATAATCAACCCTAGCAATCCTAATCAATTATCAGTTTGACATTAAGCTCATGAAATCGCTAAATCTAACAAGATGATTACTCAGCCATGATAAGAAATAAACAAAGCTTAGTCTGAATATAAATCAAATATAAAACCAAGGGATTTCCAATCAATCTCTGAAGGAGAATTGATCTTCTCTCCAAACCTAGAACAAATAATAATAAAAAGCGTACCGTCAACAATGGCGTTAGAAAATATAAAAACTAGATTTAAGTCGGGCCAAGGGCAATTCTGTATTTAGTGGTGACTTCTGGGCCCACGTCGGTTTTGAAACAGACTCGACCCATCTGCTCGTATTGGTGTCGAGCGAGACTAAGGTGTAGTGTCGATCGATACCTTTCATATCTTTGCAATTTCCTCTCGATAGGCTGACAGACCATTCTTTAGTAAAACGGTCATAACGTTAGACCTAACTGTTGGATTATCTTTAAACCGGTGGCATTGGATTCTTTTCTTTTCTATTTCTCTCTTCTCTAAATATTTTTCTTTTTCTTTTATATATATATATATATATTTTTTTTTTTTCTTTTCTTTTTCTTTCCAAAATGTAGGTGAATAGTGGGATCATAGGAAATGTTCCTACTCCTAACTTCCAACTTTGTGTGATCATCCCATTGAATTAGAATAGTAGGGTTATAGGAAATGTTCCTATCCTTTTGCTTCTCTGGAAATCATCTCAATCTTTTCTTTTCTTTACTATAAATGCCGAAGAGAGGAGAAAGGGGAATCAGAAACACACATAATTTTACCTTCCAGACTCATAAGAGGAATCTAATCCAATGTATTCCAAACCCAAAACAAGCAAATAACGTTCATTGGTTGGAGGTCAGCTTTGGTTCCTTTAGATGTTCTGAGCAAGCGTGGGTGTTACAGGAGGTTTCGATCCACTGCGGCTATTCCATTTAGTATCTTTAGAATGGTGCTAGAGAGTGGTTAGTTGGTATCATTCCAAGATAAGTTCATTGTCCCTTTCTTGACTCTATAAAAACTTTAATAAAACGACACACTAACGCTCAAAACAAAATACAACATCAGTAGAAGCGTCCCCCATACTTAAATGACACTGCCCCTAGTGTTATACATTCCGAGATGGGTAAAACTATCATACCAGACTGCTGATGGGAGTGTCGATCAACACAGTTAAGTGGCGATCGATGCTCGTGATATAGCGTCGACCGACACTGGCCAGTTATCGGTCTATGCTGGTGCTTAACTCGTATTCCAAGTTTTTTTTACCTGAAATTAAATAAAAACAAAAATTATTAAAAAACGACATTTAAACTAAAATTAAAACTTCCCTAACACTAGGTTGCCTCCCACTCAACAATTATTTTTAGTCATTAGCTTGACTTTTGGAGCGCATGTGCAGTTCATATGGGATTGAGACCTTGCTCCAAAACAATTCCCAGTGTCTCTTTTCCTCATTTTATTGAAGTAGTTGTTGAAAGATCTTGCAGAAGCTTCCGCTTTGTCCCTCAGCTCTTAATCACATAGCACTATAACCTTGGTAAAAGGTTGTGGACCTCCTTTGCAGCACACACTATACTCAAGACTTTCCTCACATTGCAAAGGAACCAGTGACAAGAAATCTGCATATACATTTCTTCTTCTTCTTCTTCTTCTTCTTCTTCTTCTTCTTCTTCTTCTTCTTCTTCTTCTTCTTCTTCTTCTTCTTCTTGTCTCGTCCTCCAAACTTAGACTTTTCAGTCTCGGTCTATTCTGAAATTCATAGGGTGTCGACCAACACTAAAGAAGTGTCGATCGACGCTGATGCGGTTTTGCAGTCTCACGGTTTGATCATCTGTAGGTGTTGTATCTTCAGAAAACTCTATGCATGAAATAAACTTCTCGCTTTTAGTCTTGTCTACAGTATTGTAGAAGACACTTTTTTCAACATTAATCAGACACATCTTATTTTTCTTTAGATCGAAAATTGCCCCCACTGTAGTCATGAAGGCTCGTCCAAAGAGAAGAAAAGATGTCCAGCCTGATTTGATCTCCACGACATGAAATTCTACAGGGACAACGCATTCCCCTATCTCTACTTTAACATTCTTGATCATGCTGGTTGAGTTTGCCTTGGAGTTATCCACGAAGGTGAAAGTATCTTGAGAAGGTTCCACCTTTAATCCTAACAGCTCATCAGTGTATTTGGTCATGATGCTGACTCGAGATCCAGTATCGCAGAGGGCATATGGGAAATCTTGGCCATGTATACAGTAGGGAATAAGAAACTTCCCATGATCTTGTTCTTTCTTCAATGTTTTTTTGGGTCTACGGCCGATCTTTATAAACAACAGCTCAATGTCCTTATCTTTCTCTCTGCTCTCTCTGAAGAAACTACAAAGTCTGTACTGATGATAGGAATCCTCGAAAGACATATCCTTAGGAACCCTCTTTACTCTCTCGTGAAATCCATCAAGTTCAGCTTTGTTAGCTTCTCTCCTGAGGTGTTTAGGAACATAGAGTTTCCTAGATTTCACTCTCTTCTCAATTGGAATTCTTTCTTTAGTTGCTTTCTGATCCATGATAGGTTCATGTTTGTCCATATTGTGTCGATCGATACTGGGTGTGTGTGTCGTTCGACACTCTCAACGAAAGAGGTTTCTGCTGATTCCTTGTTTCAGAGTCGTGTTGACCGATAAGCATAGTGTGTCGATTGACACTTTCAGCTGGGGTTGATTGCTCTTGTTCTGGTGTCGATAGACACCAATAACCAGTGTCGAATGACATGAATGAAGCCTTCGACCAGAAATTCAACTTCTTCAAGCTTATCATGCTCGATCACTTCTCCGGGGTCATCATCTAAGATGGCATCAACCTGGTGTCTCTCACTTTCCTCAGCTTTCCTTTTAACCAGATATTCTTGCTTCTTAACAGCTTCCGCAGTCTGAAAAACTTGAGTGTCTAGCATCATGACATGAGCGTCCTAGACTTAAAATTTTCCATTCAGCTCTTTGTAGACATAATCCAACCTCAGATTTAAGTATGCACTAATCTTCTGCTCAATTTCTAGGACTCGTTCCATCGCAGATTGCAACCTCTCATTGTGGCCCTGAAAACCAGTTTCATTGATGTGATTCTCATCTCTCTTTGCAGCATAATCCACCATCGAGACTCATGTACATAAATAGTTTTAGCCTTGATCTCAGTGATCTTGTTACCATCTATCACAGCAGATTTCATCCTGTGAATATCCATATTCTTGGTACTGTTGTTAGACACCAAGTTCTCAATTACTCGCTTAGCTTCCTCTGGGGTCCTGGTCTTGAAGTTTCCTTCGCTTGCACCATCCAGCATTATATGATAACACAAACCAATAACCCTGCATAAGATTCACAACAGCTGAACCTCTGCGAAACCATGATGTGGACAATCCTTTTGTTATTTCCTTAACCTGTCCCAAGAGCTTCTGAACGCTTCAGTAGGTCCCTGAGAGAATGTTCAAATTTTGTTCCTCAGCTCTTCAGCCCTTGTATCATCAAAGAATTCAGTGAGGAACACACTCTTGACCTCATTCCAGGTAGTTAGAGATCCTGATGGTAGGAGCTTCAGCCAATTAACTGAATTCCCCTAAAAAGAATATTTTAACAACTTGCAAAGGATGTAGTCTTTAGTTCCTTCCTACTCATGGATGCCAGACACAAAATCTTTGAGTGTTTCAATATGGTCCATCAGATTTTCATGAGGACGGACACGAAGGGGGTACTGACCCACATAAGAGAAGTATGAGGGATTTATCTGGCCGTCAAACCCCTGGATTGCTGGAGGTCAAATCAAAGACAATTTAGAATATAACTGACTAGGCCTCATCCATTCTGCTATCGTTCTCTGTCTAAGAACTCTATAATCCTCGGTAGCAGCCAGTGGCTCAGGGATCATCTCCATGTGCATCTAATTTCTGACCTGCTGCATTACACAAATGACCTTCAGGATCATGCAAGTCTCCATTATCATCCACTATCAGCACAAGAGTCGCGACCATATTGTCTTCTCGCGGATTAGTATCGACTGATGCTCGATAAGTGTCGATCGGTTCTGGAGAGGTATCAATAGTTTCTGGAGATACGTCGATCATTTCCCGCTCACAAGAGGTGTCGATCGATGATGAAGTGCTGCTGTCGATAGATACTGCGCGTTTCTCTTTGCAGATCATTCATTCAATATGTGCATGGTCTAAGAATAACAACTCTTTCTGCTTGCTGCTTCAGGTACTGCTAGGCATGTACCTGAAAAACAAAAAGATAATTTTTATGTCAGTAACTAAAAAGAAAAGAAAAACCTAGACTAAACCTATTAATCAAGTCTAATGGCGACCAATGCTCCCCGGCAACAACGCCAAATTTGATATCGCTCAAATTACCCTAAGCGTTTGTTAACTCTCTCAAATAAGAGTGTAGTTGTAGTACTTAGGGATCAAATCCACAAGGAGCATGGATACACAATAGACTTTAGAAATCAAGGTTAAGCTAGGCAAACAATAATAAAAAAGTAGACAAGTAGCAAGTAAATAGGTTTGTAAATAATAAGGAGAAACGCTAGATCTAGAGATTTATCAATCGAAAGATTCAAAAAACTACAATCAAGGATGCTAAAGGTTTTACAGGTTTATTCTAGAACTCGAATTCAATAAGCAAGTAATCCAGATCTCGCATGCAATTACAAACCAAATGTCTAAATCTTAGTATTTTAACTCCCGTATGCGAATTCAGGAAAATTGTCGATCGATACTTTTTAGACAAGCAGTAAAGCTCATATCTATATTTGTTAAACTAAATTGTATACCAACTATCATATGCGCCTAGGTATCTAATCCAGCAAGGGTTCGGGTTTCGTTAATCGATAGCACTCTCGTGCCTCTCAATTGTCCTATGATTCCTGGCTCAAATAATTAGTCAAACTCTCGTTCTATTCCAACTACTCTAGATACTAATATTACAAGCAACCCTATTGTAGATATCTATAAGCAACCCTAGCAATTCTAATAAATTATCAGTTTGACATTAAGCTCATGAGAAATCCCTAAATCTAACAAGATGATTACTAAAACATGATAAGAGATAAACAAAGCATAGTCTGAATAGAAATTAAATATAAAACCAAGGGAGTTCCAATCAATCTCTAAATGAGAATTGATATTCTCTCCAAACCTATAACAAAGAATAATAGAAAGTGTAGCCGTCAACAATGGCATTAGAAAACATATAAAAACTAGGTTTAAGTCGGGCAGGTGCAGTTCTGTAATTAATAGTGACTTTTGGGTCCACATCGGTATTAAAATAGACTCATCCCATCTGCTTGCATTGGTGTCGAGTGACACTAAGGTGTAGTGTCGATCGACACCACTTCATATCTTCGACAGCTTCCTCTCGAGAGACTGAAAGACCACTCTTCAGTAAAACTATTCTAACGTTAGATCTAACCGTTGGATTATCCTAAAAATGGTGGCATTGGAAATATAACTCAATTATATATCTTGTGTTAAAAGATGAGATTCATGGGATATCGAGAAGACCTCCATCTGTTGCTACACTTCTGACGCATCTTCATTATTCTGCATCTCAAATAGCTCTAGAATGCTCCATAATCGCCAAAGTAATCCAAAACGTACATGACCTGTAAAGACTCTAAAATAGACTCCAAAAACATATAATAAACTCTAAATAATACTTATATTATGGCCTTAAAGTGGTAAATTCCAAGGCCTATAAAAAAACCACAAAATAAAGACTTGTAAACCTATCCGCTGAAGCAAAGAAACATAAAACAAACAGGAAAAGACCAACCAACCAACAAACATGGAACATGAAAAACATTCGACATTTAAGATTCGACATCTCCTGGGAACTTCCCATCTCATGGACGTGTACGACGCTTGAGCTCATCAATCTGTGCAGCCATCTCATCCACACGCCTTTGTATACCCTTAACCTCTTCCTCGATCACGAAGACCCATGGTTGATGGAAGTGGAATCCATCATTCAGCATATTGAAACCGAAAATAACCCAATCAATACGGAACAATCAACACTCTTATTCATAGAAATAAAATCGAAACCCTAATTATATGAATGGTTCGTAAGAGATTGAAAAGTACCTTAAACTTGGCGCAAGTGAAGTACCTCCTTCTAGGCAGAGTATCAAAGTCGCGGGGAAACTTCAAACCCAGAGAAAACTCGTAAACGATTCTTTCTCCACAGAAACAGGGGGTCGGAATCCCGTAATGGACATCGGCGATGTACCCACGCATATTGTTTTCTCTCTTCGCTTCCTTCATGAGCCTGTACTCCCCGTCTGGATGTGTCATGATTCGGCTGAAACAAGAGAAACTTGGATTCTTGGTTGTTAGAGAGATATAGAAAATTGGAGGAGAGAGATATGGATAATAAAAATCAGATGAGGTTGTCTTTGTGTGGTTGAGATGGGAAGAGAGAGATTTCGATTTAGAAATACAAAAAAAAAAAAATATTTTTTCCAAATGTTTTTAATTGTGTAGGTGGGTAAACAATTTTCATTTCCCTCCATTCAATTTATTCTTAGTTATACAAAAGATACTAGTGTTACAAAATTTGTTCATAGTTCTACTTTGGGTGGTTTCTAATTTATCTAGTGTTACTAATCTGTTTAATTTGATTTTTTAGTTTTAATTTTGATTTTAGTACTTTAAAATGTAAGTTAGAGTAGAGAAAATTCAAAATCATTTATTACGTTTGTTAGAATTATAAGTTAGAGTAGAGAAATTAAATGTAAGAATATGAAAACCGAGTTTTGATATAGATAATTCTAATGTCATTACAAAGAAAAGTAGATAACCAAATTTTATGCAGTTTCCGAATCATACAACACAAATAAGCAGAGGACGGAGCTAAACTCATGCAGGGAGGGAGGGGGGAGAACTACCAATTCTAACTAACAACCAATTGAAACCAATTTTTTTTTCTTAGCCGCCTTTTGATATGTGTCCTTTTAGGCCGTTCCCCACAAGATGGATGCCTTTTAACTCTTTTCCTTCCCTTTCGCGTGATGCGATCCAGAGATATAATCTTCAGATCTTTGATGTGATCTGGTACATTCCAGGAAGACCTCTCGGGCACAACATAAAGTGTCATGGAATACGCCAATGCCCACAGTTCCACCCAGTAGTATTTTGAGCAGAGCTCATGAGATAATGATAGCATTCACAAAATGCAGCTCTATCGATCATTTCCTGAATTGCCTTCTTACTTGGAAATTCTTCATGCTTACACATACTCAAACCATCACCCCATTCCTCTATGTACTTACTCGGTTCTATGGGAGGTGTCTGTTGAACATACTTATCAGCGGTTGGACTAGCGGTATCAGTCTCCGCAGCAGTATCAACCTCCGCAGTGGTATCACTCTCCATAGCGGTACCAGTCTCCATTCCCGTATCAGTCTCCATACCGGTATCCGTCTCCGTACAATCATCTTGTACTGTATCATCATCATTCTCACCCTCTATCACCTTGTTATTTCCCTGCTTTTCTTCTAAGTAAAAAGTTATGGCATTAGGTCCAATTTCATCCTCCAAAGACTCAAACTGTTCGTAGTTCATACCAACATAACTTTTACCCACTATAGAGAGTTTATCTACCAGTTCCGATCTTTCACTATTCTCCACAACCAAAAGACATATTTGGTTCTCTTTATACGTCGACGTTAGGTAAACAAAAAGATCCTCATCATCATCAATATTGAGAGGTCGCTCACATCCTACCACCATTGCCATATACCTCATTTTCAGTTTTTCCTTTTGTTCATCCAACCCAAGCTTCTTATACATTCTCTCTTCTATCATTGGCAAAGTCATATCCTCCACTGATATCTTAATATTTCTACTAAACATGCGTTCTTTGAATTGAAAATGTATGCTGACATGATTGCTCATTGTATCCTGCCAAAGAAAAAATGGAACAAACTTAACAAACTTACTACATTATCCAAAGTTCTACCAGTTGTTCAGAGTTTTTCCAGTTATCCAAAGTTCTACCAGCTGTTCCAAGTTTTCCCAGTTATCCATATGTCTACCAATTGTTCCGAGTTATACAGTTTTACTACAACTATCAAGAACAAATTGAATTAGGTTTCAGGTGCGGATCAATCTAGGTCCTATTCTACTACCTATACACTCCCATTCAACCACTGAAATGCATTTTATACCAATTTACTATAATAATTGACCCACAACCAAAACAATGTCGCCGTGCATTACTTCTAATTTGAATCCAATGACAATTAAATTTGTTTTTTTCCGATAAGAGCTTGAAGGGGAGAGCACAACTTACATGCAAAATCGACCGGTTTTGATGGAATCCTAGACGTCGGGAAAGGACTCATTTGTCGCAACAGACGGCGGCGCTCCACAAGCTTTGGGGGGAGAGGGGAAAAGCACGAGATGCAGAATACAGGACGGAGGAGCGGGACAGGGGGGGGGCTGCGGGGAAGCGATAATTTCTTCTACCTTTAAAAAAAAAAAAAAAATACCCGACCGGTTTTCAAAACTAAACCAAAACCAATTCTTCAAAGACCCGAACGCGCGTGCGCGCCGGGAGAGGGGGGGGGGAGCTGCGGGGAAGCGATTAGTTGTTTTTCCAGTTTTTTTTTTTTTTTAATACCTGACCGGTTTTCAAAACCAAACCAAAACCGGTTCTTCCTCTTTAAGTCCCGAACCATGTTAAATTTTTCAATTTTGTTTTAATATAATATGAGGGATAAGGGAAATTGAGTTGGATAACTACAAAACAAAGCATAATTAAATATCTAACCAAAAAAATACCTCTATTATTTATTTATTATATACTATATTACCTCTAGTGTTCGATTAATGAAAGATCAAAATACCTTCTTCTTCTTCGATTATTAACTACCACCATTCTTCTTCCATGCCCACCACTTTTCCCTCAGTCACCGTTACAATACGATCATCACCAACTCTTCAATGTGTTTTGTATTTATCGTCTCCTTAAACACCTCCTCTTTTTCTATAACCAATATCCCTTTTTCATAATCATTATCACCTCATTCATACTCACATTCATCACTGAACTAGCCACAACAGCCACCTCTAAATCAATAATCTATGCTACATATAACGTTTTAACCGCTACATATGTTGTCTCCACTTCTGAAACCTACATACCACGGCGGTGTTATGGTCGAGGTGCCCTCCTTTGTACGGTAAGTTCCCAGTTGTACTATGCTATTTGAACAATATGTAGTATGCTATTTCGTTTTTTACTATTCTATTTTAATAATGCTTCATATTATGTACTATGTGCACATATGTTTTGATATTTGGGTTAGGGTTTACATCTATTTTTAGGGTTTAGTGATTAGTGTTTTAGGTTTAGTTTATGGAAGGTCTGGGTTGACGTTGGAGTAAGCATTACCTATTTTCCCGCAATCATAGACATTTCAAAAATTGAACAATATGTATTAGGTTATTTTAATTTGTTTGTTACTATTTTATTTTAACAATGCTTCATATTATGTACTATGTGCATATTTTGATATATGAGTTAGGATTTATATTTTTTTAGGGTTTAGTGATTAGTGTTTTGGATTTAGTTTTTTTTGAGTTGATGTTGGAGTAAGCATTACCTCTTTTCCCGCAATCATAAACATTTCAAAAATTGAACAATATGTATTATGTTATTTGTTTGTTACTATTCTATTTGCATATTTTGATTTTTGGGTTTAGGGTTTATATTTTGTAATATATTGCTAAATTTTCCTCTATTAAAATTATGTTTTATGATATTTGCATAATTTCATTAATATGAACTATACATTTAGCATGTTCTATTTTAATTACAATGTTTATTTTCTTCCATAACATTATATTTTTCTCCGGTCATCGCAGTCATAGCATGACCATCATCACAGTCATAGTAATCTTCATCCATAAGCACTCCTACCATAGTCACTATCTTTATAGTTACTGCCATTGCCGTTGCGATAAACACTATCACTGCTGCGGTAAACACCACCGCCGCAATAAAATCGCAATAATCATCAGCATCATAAATTTACCGATCACTTTTTTTCTTCTATTACTGGTAACCAAAAAATTACACAAATGCTATGAGATCTAATAACGCCAAAATCAATGTTATATTCTTAATTTTGCTCTCAAAATTGGATATTACAAAAATTAATCATTTGCATATTGTACATATTGGAAAACAGTGTTTCAAAAAAAAAAGGTACATATTGGAAGACAATATTATATAAATATATAATATATTAAAGTTACGACTATAAACCATTGAGAGTGTCCACATATGATTTAACACCACTAATCATACTTTGCCAAATCGTTATTTTAATTTACTATTTCTAAAAATGTTAATATTTTCAAAATTCAGTTATTTATTAAATATATAAATAACTTTTAATATATAAAACTATTGTATATAATCTAACGTAATATATAAAACATTTTCAAAATTAAAATTAAAATAACTAATAAATATAATAATTAACTTAAATTGCATGACTTTCAAACAATTATAACTATTGAATATATTCATAAATAATCTATATTGCATATAATTTAATGATACAAAATAATCATTGAGAGTATCCACATGTTATTTTAAAGGACCAAGAATAATATGATAAATCACGGTTTTATTTGATATCTTAATTTTGAAGATTTTCAAAAATGTTCCTTTCAAAATAAAAATGAAATAAATATTAAATTTAGTAAACAAGAAATAAAAACCATCAAGGAATCATTTTGATATAGAAATTATATTTCTGAAAGATTAACATAAAATTAACTAAAAAAGCTATAGGCTACAAGAATTTCAAATAATAAAGACAATATGATCTCAATAACATATAATTTCAAAAATGATGTCATATAATATTAAATTTATTCACAAAGAATTTAAAAATAACATTAATAAAATACCAGATCAACATCCTAATTTGATATTTTTATATATAAACTTCAGAAAAATATTTCTCTCAAAATAAAATGAAAATCCAATAAGGTAAACAAAGAAAATACATTTTATCAGAAAATAATTTACTTAATATATAAACTAAATATTTGAAAATTTAACATAACATTTTAACTACAAAGGAATATTTTTTTAAAAAAATAAAATTTTAAATATTTACAAAGTTTGAAATAATCATGTATGTAAAATAAAATAAAAAATGTGAAAATTGTCAAGACCAACTTATGAATTCAAATGCAAAAGTGTAACCAAACATCAATCAAATGCAAAAGTAACATAAAAGGGTAGTTAGATTACAACAAGCCCCTTATGACAAAAAAGAAAAACTGTATGCGTTTTTACCTTCATAGCCTATTTAAGTCTTCCGTGTTTTTTAAGTCTTCTACGATTGTGTAAGTCTTCTGGGAAGACTTACATGTAAGTCTTCTCGTTTAGTAAATCTTAAAAATAATTAATAAATTACATAAAAAATATTTTGATGTGGAAAAAATCTAAATCATGTAATAATAAACATTTGTAAGTGATATAAAATAAAATCTGGTAAAATTGGATTGTTTTCAACATAGATGAGTGAATGTATCATCTCATGATATTCTTTGGTCTAGGGTTTGGAAATATATGTTCTAGTATTGTATGTATCTTTAGGGTTATATTTTGGAAGCCTAACTAATTTTTTTGAAAATTCGTTTTTTATATATATTTGTTTAGTTTTGTGTATATTAAACAGTTTTGGAGTTGATTTTAAGTTTAGTCTAGGGTTTACTGATATTTAGTTTGGCTTTTTGTTTAGGGTATTGGAAGACTTAAGTCTCTTAAACATATTACACTAGAAGACTTAAATGTAAGTCTTCTCGACGTATTAGGGTGTAAGAGACTTTCCCGTAAGTCTTCTCGCATGTTTTTTGCCAGAAGACTTACCCGTAAGTCTTCCATGCCGAAACGGTTTTGAATTTTACCAATTTACAGTTAACCTAACCGGATGTTTTACCGGACATATAAATACTAATTTTTTACTTTTCTTTAAAATTAATTCACTATTTGCTGGTATACCACGGAACCCTAGCCGTTTCTCTCTAAAGGCGATACCGAAGACAATTTTTGTTGTTTCTCGTTTTCCGTCGTTTTCACCGCGCTAATCTCTTTCTTTCATCGAATCTCTTTTATCTTTCATGTCGGAATAGTATATCTGGAGATTAAACTAACCCGCTTCCTTTTTTTTCAGATCCGAAACCGTTCGTGTTCTGTTATTGTTATCGTTGAGCTCCGCTGCCGGTAAGTTCTTACTCTTTGGTGTCGAGTCCAGGTTTTGACTTAAGGCGAACCTTTACGAACTTTCGCCGCCGTTAAACCATAAACGTGATAGTCTGACTTTTTATTTTACTTCGAGTTTTGCAGATCTACTAACCGCTGCTGTCGTTGCCGACCCTAACTTCACCGCTTTAGCTTCCGACTGTAAGTTCTTCAATATGTTCGTCTAGACTTTGTGGAAGTCTTCGAGGAAGTCTTCAAGTAAGATTCTCAGAGAAGATTACTGGAAGACTTTGTAGAAGACTTCCAGTTATTATTATCCGGGAAGCCTAGTGGAAGACTTACTAGAAGACTTCTGGAAGTCTTCCAGTAAGTCTTCCAGTAAGTCTTCCCGGATAATAATAACTGGAAGTCTTCTACGAAGTCTTTCAGTAATTGTGTTTGGTTTGTGATTGAGATGTTGGTTTTTAATTGTTTTGCAGACTGAAAAATGGATTCACTAGAACTCCCGAAGAGGATATTTACCTTAGGGGAAGAGCCCTTTCCAATCAAAAGCATNTGGTGCAGATCCGGTGAGGTTTTCACTGATAGAGTTTGAACAACTCACTGGTCTCAACTGCGAGTACATCGAGCACCTTGAAAATCCGAGATGTGAGGTTACAAATGAGATGGCCAGTTTCTGGGAGCGGATTGGTGTTTCTGTCGATGCTGGTCCAAGTTCGGAGCAGATAATAAGAGCACTTAAGAGATGCCAAGAGTGGTCTCGGGATGATCGCATGTGTCTGGGATACCTAGCTTTCCCGTAAGTCTTCTCGCATGTTTTTTGCCAGAAGACTTACCCGTAAGTCTTCCATGCCGAAACAGTTTTGAATTTTACCAATTTACAGTTAACCTAACCGGATGTTTTACCGGACATATAAATACTAATTTTTTACTTTTCTTTAAAATTAATTCACTATTTGCTGGTATACCACGGAACCCTAGCCGTTTCTCTCTAAAGGCGATACCGAAGACAATTTTTGTTGTTTCTCGTTTTCCGTCGTTTTCAACGCGCTAATCTCTTTCTTTCATCGAATCTCTTTTATCTTTCATGTCGGAATAGTATATCTGGAGATTAAACTAACCCGCTTCCTTTTTTTTTCAGATCCGAAACCGTTCGTGTTCTGTTATTGTTATCGTTGAGCTCCGCTGCCGGTAAGTTCTTACTCTTTGGTGTCGAGTCCAGGTTTTGACTTAAGGCGAATCTTTACGAACTTTCGCCGCCGTTAAACCATAAACGTGATAGTCTGACTTTTTATTTTACTTCGAGTTTTGCAGATCTACTAACCGCTGCTGTCGTTGCCGACCCTAACTTCACCGCTTTAGCTTCCGACTGTAAGTTCTTCAATATGTTCGTCTAGACTTTGTGGAAGTCTTCGAGGAAGTCTTCAAGTAAGATTCTCAGAGAAGATTACTGGAAGACTTTGTAGAAGACTTCCAGTTATTATTATCCGGGAAGCCTAGTGGAAGACTTACTAGAAGACTTCTGGAAGTCTTCCAGTAAGTCTTCCAGTAAGTCTTCCAGTAAGTCTTCCCGGATAATAATAACTGGAAGTCTTCTACGAAGTCTTTCAGTAATTGTGTTTGGTTTGTGATTGAGATGTTGGTTTTTAATTGTTTTGCAGACTGAAAAATGGATTCACTAGAACTCCCGAAGAGGATATTTACCTTAGGGGAAGAGCCCTTTCCAATCAAAAGCATA
>MU105960.1:136881-181670 GCA_012274485.2 Sinapis alba | reverse complement strand
GGATTGGTGTTTCTGTCGATGCTGGTCCAAGTTCGGAGCAGATAATAAGAGCACTTAAGAGATGCCAAGAGTGGTCTCGGGATGATCGCATGCGTCTGGGATACCTAGCTATCTTCTCTGGATTCATTGAAGGGAGGAAGTACTCATGCACAACACGAGCTAGTCTTGCAAGGCTCGTCATGGATTTGGAGAGATTCGAGAATTATCCATGGGGGAGAGTGGCTTTTAAGGTGCTGATGGACTCTTTGAGGGCAAAAGATTTCACGAAGTCGTATACTGTCGATGGGTTCATACAAGTTCTCCAGGTGTGGATCTACCATGCTCTGCCCGAATTGGGTGCTAATTATGGGAATCCCTTACCAAACAGACCGTCTCCACCGTTGCTGGCATTCAAGGGTGGCAAAGGACGCAAATGTTTTAAAGACGCTATCAACAGACAGGTAATTTCCCTAAATAGTACAACTTATATGTAAGTCATCAAAAAAAAATTGACCTGAAGACTTACCAGAAGACTTAACTTAGTCTTCCCGTAAGTCTTCTGGCTAGAAGACTTTCGAGTTAAGTCTTCCTTATGTGAAGGACTTAGTTAAGTCTTCCAAAAGACTTAACTCGAAAGTCTTCTAGCCAGAAGACTTACGGGAAGACTTAGTTAAGTTTTCTGGTAAGTCTTCTGGTCAATTTTTTTTTTATAAATGACTTACATATAAGTCTTCTATTGTTCTAATACGTCAAATATCTAACTTGATATCTTTATATAATGCAAACTCGGGAGATCAACTATGTTGAAAGGAACATCGAAGAAATGTTTCCAAAATGGGATAATGATAGAGAGGATGTGTCTGTCGAGAACATTATTCAAGTCATGTTTAATGCTCCGCCTAATTGGAAGTGGACCATGAATTGCTGGGAAGACGAGGGTATCTACCCGTGGACCAATCCAAAGATGCACGTTGTGTACGTGAAGGAAGAGAGTTCTGTGAAGAGTCTTGTTGTGAGAGAAAAAGATATTGAGAGACCTTCAAAGAGAGCTCGTATAGAGGCACCTACAGAGCCTTGTTCGGAGGATATTCCAGATTATCCTTCGGGGGCTATTCCAGATGCTCGTTTAGAGGCTTATATTCCTGTGAGTGGGGTTGACAAAGCATACATTGAAAAATGTTTCAAGGACCTCACAGATGTCATGAGGGATGGGTTTGGGACGTGCCTTAAGGAGATGAAGTTTCTTGGGAATAGGATGAATGTTGTGGAGAAGAAGCTAGGGATCACCGGAAAAGAGAGCTCTTCTCATGATCTTCAACAGACTACCTCAAGTCTGCCTAAAAGGAGGCTCGAACACGGGGTTAGTTCTTGTTGTCTTGTATATTCTGTAGGAGAATCTCTTCTTCACCGCTGTCAACCGCAACTCTGAAACCAATGCATCCTTACTAACAAAACTCTGGTTGACATAGATATTGTCGTTGATACCAGTGCATCCTTCCCTATCATATGCCTCTTTCAATTCCTCAAAACCCATATCATATTCTTCTACCTCTTCCTCGTCTTTAACTTTTCCAAAACACTGTAATCTTCAGCATCGTCAACTTCTTCATCAAAATAAGGGATATCAACATTCTTATCTCTACCATCTTCTCCATCTTCAGGCAAGTTATCATCATATTCTTCCCCGGCTTCATATTCTTCTCCGGCTTCATATTCTTCCCCGGCTTCATATTCTTCCCTTTCATTACCCTCTTCAGCTGCAGCTTCAGATTCAACTTCATTACTATCTTCAGCTTCTTTGTTTCAAAATTTGCCTCGGCTTGATACAAAAAGACATACATAATGCGTTTTAGTTATCTTGATCAAGTTCTGAACTTGTCTATCACTTGTAACATGAATAGGAGGGAAGGATGCTGGAGCCATCTGTTGCATCATTGCTTCTGGTAATGAGTAGGTCAACTCCACAACCTATGTGTTCATGTCTAGGTTATAATCTTCTTGAGCCATTTGAACAAGTTCCTCATGTGTAGAACCTTCGGTCAAAAAGAACATTCTCGCTCCTTTAACATAATCAACTACAAATTCCCAAGAATGATCTTTCACCAACCACTCTCCATAGACTACCGGTAACTGGCGCATCATCTGAAAAAAATATAATTAAAACACATTAGATAATATAGAACACCAATATAACCTTCTATCATTAGCTAAAAACCATAATGTTGATAGGGAACCTCATAATTACCACCTATTAATGTACAAATTTTATTCAATAGCCTTAGTATTTGGTTAATATAAGAAGAAAATATTTAAAAGTCTATATGTTTAGAGAAAATGAAAGTTTATTAAAAATCGACTTAGAAGACTTCCTAGAAGTCTTCGCAAGAAGACTTACGGGTATGTCTTCCGGAGAGGTCACTTTTGCAATTGGAAATTTACAATGGAAGACTTCCAGATAAGTCTTCTACAGCAGACCTCTCGGGAAGTCTCTCTTTGATTTTTAAAAAAAAATCGAAATGCCGGAGAAGACTTACAAGTAAGTCTTCTAGGAAAAAAAGGTTTGTTTTGCAATTGACCGAATTGTGTCAGAAAGTGGACTTTCACAGAAGACTTACAAGTAAGTCTTCTGGGTACTATTCAACGAAAGTCTTCTCAACTTTCAAAATTAAGTCTTCGAACCGTTGGTGTAAGTCTGCTTAGGTTACTCTTGCAATTAACAATAAAAACTTAAAATAAGTTATTTCAACCAGAAGACTTACAGGGAAGTCTTCTGACAGAAGACTTACGAATAAGTCTTCTGTCGTAAGTCTTTCTTGACCAGAATCCCGGAACAAAACTCCAGAAGACTTATTAGTAAGTCTTCTGTTGGAAGACTTCCCTGTAAGTCTTCTAGTTGAAATGACTTATTTTAAGTTTTTATTGTTAATTGCAAAAGTAACCTAAGCAGACTTACACCAACAGTTCGGAGACTTAATTTTGAAAGTTGAGAAGACTTTAGTTGAATCGTACCACAAGTAAGTCTTATGAGAAAGTCAAATTTCTAACACAATTTGGTCAATTGCAAAAACAAACCTGTTTTTCTAGAAGACTTATGTGTAAGTCTTCGCGTTTTTTTTTTGTTAACAAAGAAATGTTGGGAGACTTCCAGGAAGTCTTCCCACTTCCATATGACTCGTTTGAAAAAGACACCAAGAAAGTCAATTGCAAAAACTAACCTGTTCTTTGACAAGAAGACTTTCATATAAGTCTTCTCCAACTAGAAGACTTATATGGAGGTCTTCAGGACGAACAAATCTGGGTAAAAAATTGATTTCATACCTTTACAACTGAGATAACCTGTGTAGCTTCTCCAATACCACAGAAAACGACCAACTTGAGCGACCCACTCGTTAATGACCAAGAACCATGGGCGCCCCACTCGTTAAATGCCTCTATGAACCTTACAAAATTTTGAATCAAATTCTTCTGTATTTTTGGATGATTAAAGAGAGAAAGTGAAAGAGATGAAGTTTTTTAACCTTTACAAACGAAAAAGGAAAGTCAAAATCTATTTTTAGAAGCATTAAAAGCTTCAAATTGGTTGTTCGTGGTGGTTGGTGTATTGAAGCCAATGGCAATATTGTAAATACTTGATGAAGATGAGGCATATATGGTAATACACACATTTTCGGAAAAAAAAAAATTTAATTAATGGCATTTTCGTAAATTATCCGAAATTCTAGGGTGAAAAGGGAAAATCAAAATTTCAAAAAAATCAGGGATTGGTTTTGCAATTGACTTCAAGTTTTGAGTCACTTTTACAAAAAAGCCCATAAAAAATTGAAACAAAACTACAAAAGATAAGTTATCAAATGTAAATTTATCTTTAGATTCATCTTATTTATCAATATGAAATGTTAATATAAATAAAAAGAAACTTAAAGTATATGAAGGGAGTAAAATTTAAAGATAAATTCCCTTAGATAGCCCATTTTAGTTTGTTCTTCACAAAAATAGTTCTTAATGAAAAAAATGATCAAAATAGGTTTTTTTGAAGTTAAATTTTTTATAAATATGCATTTATACCCTTATGGTTAACTAATTTAAATTTTAGGGTTTAGAGTAAAAGGATGGGTTTGGGGATAGGATTTCAAATTAAAAAAAAATTAAAAAATTGAAAATTTCAAAAAAAAAAAATGATATTTTGGTCATTTTTTTTTCAAGTGCTATTTTTGTGACAAAAACTTAAAAAGAGGCTATTTAAGAGAATTGCCCAAATTTAAATTTTTTATTAAAACATAAATATTAGCTATTATAATTGCTTAATTATAATTCTCTGTTTATAAGAAGTATAAATACTTTAATAAGTATGATTATATAGTTAGAGATATTATAAAATAAATAATTTAAGATATGTTAGTTTTGTTACTACTAAATACATTATTGTTATATTTTTCAATTAAAGCCAATAACCGTTGTCAAAAAAAAAAAACCATTAACCAAAGAAAGGAATCATTCATATACTAACAATTCTTCTTGCTTTTAATGTTCACTGTTTTACTTGAATTGGTCTTGTTTATTTTATGAAAACTTTAAACAAATATCATTGTTAAAATAAAATTTAACCAATGTTGATGGTTTCCTTAGTTATATTTAAATAGTTTACAAATGCTTATAGAGATCCACAAAATAAATCAAAAGACAAATAATTAATGGTTACGGGATAAGAAAAAGCAAGAACTTAAAAGAAAAACTACAACTTTCAGTATTAAGTCAATCCCCTAATCTTATCGATTGTAAAGTTGGTATTAATGGAAGCAGTTCTTTCTACTTTTCTTTTCTCTATGGACACCCCAATCAGGCTTCACGTTTGCAAGTATGGGAGCGCATAGAACGTATTGGCCTTAGCCGACGCAATGAAGCATGGATCTTACTGGGAGATTTCAATGAGATCTTAGGTAATCATGAGAAAATTGGAGGAAGAGAACGCCCTGCAGTTTCATTCCAAGACTTCAGAAACTTGGTGAGGAACAACAATCTATTGGATGTAAAGTCTATAGGGAACAGATTCTCGTGGGTTGGTAAATGTGGTTCCCATACTATACAATGCTGCCTTGATAGAACAATGGCTAATGGAGAATGGTTCACTGAATTCCCAGCCTCTGAAACAGAGTTTCTTGAACTAGGTGAATCTGATCATAGACCCCTTGTTACCTTTATCTCTCATGAGAAGGAAGAGCCAAGAAGGATTTTCCGTTTTGATAGCAGAATGACTCATAAAGAAGGATTCTATGAATCTGTTTCCCGAGGGTGGAGAGGTTCGGGGCAGATGCAGTTGATACAACAACCTTTAGCTCAGAGACTAAAGCAATGTCGAACCCAAATATCCATTTGGAAGCGACACAACCGACACAATGCTGAGGAACGCATTCAACTTTTACGAGGAAGACTAGACAAAGCTATTTGCTCCCCTTCTACAACAATTCAAGAGGTAGATATGCTCAAAGATGATTTGAATCAAGCGTATATTGATGAAGAAATATTTTGGAAACACAGAAGCAGAGTAATGTGGTTACGTTCTGGTGATAAGAATACCAAATACTTCCATTCTGTTACCAAGGTGAGGCTCCATAGACTTCATCTTTCATCTATCCAAGATAGTAATGGAGTTTTCCATCGAGGCCAAAAGCAAATTGCTCTAGTTGCACAAGACTATTTTCAGTCCCTGTTTGGAAATTCTGTGGACAACTCTCGACTCCATATTGAGATTTTTGGGACTTTTCAGAAGCGTGTTACCGATGAGATGAATGACAATCTGATCAGAAACGTCTCTATTGAGGAAATTAAACAGGCTTTGTTTGATATTGGAGCTCATCGAGCACCTGGCCCAGATGGATTCTCTGCTATTTTCTATCATCAATTTTGGGAGGATATCAAACCAGAAGTGATAGCAGAGGTTACAAATTTCTTTGATAACGGTGCCCTGGATCCTCAACTCAACCACACCAATTTGTGTCTGATACCGAAGGTTTATCCTCCCACAGGAATGACTGAGTTCAGGCCAATAGCCTTATGCAATGTAGCTTATAAAGTCATCTCTAAAATCCTGGTGAATCGACTTAAACAACATCTCAGTAGTATGATTAGTGAAAATCAAGCTGCATTTATTCCGGGGAGAATGATCACTGATAACGTTATCATAGCTCATGAGGTATTTCATAGTCTCAAAGCGAGGAAACGACAAGCAACCTCCTATATGGCTATTAAGACTGATATTACGAAAGCATACAATCGCTTGCAATGGAGTTTTGTGGAGGAGACTATGAGGAATATGGGTTTCCATAATAAATGGATCAGATGGGTAATGACCTGTATATCTTCTGTTACCTATTCAGTATTGATTAATGGCTCACCAGAGGGGCACATTGTTCCAGAGAGAGGTATCAGACAAGGAGATCCGCTCTCTCCCTATCTTTTTATCCTTTGTGCAGAAGTTCTTTCTCATATGATGAACTCAGCTATGGTTGAAAGATCTCTAGGTGGAATTAAAATAGCACTGCAAGCTCCAGCTGTCAATCATTTATTATTTGCGGATGATTCCCTCTTCTTTACATTGGCTAATGCTCGAGCAGCAAAAAAATTAAAAAAGATACTCGAAGTCTATGAAGCTGTTTCGGGTCAGGCAGTCAACCTGAGCAAATCTTCCATCACCTTTGGTTCACGTGTTTCTGCTGAAGTTAAAACAGATATGGGACACATTCTTGGTATTCATAATGATGGAGGAATGGGGAAGTATCTGGGACTGCCTGAGCAATTTGGCCGCAAGAAAAGTGAGATGTTTATATACATTATTGATTAAGTCAACAAAGTAACACAAGGATGGCATCAGAGATTTCTTTCTCCTGGTGGAAAAGAAGTACTTCTTAAAGCAATAGCTGTGGCTATGCCTATTTACACTATGAATGTGTTTAAACTTACAAAGGAGATTTGTGAAGAGATAAACGGCATCCTTGCAAGATTTTGGTGGAGTTCTGGTGAGAAGAAGGGTATACATTGGTTCACTTGGAAGCGTATGAGTCTCCCAAAAAGAGAAGGAGGACTCGGCTTTCGGGATTTGGAGAGTTTCAATCAGGCTCTACTAGGAAAGCAAGTTTGGCGTATAATGCAAAATCCAGGGTGTCTCATGGCAAGAATTCTAAGAGCTCGGTACTTCCCTGATGGTAACATTTTGAATGCGAGGCTCCAAACGAAAGCTTCCTACGCATGGAAGTCCATTCTTTATGGTCGTGATTTAGTGAAGCAAGGAATGAGATTTATCATTGGCAATGGAGAACTGATTGATATGTGGTCTGATCCTTGGATTCCAGATTATCCACCAAGACCACCTCGTTCAAGGACACAAAACCCAATTAAATGCAACGTCAAAGACTTTTTCCTTCAAGATCGAAACCATTGGGATGTAGAGAAACTGAGAGAGTTTGTAACCCCGGAAGACGTTGAAAAGATAATAGCTATTAAGATTAGTTCCAAGGCGCAACAAGATTTAATGGGATAGCATTACAATGAAGATGGAGTTTACTCAGTTAAGTCTGGATATTGGGTAAGTTCTCATCAATATGATCCAGGACTCATTCATGAAATCCCAGGGAACATTGTTATTAAGCAGAGGCTATGGAAAATGAAGTCTCCTCCGAAACTAAAGCATTTCTTATGGCGAATACTTTCTAAGAGTCTTCCTGTTGGTGTCAATTTACAACGGCGACATATACTTCCAGATGCAACTTGCAAAAGATGCTTTCAAAGGGATGAAACTGAGGTACATCTTTTCTTTGAATGTATGTATGCACAGATGATTTGGCGGGCTTCAGGGATCTCAAATGTGATAATTAATAGTCCTAATGCTACTTTGGAGGAAAAGATTGATGAATGTATTAAATGTAGTACATCATCCAGTCTTGCACATTTACAAGGCCATCCTATTTGGATTCTCTGGCGGCTTTGGAAAAGTCGAAATATGCTCACCTTTCAACATAAGGCTGTCCCATGGAGGATTCTAATTCAACAAAGTCTAGCTGATGCAAAGGAATGGAATGAGAATACTAGACAAAGTGACCTAAACACAGGCACACGGGTGTCTTCTCCCGCAAGTCATAACCTAGTATCTTGGAGCAAACCCCCTGCAAATTGGATGAAAATCAATGTTGATGGAGGCTTTCAGAATCCTCTCGAACAAAGCAAAGCAGGGTGGGTAATACGTGATCATGCTGGTGTGTACCATGGTGGAGTGCAGGCTCTTGGTAAGGTTGTTAAAAACCCGCTAGAAAGCGAAATGCAAGCTATATTGATGGCAATTCAACACAACTGGTGTCGTGGTTACCAAAATGTGTGCATTGAGACAGATAGTAAAAAAGCAGTGGACATCCTTAATGGGAACATTCTTCACTTTGATACTTATAACTGGAAAAGAGAAATCCAATGGTGGAAACATCGTTTTAAAGAACTGAAGTTCCAATGGATACGAAGAGAAGGCAACAGGGTGGCAGATAAGTTGGTGAAGCAACAGTTAGAAGCTAATGTTTTGTTCAAGTTTCATTATTATGTTCCTGGTTTTTTAACTTCTGCACTTAACAATGACTTTATTAGATCAAACTAATAATAAAATAAGTGTTATAAAAAAAAAAAAAAAAAAAAAAACTACAACTTACCGAGTTGTTAAAAGACGTCATTAAGGTGTCTAGATGCTATTCCTTCTTTTTATTTCAAGTAAGTCTTCATTGGTGATTTTTTTTTCAATTTTTAGATAGTTTGTTCTTCTCTGAAAATTATGAGTTTTTGAGTGAACATAAAAATCTGTAAAATGAAAAAAAACTGAGAAAACAAACATGAAAGTGATCATCCATGTTCCACCCGTCTCCATACTCACATTTTGCTTTACATTTGATCGAGTGATTCTTTATTGGGTATTTCTGAATATTGCGAAAGATATCCCTTATATACTAAAGCACAAGTCACTTCACCAATTAGAATTTGACATTTGGTAAAAAATTTAAAAATCAGATAATTGAATTTATATTATTAATCATCTATTTTTCTGCAACTTTAAAATTTTTAACTACCAAAAAACAACTGAATAAAATATTTTTTATTTTTTATTTTTCTGATTTTAACTATATAAATTATATAGTTAACAATATAATTTAAATAACATAAAACATCGATTCACTTCACGGAAAATTAAATTTCAAAAAGGATATATTAACACCATATTCATAAAATCAAAAACCAATGAAGAATTAACACCACATTTACACGGGTGTTTGTAGAATTTTTTTGACATTTGGCAAAATTTTATAAGAAAATATAAAAAGAAATGGAAACTGAATATCGATCGCTTATATACTAAAGCACAAGTCATTTGTCCAATCAAATTTTGACAAATATTATTGTTTTAAAAATTAAAAAAATATCAGATTATAACATGTTCTATTAATTTCAAAAAAAAAAATCCCTTATATACTAAAGCACAAGTCACTTCACCAATTAGAATTTGACATTTGGTAAAAAATTTAAAAATCAGATAATTGAATTTATATTATTAATCCTCTATTTTTCTGCAACTTCAAAATTTTTAACTACCAAAAAACAACTGAATAAAATATTTTTTATTTTTTATTTTTCTGATTTTAACTATATAAATTATATAGTTAACAATATAATTTAAATAACATAAAACATCGATTCACTTCACGGAAAATTAAATTTCAAAAAGGATATATTAACACCATATTCATAAAATCAAAAACCAATGAAGAATTAACACCACACTTACACGGGTGTTTGTAAAATTTTTTTGACATTTGGCAAAATTTTATAAGAAAATATAAAAAGAAATGGAAACTGAATATCGATCGCTTATATACTAAAGCACAAGTCACTTGTCCAATCAAATTTTGACAAATATTATTGTTTTAAAAATTAAAAAAATATCAGATTATAACATGTTCTATTAATTTCAAAAAAAAAAATCCCTTATATACTAAAGCACAAGTCACTTCACCAATTAGAATTTGACATTTGGTAAAAAATTTAAAAATCAGATAATTGAATTTATATTATTAATCCTCTATTTTTCTGCAACTTCAAAATTTTTAACTACTAAAAAACAACTGAATAAAATATTTTTTATTTTTTATTTTTCTGATTTTAACTATATAAATTATATAGTTAACAATATAATTTAAATAACATAAAACATCGATTCACTTCACGGAAAATTAAATTTCAAAAAGGATATATTAACACCATATTCATAAAATCAAAAACCAATGAAGAATTAACACCACACTTACACGGGTGTTTGTAAAATTTTTTTGACATTTGGCAAAATTTTATAAGAAAATATAAAAAAAAATGGAAACTGAATATCGATCTCTTATATACTAAAGCACAAGTCACTTGTCCAATCAAATTTTGACAAATATTATTGTTTTAAAAATTAAAAAAATATCAGATTATAACATGTTCTATTAATTTCAAAAAAAAAAAAAAAATTGAAACTGTAATATTTTTCGCAAACTACCAACGGTACATGTACATGCACACGTTCAATATCAATAACTCCCAATAGTAACTCCTCCATCTCCTATATAAAATTAAGTTAACTGTTTTCTATATATTTTGTCTTTGTCTTCTTCTCAATTGTTTTATATTGTAGTTTTATTTGGTTTTGAGTGTGGTAACAAGTTATTCTTCTATATTTCTTAACACTTTTCTTTGATATTTTTTGCATTAAGTTAAAGATTTTATAATATACTTCTATAATTTGCAGATTGATTTTCACAAAAGAGTGGAAAATCATAGTTATGTTCACAAATTACTATCAGAAGTTTGAAATTATTCTTAACATGAAAAAAAAATTATTGAAAAAGGTAAACACTATTCTATTTAAAATATGATATCTAATATCTATTAAAATAAATGAAACTCAATTTTGTCGCCAATTTCTTACGTAACAAGGATAATAAAATTCAAGCTTATGTAAAATATAATTTAATTTTATGATAAAATAATTTAAGAAACAATAATTTATTTTAGTAATCATTATAATTTTATGATCAAGTAATTTAGAAAACAGTCAAAACCCGTGCATAGCACGGGAGGTAATACTAGTATTTATAGAAGAACAAAGAAAACGATACAAAAAGATAGTGAAAATGGTTACCGGCGTGAGTCGTGGTAGTTTAACCACCCAACAGTTTACACTATTGCTTTTATCAGCGACTAATACAATTTTCCAAAACTAAAAATTTGTAACTAGAAAAGCTGTTAAAAGACATGTGTACTCACAAAATTGTCACCTGACTTCTGTTTTATATTACAAAAGATTTTTACTAACTAACTGAAAACTTAACATAAAGGAGTTTAACAAAAAAACACAAATTATGTCTATTATGTTTTTTCTTTGTGATATATGGGAGCTATATGCCTTTAAAAATATTCACATATAATCCAAAAATATCAAAAATATGTCAAATCAGCATCACCGTCTAATATTCTAAAAATCTTAAAATTTCAAAAAATATTAATTAAAATAAACTTTAAAATATTAAATAATTTAGGAATTTTTTAATCAAATTACAGTTTATTTTTTTATTTGATTAGATTAACTATTTATAATGTACAAGAATTTTCTAAAATAAGGTCATTAACAATAAAACAAGCACATGGTAAATCTTCATACGTCTTTAATATAATTCACATATAAAAGTGGTAGGATCCAAATGTCGAGGGTGCATTGATATTATCAGTAGGATTGTCAGTATCGGTTTCAGCTGGTGTCGCTGTGTATTCATCTTGTAGTAAAGTCGTGGGTGCATCGAGGGAAATCGTCGTATTGCTCTGGTTGGATTGTGTTTTAATTTTAGGCGAGGAAACCCATCTTCTTGAAATAAAACGTCTATGGATGTGAAAAGCTCTTCTTTCTCTAAGTCATATAGTTGCCATCCTTTCATTCCGTATGGATATCCGAGAAAGACACATCGCCTGCTTCGAGAAGTAAACTTTTCACCGCCATGATTTTGGTTATATGCGTAACATAAGCACCCAAAAGCTTTGAGTTGATCGTATGGTGGTGGACGCCCATACAGTAATCCAAAAGGAAATTTGTCTTCCAATAGTTTGGACAGAGTTCTATTAATCAAGAAGCAAGCCGTTAGAGCACGTTCCGCCCAAAAGTCGATGGGTAATCCGGTTTGAAATCGTAGGATTCGTGGTACATTCAAAATATGTCGATGCTTTCATTCCACACATACATTATGTTGTGGAGTTTCTACATAAGAGGTTTTGTGAATGATGCCTTGTTCACAAAAAACTTGGTTAGACACATGAATTCGGTGCCATTATATCACTTCTAAGGGTCTTGATATCGCAATTGAATTGTCGTTTGATAACTGCAATGAAGTCTCGCAGGTGGTTTGAGACATAAATTTTATCAAGGAGGAGCTAAACCACACTGATCTAGAGTAGTCATCAGCTATAGTTAGGAAGTATCGTGAACCACAGTGGGCGGCAGTACGATACGGACCCCAGAGATTGCAGTGAATAAGCTCAAAAGAATGTGATGCTTTATTATAACTTTCAGGAAACAAATTTCGTGTTTGTTTTGACTGTAGATAAACATCACAATTGGATAAGCAAAGCGATGTTTAATCCGAACACCAGGAAGTAAGACAACGATATGAGAATATGGATGTCTAAGACATCGATGCCATAAAACACCTTCATCACTAACCGAAGTGTTGAAAGCAGTTACAGTCTCTAAGCCTTTGAAGGCATACAATACCAAATAAATGTAAGGTAGAATCACTGCCGAGTTATGAGATTAATCATGTCAATTCAGCGTTTATTCCAGTGTAAACCTAGCATATAATAGTTAAGATGCGGAGGAGTCGTGATCCTATGCCAATCTAACCCTTTGAACTGATACAATATGATATACCATAGATTTTACCCACTTTTAGCCATGGTATATGAGTGTTTTAGGATATATTTATTATGTTTTGGAGTCTTTTTAGCATATTTACAGGTTCAAGTGTGTTTTGGAGGGAAGTGATGATTTTGGGGCATTTTGGAGATAGAGATAGAAGAATCTCGTAGCTGACCATCGAACCAGTTTAGAGTCGACATTCAGAGTCAACCATCGATCGACGGACATCACCTGTCGGCGATCAACAGCGAAGCGCGCAACACACGACTTGGTTCCCAGCCGACTTAAAGCCCAAGTCCCGCTTATTTACGAGATTACCCATGTCCGACTTTAACCTAGTATTTATATGCTTTGCCATTGTTCTGGGTAAAGAGACGCTTTCATACATTCTTATTTTCCACATAGAACATATCTAGGGTTTTTAGTAGTTGGAAAGAAGATCCAAGACTCCTTCAGAGCTTTGTATTGGAACTCACTCCAATTTTCTTACTCTATTTTATTTATGCAATTTACTATTATCATTTACTTTGCTATGTCTGAGTAATTCACTTGTTAGATTTAGGGTTTGAATAGGTTATGAAAGATTATCCCAAACTATAGAACTGCTAAGGTGATAGATATCATTCAAGGATTGCTATTAATGCTTGTGTTCTAGAGTAGCTATCTAGAACCCTGAACTTAGGATCTATTGTGTTCCTTAGATTCTTGTGAATTTAATCCCTAAGTACAACAACTGAACCTCTTATTCGAGAGAGTAAAAGTCACTCCTTAGGGTAATTTGAGTGATATCAAATTTGGCGCTGTTGCCGGGGAGCTTTGGTCGCCATTAGATCTTATTAGTTTGATTTAGTCTAAGTTATTTTACTATTTAAGTTTGCTCATAAAATTTGTTCTTGTCTTTCAGGTGCATGCCCATCAGTACCTGAAGCAACAAAGAAAACCCACTACTCTTCTCAGATCCGGTACGCTTAGAATGCTCAATCCGCAGAGACAGAGACGCCTACATCGATCAATAACAACCTCGGTTTGCCGACTGACACTTCTCAGAAAACATCGACCGATACTACTAATCCGTCGACCGACATTTCTCAATGGATATCGACCGACACTTCTCACCGAACTCCGATCGACACTCATTTGTGAGACATGGTTGCGACACTTTTTCTTGTTCAGGACGAGAAAGGAAACATGTGTGACCTGCAGGAAGGTCATCTGCGTAATGCAGCAGATCAAAGGATAGATGATCAAGGGGCTGCAATCCCTGATCCCGATGTTGATACCACTACAGCCGCTGTTCAAGCTGCATGAGGCTGCTCGACCAAGAACGTTGGCTGACTACAACCATCCAGATCAATACTACACAAACATACCTACTATTCGTCCTCCAGCTATTAAGAGGAACGATTTCAACTGAAGCCCCAATACTTTACACTCGTGGGACAAACACCCTACTGTGGCCTGTCACATGAGCATCCTATGGACAACCTGGAGAGGTTCGAGGATCTGGTTTCTTCCATTTAAGCCAATGGAGTCCCTGAGGACTATCTTCTTTGCAAGCTCTTCAAGTACTCACTTGCTGGAGATGCTTCGCACTGGCTTAAGCTCTTTAAGTAGTTACCACCAAGATCTCTTACATCCTGGACTGACATCAATAATGCATACCTGGATAAATATTTTGATGAGGCATGTGCTGAGGACTGAAGGAGAAAGATTGCTACATTCACACATGAGCCTACATAGTCATTCAGAAGCTCATGGATCCGATTTAAGTCCTATCAGAGAGATTGTCCACACCACGGATTCAATGAAGTGCAACTGCTCAGCACTTTCTTCAGAGGCATCACACTGGCATATCAGACGGCTCTGGACACATCTAGTGAAGAAAATTTCAATACTAGGAATCCAGAAGAGGTTTTGAGACTCATTGAGAACTTGGAATCTAGCAACAGTACCAAGAATACTGATTATGAGAAGAGAAAATCGGCCACTATCCTTGGGAATGAGCAAATGGAAGATGTTAGAGCTAAGTTGGACAGTGTTCACAAGCTTCTCAAGAAGCATGTTAGCTTTGCAGAAGATGTTGAAGTTGTAGACTTCGATAGTGACAAAGACGATAAGGAAGATGTGAATTTCATCAGTGGTTACAGAAAATCTTATGGCAATGGACAAAGGAGTAACTTCAACCAGAGTTCACATTATCATAAACCCTATAGCAGCACCTACAAGGTTTATTATATATGCATTCTATTCAGTCTTTCATCTTCTTTATGATTATGTATGAGTAGTTTCCCTTGTTAGATTTATGGTCAATGATAGCATAGATGAGTTAGTCCAAAATAGGATTGCTAGGATGAATTGATATCAATTTATGGAATTGTTCTTACTGCTTGTGACTAGAGTAGCTAACTAAAAACTCAATCATAGGATGTTGACAACCACGAGAGCGAGTTCTGTACTAGAAATAATCTCACACAATTAGGTTGTTAGATACATGCGAGAGCTGATCTAGCCAGCTTAATAGCGATACTTCATGTTGGTACCATCGATCGACGTTAAGGCTTCACCATCAATCGACGGACCATCCTTATTCCCATATGAGAGTTGGGATTAAAGACTTACAAATTAGTTACTTACTAGTATTGAACCCATGCTATGCATGAAAATATTTTTGATTATAGATGAAATTAAATTATGTTTATTTATGATATAACTAAAAGTAACATTGATTTATTAGAAGGATATATATATATATTATAAAATGAAGTTAGATTTGTTTAAATATTTTTATATTGATCTTAAATAACTTGTTTGATAGAAATATTAGTTTGAGCTTTTTTATTTTAGTTCTTTATGTTTTTCGTTTTCAGTATTTTTTTCTTTAATTTTTTATTTGTAATTTAAGATTTTTTGATTACTGATATTTAATATATTTAATGTATGATACTAAAATTTTAAAATTTATATGTTCATGGATAAAGAAGAAGAATCATAAGTAATATAGTGGAGTTAGAAAAACAATTATATAGTTTGTTTGTTTTTTTCTTTTTCTAAATTATTATTTTTGGTATAATTTTGATTTTATAATTTTTTAAAAATAATTACACATGTCAATTTTTTATTGTTTGAGTGACTTATGTTTTAGTATATAAGGGATAAGCCTTCACATATTAGTAATTCCCATGCATCTTATCCATTATAACTCTCTTGCTAGAAAACCCTAAGTCTATCATACTTTCCATATTGCATATTTATCATTTATTTTAAGATAATTTTCTTTTCACATCATAAATCAGTAATATATATATTATTGCCTAGCTTAATTTTAGGAATTTAGAAATCTATTGTGTGCCCTAGCTCTCTGTGGATTTGATCCCTAAGTACTACATCTACCTCTCTTGGCAAAAGTAGTTTTTGTAAGGTTAATTTGATAGATTGCATTGTTAGGAAAATACCCTTAACCCTCACGACCTGTCAAATTTGGCACCGTTGCCGGGGAGCAAGGATCACCATTAGATTTTGTTTTCTAGGTTTAGTCTAGTTTTTTTTTTGCAAGTTACTGATGTTTTCTTTTTCTTGTTTTTCAGGTGCATGCCCAGCAGTACCAGAAGCAGCAAGGACAAGGAACTACTCTACTCTGATCTCGTTTTGATTGAACGCTCTAACCGCAAGCAGACGCGACTAGCTCGATCGACAACATCATTCAACCGCCGACCGACACTCATTCACTAGCATCGATCGACAGCAGACCTCGACCGACGATCGACGCTCAGATACCAACATCGATCGACAACACCTATGTGACATCGATCGATGGTACTTCGCGAGTCAGAATGGTTGCTCCTTTAGTAGTGGTTCAGAGGGAGAACAGAGACCTGTATGACCTCGAAGGTTATCTGCGTAATGCAACAGGTCAGAGAATTGATGGTCAGGGGGGATGTAATCCCTGAACAAGAGGTAGAAGCAGATGCTGCAGAGGCTCAACCAGAAGCCAATGCCCAAGCTGCTCAATTGACCTTGGCGGAGTACAATTGTGCAGACCAGTACTACGCCAACAGATCCGCCATTCATTCTCCAGCTATCCAGAGGCAAGATTTTGAGATCAAACCAACTTACTTCACACTGGTTGTGAGACACCTTACCATGGAGCGACATGAGGATCCGATGGATCATTTGGAACGGTATGAGGATCTAGTTACTGCTATAAAAGCCAATGGAGTCCCAGAGGACTATCTGTTTTGCAAGCTCTTCAAGTATTCACTTGCTGGAGAGGCTTCACATTGGCTTAAGCAGCTACCACCAAGGTGTCTAACATCCTGGATAGACGTCAAGAATGCGTTCCTGCGCAATTTCTTTGATGAGGTGAGAGAAGAGGACTTAAGGAGCAGAATCACCATGTTTACTGAGGAACCTGGAGAGTCATTCAAAGGCTCTTGGTTCAGATTCAAGTCCTACCAGAGAGACGGCCTACATCATGGTTTCAACAAGGTGCAGTTACTCAGCACATTGTTCAGAGGTATTGATCTGCAGTATTGACATGAGGGTTTTTATGTATTTCAATGCAAACTCTATCAAATTAACCCTACAAACTACTCTTGCCAAGAGAGGTCGAATCCACAAGGAGCGTGGACACACAATAAACTCAATACAATCACGATTAAGCTAGACAAATAGATTAATAAGCAGTAAATAAACTATATCAGATAATTGATTGATTGGTAAGTAAACAATAATAATAAATAGCTAGATCTAGGGTTTCAGGTAAGTGGATTATAAAGGATAAAAGTTAAGGGTATTAATCATAGAACTCGTTGACTAAGTCCGATGTCTCAGCTCTCGCTTGTTGATACAGAATGACCGTCGATCGATGGCAATGATCATGCGTCGATCGATGGTCTCTTGAGTAAAGCTTTATGACCTAATTCAATAAGTTTACTAAATTAACTAAATCAAGTCTTGTTTGTTTCTAGCAACCTAGCCCAACATGATTAATTATGGTAGTAGACCATGCTCTTGCTTGCGCCTAACTATCCTATGATCATGGTTCTAGTTAGCTACTCTAGAACATAATCAATAAACAGAATTCTATTGATAGATCTAATAATCACTCTAGAAATTCTATTGTTTGGCTAATCCATAAATACCATTAATAACCCTAAACCTAACAAGAGATCTACTCAGACATGATCTTTGTCACAAAAATCATAGATGAATAGAATAAATATAATATAAAGAACTAAAGGAGTTCCCCCTCCCTTCTCTCCTAACCCTAGAACAATGAATAAAAGAAAGCTTTAGAGTCTTTGTGTAGCCATCAACAATGGCTTAGAAAACATATAAATAGAGTTTTAAGTCGTCCAAGGGCATTCTGGTAATATGTGATGGCTTTTGGGATTAATTCGGCCATAAAACAAGTCGAGCCTGTCTTCTGGGATCACCGTCGATCGCCACCAAGGCTGTACCGTCGATCGACACTCATTCATCTTCTCGATAGCTTCCTTTCGCGAGACAGACATACCACTCTCTAGTAAAACGGTCATAACTTTGGCTCTAGGATCCTGATTGACCTCAACTTGGTGGAATTGGAAATCTAGCTCAAAGCTCCATCGTGTGTCAAAATATCAGCTCAATCTCACTGTGGGAAGTTTTCCATCCATAGCTAAACATCTGACTCATCTGCGCAGTTTTACATCTCTAAAAGCTCCAGAATCACCAAAGTTTTCCAGAACGTACCTGAACCTTAAAATACTATAAAACATACCCCAAACACATATAATTGACTCTAAATAGGGCTTATATCATGGCATAATAGTGGTAAATATCATGACCTATCAACTCCCTGATACTTAACATTTTGCTTGTCCTCAAGCAAACAAAGCCTGTGAAAGAGGTTTTGAAAAGCGGAGACTCAGATAATATCTAAGTATAACTATCACCCTACTTTGTTGCAACCACATAGAAACTTTATGTACCCTATCCTAGTATAGCAACGAAATCAATTATAACAACAACTTAGCAAATACTAGCTTAACTCACCCCTCTACTGATCTCATTTCTTTGCACAAAATAAAAGTGCAGGCTGTACCTTGGGTGTATCGATCAAAGGACAAATGGACTCTTACCTCTAAAAGTATCTGACCAAACAGGCACAAAGTCTTCTCTGATACCCTTCTTCCCTCTTTTCTCTCTTCTTTGAATCTTTTTGGATCTCAAACTTAATGGACAATGATACTCATACAGTCCATCTTGCCATCTTATTTTCGATTTTCTCTTCTTTTTTTTCTTTCTTTTTCTTTTGCTTTTTGGGCAAAGTTGTAGGCAAAGACTGGGGTCATTGGTAATTTACCTACCCCTCGCTTCCAACAATGTGTGATCATTCCTCTTCATTAGAATAAATGGGTCATTGGTAATGTACCTACCCCTCTGCATCTTGGGAAGTAATCTCAATCTTTTAAGCTTTTAAGTAAATGTTGAAGAGAGAGAGAGAAGGGAACCAAAGGTGCAATGATTTGTACCTACATACTTGCAGAAAGAATCTGATCCAGTGTATACCAAACCCCAAAGCAAGCAAATAATGACAAGATTAGTGTTGGAAATCAGCATCGGTTCCTTCAAACTTTCTAAGCAAGTGTGGTATAGTGACATGATGCTCCACTTTAGTAATTTTTGCAAACAACCTTCTAAGAATGGTGCTAAAGTGTGGTTAGTCAATAATAAATCTTGATCATAATCCCCTTCTTGACTCAATGAAACTTTTTGAAAAAATTATATATATATATAGCAAATAAAACTCAAAAAAAATCAAATAGCGTTACGAACCTCCCCCATACTTAAATTACACTGTCCTAAGTGTAATCCGTCCCGGATTGGTTATGAAAAATTAAATCATAAGTAAATAGCTTAAGAGAGAAACTCGATACCAAACTATGTAAAAGAGTATCAATCGATGTCATGATGTTGATGTCAACTGATGGTCATGTTCCATGGTCGACCGATGTTGATTCTTCAAAATCGATCGATGGTACACCTATAAGTTTCTACTCTTTTTTTTTAGTTTTTTTTTTAGAATAAGTATGGAAAATAAAACATAGAACACAATATCAGTAAACCTCCCTCATACTTAAACAACACTATCTCCACTGTTATACAGTCTGAGATTGGTGAAGAAAATAAACCATAAGGATAAAATTTAATCAAGAAAAACGGTATACCTGCTCGCTAGATGTGACCGTCGATCAACACAGTCAAGTGGCGATCAATCGATACTGGGTTGCTCCCTCGATCGACATTGATCAAGTGTCGGTCGATGCTTGTGCGAACTCATGTTCTTTGATCTGAAATAAATAAAACACAAATAGTCAGTAATAAACAAAAACAAGTTTTTTTTTTGATGAACAGTATAGTGCTACAGTAGCGTTGTTACAGTATCACAGCTACAATAACGCAGCTACAGTGTCGATCGCCGATTCTGCTACAGTGTCAATTGATGTTTTTTCTACAGTATTGATTGATGCTACAGTATCAATCGATGTTTTTCTACAGTATCGATGCTACAGTGTCAACACTATTCATCAATTTTTTACCTGAAATCAATAAAAACAAAAAATCAGTAATAAATGAAAATAAAACTAAACTTAAAACAAATCTAACAGTAGGTTGCCTCCCTCTCAGTGCTTATTTTCAGTCATTAGCTTGACTTTTGGAGATCTGATTCAATTTAGATGAGAATGAGAACTTGCTCCAAAACAATTCCCAATGTCCAATGTCTTCAGCTTCATCACCCTTTTTGTGAAAGCCTCCATAGACTATTCTCCTTTTTCTATAATATCAGTAATAAGGAGTGCTCGAAGCTTTGCAAATGGCTACGAGAAGCATCTTCTGCGCACTCTGTACTTTTTGACACCATCTGAGAAGTGGGGAATCAATGATAACTAAGGACTATCCTTGGTCCTTTTTCTCTTCTTCCAATTATTCCTCCTCTTTCCCCCATACTTGTTTGATCTCGTGGTGGTGTCCCTTTCAGAACGATTTCCACAAACATCAAACTCATTCTGCTCTGATACGCGCCCAGTGTCGAACGATGGTATCTGGTAGGTGTCGAATGATGGTATCTGGTGGGTGTTGATCGATGCTTCTTCTGCTGGCCCTTTATCGACTTCACCTCTACATTTCAACCCTCTCTCAGAAGCTATTACAAACATATGATCATAAAATACCCCATTGTAGGAATCTAGATACATACCTCTATCTGGTGGGATAGGAAATTCAACATCCTATATAGCACAAGGAACCACAAACTTCACATGGTCATGTATCAACTTCACTCTTTTGTGAATCCCAACAGCTTCTTCTACACAAATATGTGGTTGCAGATGTTTTGGAATAGCAACGTGTGAACCCTTGGACTCGTGCATTCTCTCCTCAATCATTTCTGGTTAAATCATGTACCCTGGCTCTTCGTTCAATGATGGGTGTCGATCTATATCAGGTGGTGTTTGTCGATCAATGCTCTCCTTTGGGTGTCGATCGATTCTCTGCTACTGTTGTCGATCCTCGGTCACCCATTGATGTCGACCGATGTTGTCTTGTTGGTGTTGATCGATATATGGTGTGTACTGTCGATCGATACTGCCAACAAAAGAGGTTTCAGCTGGGATCAATTTCCCTTGTTCTTGTGTATCAACATCCTGTTCATTGGTGTTCACTGCTGGCCTTTCTGATGAGTGGTGTGCATTTGGGCTTGACATGGTCACATGTGAATTGATGCTCGGCTGCTGATGTCGATCGTTGGTCTCCCGTTGATGTCGACCGATGTCATCTTGTTGGTGTCGACCGACGGCGTGCGTTTTAACACAGTACAAGCTGGAAGGATGTGGGTGTCGTGTGGCAAAGTCTAAGTGGATCTGAATTCTTACTGTTCCTATGCACTCTTCAATGGGTGTTGATTGATGCTCAGCTGATGGTGTCGATCGATGCTCAGCTGATGGTGTTGATCGATGCTCAGCTGATGGTGTCAATCTACACTAGTGCGATCTGCCAAAGGACATAAAACTTTCGGAAAAGCACCTTCTTCCAGCTTCTCATGCTTGATTACTTCCCCAAAGTTATTATCTACGATGTCATCAACCTGATGCGTCTTGCTCTCCTCATCTTTCTCTTGAACTAGAGCTTCTTGCTTCTTTACAGCTTATGCTGTCTGAAAAACCTGGGTGTCTAGCATCATGATATTAGCGTTCAAGGCTTCAAATTTTCCATTAAGCTCTTTGTGGATATAATCCAACCTTAGATTTAAGTATGCACTTGTCATCTGCTGAATTTCTATAACTCGTTCCAGAATAGAGTCCATCCTCTGATATATATGATTCTCTTTCTCTTCTGTAGCCTGTTCCACCAAAGAGACTTCATGTACATAATCGGTTTTCTTCTCGACCTCAATGATCTTGTCATTATTCATAACACCTGATTGCATCAAGCGAGTATCCATATTTCTGATACTGTTGCTAGACACAAAGTTCTTAATCAGTCTCTTAGCTTCCTCTGGAGTCCTTGTTCCAAAGTTTTCTTCGCTTGCCTGATCCAGCATCATATGATACTGCACATTAATACCTTGCAGAAGAATCTCAGCAGTTGAACTTCTGTGAAACCATGATATGGACAGTCTCAGAAGTTGGTACCCCATAAATCTGTCCCAAGAACTTTTGAACCCTTCAGTAGTTCCTTGAGAGAATGTCAAAATCTTATCCCTTAGCTCTTCGGTCTTTGCATCATCAAAAAAAATAGTCAAAAGCGCAGTGTTGACATCGTTCCAGGTAGTGAGAGATCCTGGTGGTAGAAGTTTCAGCCAAACAACTGCATTCCTAGAGAGAGAATACTTAAATAACTTGCAGAGGAGATAGTCTGTAGTTCCTTCATGCTCTGGGATGCTAAATACAAAATCCTCTAGTGTTTCAAAGTGGTCTATGGGATCTTCAGGGGGAAGACCATGAAAGGGGTGCTTGCGCACATGATTAAAGTATGCAGATCTTATATGACTGTCGATCCCCTAAATTTCTCGAGTTTGAATCGCAGACCTGTTAACATAGAGTTGAGTAGGCCTGATCAATTATGCTATTGATCGATGTTCAGGGATTACAGCCCCTTTGTCTTTCTCTGTCTTCACACGAATAGTATCGATCGATGCAAAGTGTAGGCGTCGATCGACGTTATGATGTTAGTATTTGACGATGGTAGAGTTCGGGTGTTGATTGATGTCTTGATGTTAGTATCGGTCGACAGTGAAGTATTGGTGTCGATCGATGCACGCTTCTCTTTGCTAGAGATCACTGCTTGGAGGGTGTCAACTGCCCTCGTAGACTTATGGATTGTGCGTAAATCAGCAGGTTCCTTTTTTGAAGAACCAAAAAATCCTCTCCTCATTGCTTCCTGGTACTAATATGTATGTACCTGAAACACAAGAACTTTTTTTATGTAAGTAAACTAATATAGAAAGATACATAGACTAAATCAAACAAATTGAGTCCAAAGGCGAATTCTTGCTCCCCGGCAACGGCGCAAATTTGGTAGCGGGGTTTTTATGTATTTCAATTCAAACTCTATCAAATCAACCCTACAAACTACTCTTGCCAAGAGATATCAAATTGTAGTATTTAGGGATCGAATCCACAGGGAGCGTGGACACATAATAAACTCAATACAATCACGATTAAGCTAGGCAAATAGATTGATAAGCAGTAAATAAACTATATTTGATAATTGATAGATTGGTAAGTAAACAATAATAATAAATAACTAGATCTAGGGTTTCAGACAATTGGATTATAGAGGATAGAAGCTAAGGATATTAATTATAGAACTCGTTGACTAAGTCTGATGTCTCAACTCTCGCTTGTTGACACAGAATGACCATCGGTCGATGGCAATGATCCTGCATCGCTCGATGGTCTCTTGAGTCAAGATTTATGACCTAATTAGATAAGTTCACTAAATTAACTATATCAACTCTCATTTGTTTTTAGGAACCTAGGTCAACATGATTAAATATGGTCGTAGACCATGCTCTCGTTTGCGCCTAACTATCCTATGATCATGGTTCTAGTTAGCTACTCTAGAACACAAGCAATAAACACAATTCTATTGTTAGATCTAATAATCACCCTAGCAATTCTATTGTTTGGCCAATACATCAATACCATTAATAAACCCTAAACCTAACAAGAGATCTACTCAAACATGATCTTTGTCACACAAACTATAGATGAATATAATAGATATAATATAAAGAACCAAAAGAGTTCCAGGAGGATTCTGAAGGAGTTCCTCCCTTCTCTCTTAACCCTATAACAGTGAATAAAAGAAAGCTTTAGAATCTCTGTGTAGCCGTCAACAATGGCTTAGAGAACATATAAATAGGGTTTTAAGTCGTCCAAGGCAATCTGGTAATTTGTGATAGCTTATGGGCTTAAGTCGGCCATAAAACAATTCGGGCCTGTATTCTGGGATCACCATCGATCGACACCAAGGCTTTGTCGTCGATCAACACTCATTCATCTTCTCGACAGCTTCCTATCGCGAGGCAGACAGACCACTCTCCAGTAAAACGGACATAACTTTGGCTCTAAGATTCTGATTGACCTCAAACCAATGGAATTGGAAAGCTAACTCAAAGATATATCTTGTATCCAAAGATAAGCTTGATCTCACCGTGGGAAGATCTCCATCGATAGCTAAACATCTGATGCATCTGTGTAGTTCTGCATCTCTAAAAGCTCTAGAATCACTAAAGTTCTCTAGAACGTACCTGAACTTGAAAATACTCTAAGACATACCCCAAAAACATATAATAAACTCTAAATAGGACTGATATCATGGCACAATAGTGGAAACTATCAGGTCCTATCAAGTACCAGATGGCTTTAGACACAACTACTGATGGAAATTTCAGCACAAGAAGTCCTGAAGAGGCAACAAGGTTGATTGATAATTTGACAGCTAGCAACAGCACCAAGAAAACTGACTACGAGAGGAAGAAATCAGCTTCAGCAATGAGCAGGGAGCAGATAGATAAGGTCAAGGCAAAGTTTGACAGTGTTTAGAAGTTTCTATAGAGGCAAGAAGTGAAAGCTATAGAAGAAGGAGAGGAAGAAGATGTGAATTTTTTTGGTGGAAATGGTTTCTAGAGACAAGGAAATCAAGGCAACAACAGAACTCTTATGGTGGTAATAGGAGTAACTACAACCAGCATTCACAGCAACAAGGGTCCAGTTATAACAACAGGTCCTTTGGATCTTCTTATCAGAAACCACCAGTCTCAGGAGAGCAAATTGGAAGGTACGGTTGACAGAGTGTTAAAGCAGCATCAGCAGATGACTATGAACTTCAATGGAAAGATAGATGCTCTATACACCAACCTCAACACAAAGTTTGAGACTTTAAGCACTCATGTCAAGAAGCTGGAGAACCAAGTGGTCCAAACAAGTGAGGCCATTGGGAGACATGAGAGCTTGATAAAGGAAAAGGAGTAAGCCAGTCACAAACACCACGTCAGTGCACTGATAGGTGATGATTTTTGGCAAGAGGTAAAGAGAGAACAGCTCCAAGAGAGAGATTTATGTGTGGAAAGTGCCATGTCTTTTGGCAGTTCACACTGGTGTCGATCGACGCCCATTACTGAACATCGATCAATGGTACCCTCAGAGTCTGTAGCATCGTGCGACTATTCCACCATCGATCGACGGTAAGAAGTCAACAGCGATCGACAACGAGACGAAAACATCGATCGATAACGAGCAATCAACATCGATCGCGGTCTTCGACAGCAGCACCAATGCGACTTCCACCCATAGATGCGAGCTTATTGGTCAGACCTACGAGTACCATGGAGAATCCAGGACAGAAATCCAACACACTTGAGCCAATGATGACAGACAGGCCCCCCAGAAGAAAGCAGAAGATTCCAAAACATATGCGCAGAGAAGCAACTAACAAAGAGACGGATGGCTTTGCCAAAAGAGTTTTAAAATTCCTTTAGATACTTTATTCTATGAAGCTTATTATACTCACAGATTGTGGATGTTTTTTAGGGAATCCAGAGAGACAAATGAGGACATAGAACACATGTTTCTTGGCCTTAGAGAAAAATGAAGCAGGGGATCACACTTACAAAGAAAACTGATCTTGGGATGTTCGTGATACCATGCTTTGTCAAGGGCCACAAATACTCCAATGCCCTCTGCGATACTGGATCAGCGGTCAGCATCTTGCCTAGAGTTATGGAAGAGAAGCTGACCCTGAATGTGGAGCCTTCTAGTTATTCATTCACTTTTGTGGACTGCTCAAGAGTGAACTTAGGAGAGATAGCTAGAGATGTCCCATTGCAGATTCGCAACACCTTAGTCCCAATAGACTTCCACGTGATGGATATCAAGATAGACTGGAACTCTTCCTTGGTACTTGGAAGAGCATTCATTGCCACAGTGGGAGCTATCTGCGACACGATGACAAACATGTTTTATTTATTCTTAATAGATTCAAATAATTTCTATGAACCTGTTAAAACTAAGAACAAAGCTGCTCTTATCAAGGTTGATAATAATGCAGGACTTATAGCCACATGTTTCTGTGACTACACGCATGAAGAGGAGTCGGATGATGGAACGTCGATCGACACTAATATAGCCTATTTATTACCAGTTTTAGGCCATGTTATAGGCTCTATTTAGAGTCTATTATGTGTGTCTATGCTATATTTTAGAGTATTTACAGGTCAAGGAACATTTTGAAAATATATGAGATACTTAGAGCTTTTAAAGCATCTTAAAGAGAAGAACCCGTAGCTGATCATCTAGGGAGTTGACAAAGCCATCGATCGATGGAACACACTTGGCGTCGACCGATGATCTAAGCTCGAGAGGGATCAATATAGCACACTTGCCATCGATCGATGATCAAAGCCCAAGTTAGAAAGACAAAAATGCTATGGACGAGTTTTGACCTAATTTTAGGGCTTTATGTTTATGTCTTGAGAAGACAAAGGACAATACACTCATTAGACAAGACAAAGTTCTTACAAAGCATTTTAGTTCTATTCATTTTGTATTAGGAGAGAAAGGAGAGACTCCTTTAGATTCCTCTTGGAACTCCTTTGTTTTTTATATTTTATATTTCATATTTATTCTATTCATCTATGACTTATGTGACAAAGATCATGTTTGAGTAGTTACTAATTAGATTTAGGGTTGAATGATAGCAATCATGGATTAGCCCAAAAATAGGATTGCTAGGTTAAATTAATATCCATCAATTGAGTTGTTCTTAATGCTTGCATTCTAGAGTAGATAACTAGGATCTCGATGATAGGATGTGGACAACTACGAGAGTAGGTTTGTGCCATAATAGATTCTATTGAACTAGGCTGTTAGTCACATGCGAGAGCTGGTCTAATAAGTCTGGTGGACTTATCAAATCTCGCCCATACTTCCTTCTGATTTCACCGTCGATCGACACCAGGCCTTAGCCGTCGATCGATGGTTGTTCCTTTTGCTCGCATACAAGAGTTGGAGTTAAAAGGGTCAGAATAGTTAACATTTGAGTTCTAGAATATTTACATTTCCGTTCTTCCTATCCACTATAATTCATTAAGCTTGAAACCCTAGATCTAGCATATTTACATTCATATTTACATCTAAATAGAATATTTCTATATTTGCATTAGTAGCATATTTCCATATTGCATCTTACTACTTGACAAGGAATATTTCTTTAATCTGATTATTTACTATCAATATATCTATATATATTTACCTAGCTTAGTCTTTAGAAATAAGAAATATATTGTGTGCCTTTGCTCTCCATGGATTTGATCCCTAAGTACTACACCTGATCTCTCTTGGCAAGAGTATTATTGAGTGTGTTAAGATTAGGGTTAATTTGACAGTTGATTGTTTATAATATTTATTATCCTGCTAGAACAAAATACACCGTATCAAATTTGGCGCCGTTGCCGGGGATGATAAATCGCCATTAGATTTAATTTCTAGGATTTAGTCTAGGTCTGATACTGATTAGGGATGAGAACGGAGACCTGCGTGACCTTGACGGTCACCTGTGTAATGCAGCAGGTCAGAAGATAGATGATCAGGGGACTATAATCCCTGATGCAGAAGCAGAAGCTGGTGCTGCAGAAGCTCAACCTGAAGCTAATGCCCAAGTTGCTCAGAGAACACTGACTGACTACAACCGTCCAGGTCAGTACTACGCCAACAGATCCGCCATTCGTCCTCCAGCTTTTCAGAGACACGATTTTGAAATCAAGCCCGCCTTCTTCGGACTTGTAGCACATACACCCTACCATGGGCTGCGACATGAGCACCCTATGGATCATCTAGAGCAATTTGAGGATCTAGTGACCGCCATTAAAGCCAATGGAGTCCCTGATGATTATCTTTTTTGCAAGCTCTTCAAGTACTCACTTGCTGGAGAAGATTCATATTGGCTCAAGCAGTTTACACCAGGATCCCTGACATCCGGGACTGACATCAAAAATGCTTTCATGCACAACTTCTTTGATGACGCAAGAGCAGAAGACCTGAGGAGCAAGATTGCCACCTTTTCACAAGACCCTTCAGAAACTCATGGATCAGATTCAAATCATACCAGAGAGATTGTCCACATCATGGGTTCAACAAAGTGCAACTTCTCAGCACTTTCTTTAGAGGTATTGGATTACAGTACCAGATGGCTTTGGACACATCCAGTGAAGGAAATTTCAGTACCAGGAGTCCTGCAGAGGCTACAAGGTTGATTGAGAATCTGGCATCCAGAAGTAGCACCAAGAACAAAAACTTTGAGAGGAAAAAATCAACTCCAGCAATGAGCAAGGAGCAGATTGAAGAAGTCAAGGCAAAATTGGATAGTGTTCAGAAGTTTCTCAGGAAGCAGGTCACCTTTGCAGAAGTGGAAGCAATGGAGTCTAAAGATGATGAGATCGAAGAGGATGTGAACTACGTTGATGGGAATGGTTTCCTAAGACAAGGGAATCAAGGTTTCAACAGAAACTCCTATGGGAATGGTCAAAGGAGTAATTTTAATCAGAGTTCACAGCGAAGACCCTTCAACAACAACAGAGCCTATGAGTCTTCCTACCACCAGAACCCTCCTCCAGAAGCTCAAGGAAGCAAGATTGAAGCAATGGTTGACAGATTTTTAGAACACAAAAAAAGATGACAATGAATTTCAATGGAAAGATAGATGGACTGTACCTCAACCTCAACACCAAGTTCAAAAATCTCAACACCCACGTGAAGAATCTAGAGAATCAGGTGATGTAAACAAGTGAAACTATTAGGAGACATGAGAGCCTAATCAAGGAGAAAATAGAGGCCGGAAAGAGTCACCTCGTCAATGCATTGACTGATGACAATTTTTGGGTAGAAGTCAAGAGAGAAAGGTTGCAAGAGAGGGATTCCCGTGTGGAAAATTCGAGTTCGTCCGACAGGTCGTACATGCATCGATCGACACAGGTCAAAGCACATCGATCGACAGCACCCATGGAGTTAGCAGAACTGGGAAAACTCTCAACCATCGATCGACGGAGAGACTGTAGAATCGAACGATGGTTTCCCGAAACAAAATGTGTTCATCTACCGAAGGTCACGAATATGACAAATCCAAAGCAGAGGATCATTCTGAAAAAAAAAGTGATCCTAGGAAGTTCGTGATTTCATGCTTGATTAAAGGTCACGAGTTTCCCAATGCCCTCTGTGACACTGGATCATCAGTGAGCATCATACCCATAGCAATGGCAAAAAAGTTGAACCTGAGAGTGGAGCCTTTCAGTGATTCGTTCGTTTTTGTGGATTGCTTCAAAGTGGATTTAAGGGGTATTTGTAGAGATTTCCTACTGCAGATTCAGAATGTCCTAGTCCCTATAGACTTCCATGTCATGGATATCCAGCTCAATTGGAACTCTTCACTACAACTTGGGAGAGCATTCATCACTACCGTTGAGCCATTTGCGATATGAAGCAAAACAGGTTGTATCTATCCCTAGTTGATCAAAACTTTTTCTATGAACCTGTTAAGAATAAGAGCAAGGCTACCCTGATTGAGTTGTCTAATGATTCAAAACTTGTGGCCACATGTTTCTGCAATTATGAGTTCAACGAGGAGCCTGAGGATGGAGCATCGATCGACACCCAACCCAGAGCACCGATCAACGCGTTTGCTGTTCAGAAATCGGTCGACACCTACACTATGTTATCAATCGACTGCCTCACCCCAGAAACGACCAACACCTGCCATGCAGATGGAAATAACACCCCAGCCTACCTCGAGTACAACGAAAACTATAGAGAGGAAGAGCTAATCGAGTATCGTGGTACTGCAATGGAAGAGGCTGGTGTCTTCTAAATTTCCCACCAATTCGGGAAATCGACATCGATCAACGACAACCATTCACCATCGATCAATACTGATCAAGAAGCAGAGTCCGAACTAGATTCCGTTGATATCAGAATGCCTATAATGGCCAATGGAGCTGGAAATCTGTTTGGGCAACAACTTGGTAATCAAGAATCGATTGACGGCCACCATACATCATCGATCGATGGAGAAGGAGAGCTGAATCAATATCATGACCTAGTATCAGACTACGCCATTTGGGAGAAAGTGGATAGACGTGCATCGATCGACGCACAACATTCAGAGTCGATTAACATAGAGAAGCAGAAGATCGAGCCGATCTGTAATATTCCATACACGTCTACACATTTTAGATCGATCGACAGCAGACAGCGTGCATCGATCGACAGTACTCTTCCAAAGTTCCACAAACTTTGTACTTCAACTGCCTACTATCCTGAGAGTTCAGCATCGATCGACAGGACACACCCAACATCGACCAACGGCTGTATTGAGCATGACACAAGAGCTTATGATGCTGAAGGCAGAAGAATTTTCCATTAGGAAAAGAAAGATGAGTATGACATATACAGAGAATTTTCCATTAGGAAAAGAAAGATGAGTATGACATATACAGAGATGAGAATGGTAATGGACGAGCTACAGACGGAAGAATAGTGAATGTGCAAGCTAAAGACATCAAAGCAGTTCTAAAGAAAGCTACTATGTTTGAGCAGAGCTACATATGTCTACCCAGAACATGCAGCAAGGATCAGTATGTCTATGGAGAATCAAAGGACATACATCAGAGCAGAGACTGGTGATATTGTGCATGAGGTCTACAAAGCTCAAGAGATGTCACTGGATGAATTCTACACAAGGCTTGATGATGTCTACTATCCTATAGAAAAATGCCTACCAGTTTGACTACACGCATGGGTGAGATGAAGCAAGATTTGGATACTATACAAAGACAGCATGCGATCAGGCCAAACGAACGAGCATCGATTGACGGCACCCTACGAGCGTCGATCGATACTGAAGGCAACATGCATAAGACAGAAGTAGAAACACAATTGGAAGATAGGTTTGATGAGATTTCTTTTTCTCAAAGCCTAATGAAGGAAGATATTTCTCAATAGTTGGAAGATATATCAGAGACTATAGCTGCAAGACTTAGAATGCTACAGCGCATTATTGAGAACCTACAAAGAAGAATGCATTCAATGGAGGTTGCTAGAGAGGTTACAAAGAATGAGAAAACCAGAAGTTTATGAAGCAATGAAGTGATTTATTGGTACATGGTTTCAGATGAGCAAAGAAGACGTAGACACTTGTTTTCCAAGTGTTGATCCACCTCCATACTAGTCAGAAAGTTCAAACGTCGAGCTTAAGACTATAACCAAGCGCTGAGTGGGAGGCAACCCACTGTTTATTAAGTTTTAATTATTTTTCTTGATTATATTAGTCTAATTTTGGATTTTATTATACTATTACAGGTTTTTAAAGAAAAAAGAACATGAGTCTGCAAAAAGCATTGATCGACACATGATCATTGTCGATCGATGGAGCAACCTAAGCATCAATTGATCAATGGCTGGCCAGATGGATCGACAAAGCAACCACAATATCGATCGATCGCCACTTAACTGTGTCGATCGACGGTCACCATCAACAAGCAGGTATACTGCTTTCCTTTATGAAATTGTGTCCTTATGGTTTATTTCCTTCACCAATCTCGGACTAAATAGCACTTGTGATAGTGTTGTTTAAGTCTGGGGGAGGTTTACTAATATTGTTTCCTATTTTGAGTTTTATCGACACCATAGAGTCACCATCAGTCGACAATGGATCGCGACCATCGATCGACACCGAATACCTCACATCGATCGACACTCTATTACAGAGTCTGGTATCTAGTTTCTTACTTAAACTACTTACTTATGATTTAAATTTTTTCTAACCAATCTGGGGCAGATTACACTAGGGACAATGTAATTTAAGTTTGGGGGAGGTTCACTAACGCTATTTGATTTGTTTTGAGATTTATTTGCTATATATATATATAAGTTTTTCAAAAAAAAAAAAAGTTTTCTTGAGTCAAAAGGGGATTATGATCAAAATTTATTATTGACTAACCACACTTTAGCACCATTTTTAGAAGGTTATTTGCAAAGATTACTAGAGATACTAAAGTGGATCATCCTGCCACTATATGACACTTGCTTAGAAAGTTTGAAAGAACCAAAGCTGATTTCCAACACTAATCCTGACATTATCAGCTTGCTTTGGGGCTTGGTATACACTGGATCGGTTTCCTTCTGCAAGTCTATAGGTACAAGTCATTGAACATTTGGTTCCCTTCTCTCTCTCTTCAGCATCTAATTAAAAGCTTAAAAGGTTGAGATAATTTCTCAAGATGCAGAGGGGTAGGTACATTACCAATGATCCCACTATTTTAATTAAAAGGAATGATCACACATTGTTGGAAGCAAGGGGTAGGTAAATTACCTATGACCCCATTATTCGCCTATAACTTTGCCCAAAAGAAAAAGAAAAAAAAAGAAAAAAAAAAGAAAAAAGAATAAGATTGCATCATTGAGATCTAAAAAGATTCAGAGAAGAGAGAAAAAGAGGGAAGAAAGGGATCATAGAAGACTTTGTACCTAGTTGTTCAGATACTTGTAGTGGCAAGAATCCATGTGTCCTTTGATCGATACTCCGAAGGTAAAGCATACACCTTAATTTTGTGCAAAGAAATGAGATCAGTAGAGGGGCGAGTCAAGCTAGTATTTGCTAAGTTGTTGGTAGAATGGATTTGGTTGCTATACTAGGATAGAGTATATAAAGTTTCTCTGTGATTGGCTTGATAGGATGTGGTTGCAACAAAGTATGGTGATAGTTATACTTAGATATTATGTGAGTCCCCACTTTTCAAGCAAAAGGTTAAGTCTGGGGAAGTTGATACAACCTATTTATTACCAGTTTTAGGCCATGTTATAGGCTCTATTTAGAGTCTATTATGTGTGTTTAAGCTATGTTTTAGAGTATTTACAGGTCCATGAATGTTTTGAAGATATATGAGATACTTGGATCTTTTGGAGCATCTTGAAAAGAAGAACCCGTAGATGATCATCTAGGGAGTCGACAAAGCCATCGGTCGATGGAACACACTTGGCGTCGACCGATGATCTAAGCTCGAGAGCAATCGATGTAGCACACTTGCCATCGATCGATGCTCAAAGCCCAAATCAGAATGACGAAAATGCCATGGACGAGTTTTGACCTAATTTTAGGGCTTTATATTTATGTCTTGAAAAGACAAAGGACAAGACACACATTAGACAAGACATAGTTTTTACAGAGCATTTTAGTTCTAGTCATTTTGTATTAGGAGAAAAAGGAGAGACTCCTTCAGAGTCCTTCTGGAACTCCTTTGGTTTTTATAATTTATATCTATGATTTCTGTGATAAATATCATGTTTGAGTAGTTACTAATTAGATTTAAAGTTGAATGATAGCAATCATGGATTAGCCCAAAAATAGGATGGCTAGGTTAAATTAATATACATCAATTTAGTTGTTCTTAATGCTTGCATTCTAGAGTAGCTAACTAGGATCTCGATGATAGGACGTGGACAACTACGAGAGTAGGTTCTGTGCCAGAATAGATTCTGTTGAACTAGGCTGTTAGGCACATGCGAGAGCTGGTCTAATATGTTTGGTGGACTTATCAAATCTTGCCCATACTTCCTTCTGATTTCACCATCGATCGACACAAGGCCTTAGCCGTTGATCGATGGTCGTTCATTTTGCTCGCATACTAGAGTTGGACTTAAAAATGTCAGAACAGTTAACATTTGAGTTCTAGAATATTTACATTTCCGTGCTTCCTATCCACTATAATTCATTAAGCTTGAAACCCTAGATCTAGCATATTTACATTTATATTTACATCTAAATAGAATATTTTCATATTTGCATTAGTGGCATATTTCCATATTGCATCCTACGACTTGACAAAGAATATTTCCTTAATCTGATTATTTACTATCAATATATATATACCTAACTTAATCTTTAGAAATAAGAAATCTATTGTGTGCATTTGCTCTCTGCGGATGTGATCCCTAAGTACTACACCTGATCTCTCTTGGCAAGAGTATTATTGAATGTGTTAAGATTAGAGTTATTTTGACAGTTGATTGTTTAGGATACCCTGCTAGAACAAAACACACCACGTCAGACACCCAGCCCAAAACATCGATCAACACTCACCAACAACAACCGATCGATACCCACCCTTCAACATCGATCAATACTGACCATCCAGACTCAGACAAAGGTCGAGCAACGCAGGAGTATGACGAGGATTACTGGGAAGAACAACTCATTGAATACCACGGTCTCGCCTTAGAGGAGGCAGGTCTCATTGCCACGTGCTTCTTTGATCTCAACCTGATCGAAGACCCTAAAAGACATGCATCAATCGATACCACATCCACCATCGATCGATGGTTACAACGATCAGACATCGGTCGACAATCAACCTCAACCATCGACTGACACAACTGACACAGATCAGAATGATGAAGACAGTCAGGAGGATACTGTCTACACAGGGGAGCAGCACGATGAACATACAACAAAACCGTACCCAAAAAAGCAGCTGAGCACGATGCATACGAGTTCTAGAAGTCTAGAGGTTTCAGCCGGTTGAACAACAAAGATGATCCAGCATCGATCTACGCCCACACGCCGCCATCGATCGACGGTCTTACCGAATATGGATCTAGAGCTTTCAACAGTAACAACCGACACATGTTTACATGGGAGATAAGAGATGAGAATGGCAATGCACGAGCTGTCATGTCCCTGAATCTGGCTGAGGCCTTGGGCACAGCCATGGTACGAGGAGACGTACCAGTCAGGTCATAGGACCTAAAGACAAGCGTATCATGGCTGGAATGGATGGTTAAGGGCCTCGGTAGGCTGAGACTTAACCAGGATCGAGGGAGGCAAAAGGAAAGAAGGTCGGAAGAGTTCTAAGGCAGCTGGATCAGATAGGGATTTAGTTCAGCCAGCCANGACCGAGCTCGGTACAGCTCACACTCGACCAGGTCAGCTACAGCAGCTGGACCACGAGTCTAGGGCAGCTCCAGTAGCTGGACCACAAGTCTAGGGCAGCTCCAGTAGCTGGACCACTAGCTCACCTAGCTGGGGCAGCTAGCAACCAGCTCACCTCAGCTGGGCGAAGGGTTTGGGACCTGGTCATGGGACCCGGGTCCGGGGCGGTTATGGTGCCGACCAGGGAGGTCAAGGGAGGTCCGACCATTTGGGGCCTTGGACGAGTCGGCCGAGCAGCAGGCGGGACCTGGAGCTTGCCATCGAAGTGGATAAGGGTGAAATGGGACGGTTAGAGGCGGTTTGGGCGAAGGGGTGCGAGTGGTGCAAGTTGCACCCATTCGGCCAACAAGTTGTGCCTGTTTGTCCAGGCGGTTGGGGGTCGGTTCTGGCCTATAAATACAGACCCTAGGGGTCCATATTTGACACAATTTCCTCTAAGGAAAACTCTGCCCAAATCGAGACAGAGAAACACAAGAGAGAAAGAGAAAGAGTTCGATCAAAGGCTTGCCGTGAGAGTTGGTGGTTGATTCCGATCAAGAGATCGATTAAGAATGGGAACAAGAGGCAAGGAGAAGGATGTGGAGAAGGGCTTGAGCACTCCAGAGCGCACGCCCAAGGTGAGTGGGAAGGACCGATCCATCCTACCATGGCCGAGGCTTGTAGCTGAATGGCCATGGGTGGGTCGAGCGGTTCCAAACCCATTTTCTTCCCATTTACATATTTGATTTCTTCTTCTTCTTGTATGTTTCTGTAAGTGGATGGTGTGATCAATCGGCGTGGCTGGACCAAGGCTTTGGCCGGTCCAGGCGCATAGTCCTTGGCCTTAGGCCGGACTGGTCTTGGTCGGGTTCTATATGTTCCAGTGGGATTCATTGAATTCCGACCATGGATTCCTCTTAGTGATGATTTATCACGAATTATCATGGGTTTTATTAGGTTTTACCTAATTGATTCATGGAAGGTTAGTTATAGCCCACTTGGCCGGTTAAGGCCGAGATCAATAGGATCGAGGCCGATCCTTTGGATTCTGATTATGGATCATTCCTAATCAGGATTTTTAGGGAATTGTCATGAATTTTATTTAGTCTTTGGAGGTTTATTTGGATAGGACAGTTTGGAAAACCAACCATGGCCGATTGAAGTTAGTGTGGACTAAAGGATGGTCCGCATGGAATCAGTCAGGCCGTGTGATGGGCAATGGTCCAGGACGTCCTGAGGATCGTCCTGGATGAGGCCGCGTGCCTTGTGAATTAAGGAAAAAATAGATGGTAGAGTAGATAATATAAGGACCGAACCATGCAAGTAGAATTGATATGTTAGGTTATCGGATTGTACTCATACATATGTCTTGTGATGGTGTGTTCACAGGATCAGACCAGGACCGTGGCAAGGCCAAGGAACCATGAAGACCTGAGCCGTGGATGGATGTGTGGGTTGTGGGATAGATTAGTAGTATAAACATTTGAACTTATAATAGCCTATTGTGCAACCGAATTTATGTATTGGATCACAAGTTTTCATATCAATAAAGAGACACTTTCTCTTATCTGATTAGACTTAGGAATCGGTATACTTGAACCTCAAATGATTGAAAACGGACTTAGATGATTATGGAACCTTTAAAAATGAACAAAAATTACATAAGTAAGCAAAGTAAGACTGCGGGTCCTAGTTGGGTCCTTTGGGCCAGGATCGGGTCTTACACGAGCCGTTGATGGAAGGATCATCGATGTATCTAAGGAGGACATTAGAGAGATCTTTGAGAGAGACAACTTGCATGAGAACACTCATCTATGTTTACCAGAGTATGCAACAAACACTCCCAGAACCAGACAAGAGAGATCAACATACAACAAAGAAGAAGTTGATGAAATGGTACATGGAATATACAGAGCCCAAGAGATGATGATGGATGACTACTACAGAGGCTTGATGAACTGTACTTCCCATTCAACAACAGTATCGGCGGTTAACCACATGCATGGAAGAATTGAGGCAGAAAGTTGACTACGCTCATCATGACACACATGAGCAACATTCGATTGGAGCAGTCAGCTCGGCATCGATCGACGACATCTCTACGCCATCGATCGATGGGAAACCAAAAGCATTTTGACAGAGGCTAGTGATCAATTCCTTATTGGAGGACAACTTGACGAATTTTATATTTCCCAAGATTGGATGAGGAACTATATCATTGAGAAATTGGAGAACTATACAGAGCCTACGGATGCCATAGTCAACATGCTAATGGGATGCATTTAAAAGCTCCAAGAAAGGATGAGTAGAATGGAGACTGCCCAGCAAAAATCAGACAACAAGAGAACCATAGGAGAAGAAACTATAAGAAGCTTCACCAGTGCATGGTTTCAGACGGACAAAGAGTATGTGGATACTTGCTTTCCACAGTGGCTCGATGAACAACCCAACTAGTGCACATGTCCAAACGCCGAGCTAAAGACTATAACCAAGTGCTGAGTGGGAGGCAACCCACTCTTTCGTAAGTTTTCATTTGGTTTTTATTATCTAGTTACTAATTACCTTTTATTCACTTATCTTAGGTTTTTGTGGAAAGGAGTAAGATTCAAACTCACCATCGATCAACACCACCAACTCAAAATCGATCAATCCCATCTATTCACCATCGGTCAATACATATCACTCACCACCGATCGACACTCTTAACAAAGTTTGGTAAAATCGACTTTCTCCTAACCTTTTCTATATGATTTAGTTTTTCACTTACCAAACCAGACGGGATACACTGAGGAAAGCGTAATTCAAGTCTGGGGGTTACTGATGATCTATTTTGAGTTTCACTTGTTATAGTTGTTTTGTTTTCAATTTTTTTTTATTGAGTCAAGAAGGGGATTATGATCATAACCTTAGATATTTACTAACCTCACTGTAGCAGCATCCTTTGAACTTTTGATTGCAGAGATTACTAGAGGTGCAAAAGTTGATCTACCTGCCATTAGACCACACTTAGTTAGAACATTTGAAGCAACCGAAGCTGATCTCAAACCTAATATTGATGAATTCGCTTGCTTTGGGGTTTGAGATACATCAGAGAAGAGAGTAAAGAGGCAAGAAAGGGATCAAAAAGATAATTATATCTAACCATGCAGGTTTGCAGGAGTTGAATACATGTGTCCCTTGATCGATATTCCCAAGGTAAAGCATACACTTTAGTTTTATGTTATAAAATGAGATCAATAGAGGGGTGAGTCAGATTAATATTTGTTGAGTTGCTGGCAAATGGAGATTGTTGATACACTAGGATAAGGCATATAAAGTATCTCTTAGGTTAGCATTATTTGATGTGGTTGCAACATAGTGAGGTGATAGTTATGCTTTATATTATGTAAGTCCCCGCCATTTTCAAACCTTTTTCACAGGCCACCTTTGTTTTCCTTGAGGACAAGCAAAAGGTTAATTTTGGGAGAGTTGATATGCCTTGATCTTTACCAGTTTTTGACTGCCATTTGGGCTCCATTTGGAGTCTACTTTGTGTGTCTAGACTGTGTTTTTGAGTCTTTACAGGTCCATGTACATTCCTGAGCATTATGAAGACTATGGAACTTACCAGAGCATCCATAGGATTATCTTGTAGCTGCTCACGTTCAGCTAAGTACAAGTCGGTGGTCAAGCATCACCATCGATCGACGATGCACCTTGGTGTCGATCGATGGCCCACTTGCAGAGTAATGGCCGACTTCAAGCCCAAGTTAGAGATATATTACGAGAATGCCCCTGGGTGAATTTTGACCTAGTATTTATAATCTTGCCACCTGTTTAAGCAAACACACACAACCTTAGACTTTTCTTTACCGCTTTCTGTTTTTACACCACTTTTAGTTTATGGGAGAGGATTTGAACTCCTTCAGAGATCTGTATTGGAACCCCAGTTTATTATCTATGCATTCTATTCAGTCTTTCATCTTCTTTATGATTATGTCTGAGTAGTTTCTTTTGTTAAATTTAGGGTCAATAATAGCATAGATAAGTTAGTCAAAAATTGATTGCTAGGATGAATTGATATCAATTTGTGGAAATATTCTTACTGCTTGTAACTAGAGTAGCTAACTAGGAACTTAATCATAGGATATAGACAACCGCGAGAGCGAGTTCTGCACCAGAAATAATCCCACAGAACTAGGTTATTAGATACATGCGAGAGTTGGTCTAGACAGCTTAATAGGCGATACTTCCTGTTGTTAACATCGATCGATGGACCATCTTTATCTGCATACGAGAGTTGGGTTTAAGGACTTACCAACTAGTTAATTACAAGCCTTCTCATATTAGTATTCCCATGCATCTTATCCATTATAACTCGCTTGCTAGAAAACCCTAAGTCTATCATACTTTCCATATTGCATATTTATATTATTTTGGGTGAGTAGTACTAGGATTGGTGACTGTTTTAAAATTTGAAACAGTCTTAACTTCGAACCACATAACGTTTGAACCGTGAGGAGCTATGCCGGACATAGCACCATTTCTGAAATCCCCCAAAACCATCATGGCCAGTGAGTAGGCCTGACATTTTTCGATCCCAAGTTCAGCCGTTTTGAGCCTCAAAATGGCTGTCAAACATTACGGACCGTAAATTAGACACGATTTGTTATTTCCGGTTGTTTTTGTTGTCTTCTACATCTATTTTCATTTAACTTTATGCATGACAGAATGCTAAAACTATAATAAGGGGATCCCATGCAAATCCACAAAGAATATCCGACAAAAGGGATATATAGAAGAATCGAGAGTCATGTACTAACGGGTGCGATCATACCAGCACTAATGCACCGGATCCCATCAGAATTCCGCAGTTAAGTGTGCTTGGGCGAGAGTAGAACTAAGATGGGTGACCTCCAGGGAAGTCCTCGTGTTGCACCCCTTTTTACTTTTTTTTTATCAATTTGAAACCATCTCAACTTCAAAACCCCATAACCTTTGAACCGTGAGAAACTACGCTGACCATATCACCATTTCGGAAAGCCGCTGTAACCATCAAGGCCAGTGAATAGGCATGACGATTTGAGTCTCAAACATGTTGTGAAACATTACAAACCGTAAATTAGACGCGATTTGTTATTTCTTGACTGTAAAACAAGGGTTTTACCATTAAAAATCTAAAAAATCCAAAACAATAAAAAAAATGTAAAAATATAAAATATAATAACATTATCTAAACATTAGTAACTTAAATTTTCAAAATTAGCATTTTAAAAACTTATGAAAATAGATGAGTTTGATTTTTTTTAAAAATCAACATTATATATGTATAGATTGAAAATTTTAAAAACCAGAAAATATAATAAAAATTATCTAAAGATTTACTGGTAGTAGTCTCTTTTTTTTACCAGCACTAGAGATAAACTAATAATCTAAAAATTAGCAACTAACATTTTCAAAATCACTTCAAATAAATTATGAAAATCGATGAGATAGACTGATTTTAAAATCTATGTTATATGTGGGAGTTAAAACCCACAATTTATAATTTTAATTTTAATAGAATAAGGTTTACTAGGACATATTAGTTGGTAGTGATGCGACGCTGGTCCTTCGTTGGCCTCTATTTTGGGGGCAACGAAGTTGGTGAAGCGAAACACTCTCAAGCGAAACACTCCATTTTTATCTCTCTCTCTCTCAAAACTGTTTTAAAAACTTTATGTAGAAATACAATGACTGAAAATTGAGTAGTTTTTTTTTTATATGTATGCTCAAATCTAGTATACTTTTGATTCTCAACATAAGATTCAAATTATTTATTTTGCTAATTTCCTAGAAATCCTTCTTCGTATCTATTTCAAATTTTCATTCATCCTGCAACTTGAAATTTGTAAGAAAGGAATATTCTTTTAAAAATGTAATGTTAAGAAATTCTTTTATTTTTGCAAAAAATGCCTTTATGTTTAACAATTAGATCTGAGGGAAGTTACAACAACTTTTCCAATTAATATGGAACTATATTGAAAACACACATAAATTCAATTTGTATATAAATTATTTTCATTAATCATGTAGAACATGGTGATAAAGGTTTGCTATATTTTGTTAAAAAATATAACATTATATCAATTATATAAAGACCATAAAAATCTTGAACTTCCAAATCAAAACCAAAATTTTTTGGTCAAATTGATGTAGAAAACGACAAAACACCTGAAAATAACAAATCGCGTCATATTTACGGTCCATAATGTTTGACAGCCTGTTTGAGACTCAAAACGGCTGAATTTGGCTCGAAAAATTGCCAGGCCTATTCACTGGCCATTATGTTTTGGGGGCTTTCCGGAATGGTGCTATGGCCGGTGTAGTTCCTCACGGTTCAAACGTTATGGGGTTTCGAAGTTGAGACCGATTCAAATTGAATACAAAATAAAAAGGGGTGCAACACGAGGACTTCCCGGGAGGTCACCCATCCTAGTACTACTTTCACCCAAGCACGATTAACTGCGGAGTTATGATGGGATCCGGTGAATTAGTGCTGGTATGATCGCACCGTTAGTACATGACTATCGATTCTTCTATATAACCCTTTTGTAGGAAATTCTTCGTAGATTTGCGAGGTACCCCCTTGATATATTTTTAGCATTTTGTCATGCATAAAAATAAATGGAAATTTATGTAAAAACGACAAAAACACTCGGAAATAACAAAAATCGCGTATAGTTTACGGTCCGTAATATTTCACAGCCTGTTTGTGGCTTTAAACGGATGGATTTGGGCTGGAATAAACATCAGGCATATTTAATGGCCTTGATGGTTTTGGGGGCTTTCTGAAATGGTGTTATGGCCGGCGTAGTTCCTCACGGTTCAAAAGTTATGGGGTTTCAGAATTCAGACCGTTTCAAATTGAAAATAAATAAATAGAAAGGGGTGCAACACGAGGATTTCCCAGGAGGTCACCCATCCTAGTACTAGTATCGCCCAAGCATGCTTAACTGCAGAGTTATGATGGGATCCAGTGCATTTGTGCTGGTATGATCGCACCAATTAGTACATGACTCTCGATTCTTCTATATATCTCTTTCAGCGGACATTCTTAGTAGATTTGCATAGGACCCCCTCTTGGTATAGTTTTAGCATTTTATTATGCACAAAACTAAATGGAAATTGATGTAGAAAACGACAAAAAACCCGGAAATAAAAAATCGCGTCTACTTTACGGTCCGTAATGTTTCACACTCTATTTGAGGTTCAAAACGGCTGAATTTGGGTTTTGAAAAACGTCAGGACTATTTACTGGCCTTGATGGTTCTGGGGGCCTTCTGAAATTGTGGTATGGCCGGTGTAATTCCTCACGGTTCAAAGGTCATGGGGTTTCAAAGTTAAGATCGTTTTTCAAATTGAAAAATAAAATAAAAAGGGGTGCAACACGAGGACTTCCCGGGAGGTGACCTATCCCAGTACTTTCTCGCCCAAGCATGCTTAACTGCAGAGTTATGATGAGATCTGGTGCATTAGTGCTGGTATGATTCCACCAATTAGTACATGACTCTCAATTCTTCTATATATCCCTTTCGTCGGAAATTCTTTGTAGATTTGTATGGGACCCCCTTGATATTTTTTAACATTTTTTCATGCATAAAATTAAATGAAAATTGATGTAGAAAACTACAAAAACACCCAGAAATAACAAATGGCATTTAATTTACAGTCAGTTATCTTTCACAGCTTGTTTTGGGGGCTTTCTGAAATTGTGCTATGGCTGGCGTACTTCCTCACGGTTCAAAGGTTATGGGGTTTTAAACTTGAGACCGTTTCAATATGAAAAACAAAATAAAAATGGGTGCAACAAGAGGACTTCCCTGGAGGTCATCCATCCCAATACTACTCTCGCCCAAGCATGCATAACTGCAGAGTTATGACGGAATCCGGTGCATTAGTGCTGGTATGATCGGACCAGTTAGTACATGACTCTCGATTCTTCTATATATCCATTTCATCGGATATTCTTTATAGATTTGCGTGAGTCCCCTTGATATATTTTTTAACATTTTTTCATGCATAAAATTAAATGGAAATTGACCTAGAAAATGACAAAAACACTCGGAAATATCGAATCACATCTAGTTTAAGGTCCATAATGTTTTACAGCCTGTTTGAGACTCAAAATGGCTGAATTTGGTTCGAACAATCGCTAGGCCTATTCACTGGCCTTGATGATTTTGGGGGCTTTCGAGAATGGTGCTATGGCCGGCGTAGTTCCTCATGGTTCAAAAGTTATGGGGTGTCAAAGTTGAGACCGTTTCAAATTGGAAAAAGGGGTGCAACACGAGGACTTCCCGCGACGTCACCCATCCTAGTACTATTCTCGCCCAAGCACGCTTAACTGCAGAGTTATGATGGGATCCGGTTCATTAGTTCTGGTATGATCGCACTCATTCTTACATGACTCTCGATTCTTCTATATATCCCTTTCGTCGGACAATCTTTGTAAATTTGCGTTAGACCCCCTTGAAATATTTTTACCATTTTGCATGCATAAAATTAAATGGAAATTGATGTAGAAAACGACAAAAACACCCGGAAATAACAAATCACGTCTAATTTACGGTCCGTAATATTTCACAACCTGTTTGAGGCTCAAAACAGCTGAATTTGGGCTCAAAAAAATGTCAGGCCTATTCACTGGTCTTGATGGTTTTGGGTGCTTTATGAAATTGTGCTATGACCGGCGTAGTTCCTCAAGGTTCAAAGGTTATAGGGTTTCGAAGTTGAGACCGTTTCAAATTGAAAAAAAAAATAAAAAGGGTGCAACACGAGGACTTCCCGGGAGGTCACCCATCCCAGTACTACTCTCGTCCAAACATACTTAACTGCAGAGTTATGATGGGATCATGTGCATTAGTGCTGGTACGATCGCACAAGTTAGTACATGACTCTCGATTCTTCTATATATCCTTTTCGTGGGACATTCTTTGTATATTTGCGTGGGACCCCCTTATATACTTTTAGCATTTTTTCATGCATAAAATTATATTAAATTTCTGTAGAAAACGACAAAAACATCTGAAAATAACAAATCGCGTCTAATTTACGGTCCGTAATGTTTGACAGCATGTTTGAGGCTTAAAACGGCTGAATTTGGGCTTGAAATACGTAAGGTCTATTCCCAGGCCTTGATCGATTTGGGGGCTTTCTGAAATGGTGTTATGGCCGGCGTAGTTCCTCACGGTTCAAAGGTTATGGGGTTCGAAGTTTAGACTGTTTTAAATTAAAAAATCAAATAAAATGGGTGCAACACAAGGACTTCCCGGGAGGTCACCCATCCTAGTACTACTCTCGCCCAAGCACGCTTAACTGCAGAGTT
>MU105960.1:0-121523 GCA_012274485.2 Sinapis alba | reverse complement strand
GCACGCTTAACTGCAGAGTTCTGATGGGATCCGGTGCATTAGTGCTGGTATGATCGCACCCGTTAGTACATGACTCTCGATTCTATATATCCCTTTCGTCGGGGATTCCGAGTAGATTTGCGTGGGACCCACTTGATAGTTCTTAGCGTTATGTTATGAATACAAATAAATGGATATGGATGTAGAAAAGGAAAAAAAAACACCCAGAAATATTGAATCGCGTCTAATTTAATGTCCGTAATGTTTCAGAGCCTGTTTGAGGCTCAAAAAGGCCGAATTTGGGCCCTAAAAGTGGCCACGCCTTTTCACTGACCTTTATGGTCTTGTGCGTTTCCGAAATGGTGCTATGGCCGGCGTAGTTCCTCACGGTTCAAAAGTTATGGGGTTTCGAAGTTGAGACATTTTCCAATTGAAAAAAAAAAGAAAAAGGGGTGCAACACGAGGACTTCCCGGGAGGTCACCCATCCTAGTACTACTCTCGCCCAAGCACGCTTAGCTGCGGAGTTCTGATGGGATCCGGTGCATTAGTGCTGGTATGATCGCACCAGTTAGTACATGACTCTCGATTCTATATATCCCTTTCGTCGGAGATCCGAGTATATTTGTGTGGGACCCACTTGATAGTTCTTAGCGTTATGTTATGCATACAAATAAATAGAAATGGATGTAGAAAAGTAAAAAAAACACCCAGAAATATTGAATCGCGTCTAATTTACTGTCTGTAATGTTTAAGAGCCTGTTTGAAGCTCAAAAAGCCGAATTTGGGCCCGAAAAATGGCCACGCCTACTCACCGACCTTTATGGTTTTGGGGAGTTTCCGAAATGGTGTTATGGCCGGCGTAGTTCCTCACGGTTCAAAAGTTATGGGGTTTCGAAGTTGAGACGTTTACCAATTGAACAAAAAAATAAAAAGGGGTGCAACACGAGGACTTCCCGGGAGGTCACCCATCCTAGTACTACTCTCGCCCAAGCACACTTAACTGCGGAGTTCTGATGGGATCCGGTGCATTAGTGCTGGTATGATCGCACCCGTAAGTACATGACTCTCCATTCTATATATCCCTTTCGTCGGAGATTCTGAGTAGATTTGAGTGGGAACCACTTGATATTTCTTAGCGTTATGTTATGCATACAATTAAATGGAAATGGATGTAGAAACAGGAAAAGAAAACACCCAGAAATATTGAATCGCGTCTAATTTACTGTTAGAGCCTGTTTGAGGCTCAAAAAGGCCGAATTTGGGCCCGAAAAATGGCCACGCCTATTCACCGACCTTTATGGTTTTGGGGCGTTTCCGAAATGGTGCTATGGTCGGCGTAGTTCCTCACGGTTTAAAAGTTTTGGGGTTTCGAAGTTGAGACGTTTACCAATTGAAAAAAAATAAAAAGGGGTGCAACACGAGGACTTCCCGGGAGGTCACCCATCATAGTACTACTCTCGCCCAAGCACGCTTAACTGCAGAGTTCTGATGGGATCCGGTGCATTAGTGCTGGTATGATCGCACCCGTTAGTACATGACTCTCGATTCTATATATCCCTTTCGTCGGGGATTCCGAGTAGATTTGCGTGGGACCCACTTGATAGTTCTTAGCGTTATGTTATGAATACAAATAAATGGATATGGATGTAGAAAAGGAAAAAAAACACCCAGAAATATTGAATCGCGTCTAATTTAATGTCCGTAATGTTTCAGAGCCTGTTTGAGGCTCAAAAAGGCCGAATTTGGGCCCGAAAAATGGCCACGCCTATTCAACGACCTTTACGGTCTTGGGGCGTTTCCAAAATGGTGCTATGGCCGGCGTAGTTCCTCACGGTTCAAAAGTTATGGGGTTTCGAAGTTGAGACGTTTTCCAATTGAAAAAAAAATAAAAAGGGGTGCAACACGAGGACTTCCCGGGAGGTCACCCATCCTAGTACTACTCTCGCCCAAGCATGCTTAGCTGCGGAGTTCTGATGGGATCCGGTGCATTAGTGCTGGTATGATCGCACCCGTTAGTACATGACTCTCGATTCTATATATCCCTTTCGTCGGAGATCCGAGTATATTTGTGTGGGACCCACTTGATAGTTCTTAGCGTTATGTTATGCATACAAATAAATAGAAATGGATGTAGAAAAGTAAAAATAACACCCAGAAATATTGAATCGCGTCTAATTTATTGTCTGTAATGTTTAAGAGCCTGTTTGAGGCTCAAAAAAGCCGAATTTGGGCCCGAAAAATGGCCACGCCTACTCCCTGACCTTTATGGTTTTGGGGAGTTTCCGAAATGGTGTTATGGCCGGCGTAGTTCCTCACGGTTCAAAAGTTATGGGGTTTCGAAGTTGAGACGTTTACCAATTGAACAAAAAAATAAAAAGGGGTGCAACACGAGGACTTCCCGGGAGGTCACCCATCCTAGTACTACTCTCGCCCAAGCACACTTAACTGCGGATTTCTGATGGGATCCGGTGCATTAGTGCTGGTATGATCGCACCCGTAAGTACATGACTCTCCATTCTATATATCCCTTTCGTCGGAGATTCTGAGTAGATTTGCGTGGGACCCACTTGATAGTTCTTAGCGTTATGTTATGCATACAAATAAATGGAAATGGATGTAGAAAAGGAAAAAAAAAACACCCAGAAATATTTAATCGCGTCTAATTTACTGTTCGTAATGTTTCAGAGCCTGATTGAGGCTCAAAAAGGCCGAATTTGGGCCCGAAAAATGGCCACGCTTATTTGCCGACCTTTATGGTTTTGGGGCGTTTCCGAAATGGTGCGATGGCCGGCGTAGTTCCTCACGGTTCAAAAGTTATGGGGTTTCGAAGTTGAGACGTTTTCCAATTGAAAAAAAAATAAAAAGGGGTGCAGCACGAGGACTTCCCGGGAGGTCACCAATCCTAGTACTACTCTCGCCCAAGCACGCTTAACTGCAGAGTTCTGATGGGATCCGGTGCATTAGTGCTGGTATGATCACACCCGTTAGTACATGACTCTCGATTCTATATATCCCTTTCGTCGGAGATTCCGAGTAGATTTGCGTGGGACCCACTTGATAGTTCTTAGCGTTATGTTATGCATACAATTAAATGGAAATGGATGTAGAAAAGGAAAAAAAACACCCAGAAATATTGAATCGCGTCTAATTTACTGTCCGTAATGTTTCAGAGCCTGTTTGAGGCTCAAAACGGCCGAATTTGGCACCGAAAAATGGCCACGCCTATTCACCGACCTTGATGGTTTTGGGGCGTTTCCGAAATGGTGCTATGGCCGGCGTAGTTCCTCACGGTTCAAAAGTTATGGGGTTTCGAAGTTGAGACGTTTTCCAATTGAAAAAAAAAATAAAAAGGGGTGCAACACGAGGACTTCCCGGGAGGTCACCCATCCTAGTACTACTCTCGCCCAAGCACGCTTAACTGCAGAGTTCTGATGGGATCCGGTGCATTAGTGCTGGTATGATCACACCCGTTAGTACATGACTCTCGATTCTATATATCCCTTTCGTCGGAGATTCCGAGTAGATTTGCGTGGGACCCACTTGATAGTTCTTAGCGTTATGTTATGCATACAATTAAATGGAAATGGATGTAGAAAAAGGAAAAAAAACACCCAGAAATATTGAATCGCGTCTAATTTACTGTCCGTAATGTTTCAGAGCCTGTTTGAGCCTCAAAAAGGCCGAATTTGGGCCCGAAAAATGGCCTGCCTATTCACCAACCTTGATGGTTTTGGGGCGTTTCCGAAATGGTTCTATGGCCGGCGTAGTTCCTCACGGTTCAAAAGTTATGGGGTTTCGAAGTTGAGACGTTTTCCAATTGAAAAAAAATAAAAAGGGGTGCAACACGAGGACTTCCCGGGAGGTCACCCATCCTAGTACTACTCTCGCCCAAGCACGCTTAACTGCAGAATTTTGATGGGATTCGGTGCATTAGTGCTGGTATGATCGCACCCGTTAGTACATGACTCTCGATTCTATATATCCCTTTCGTCGGAGATTCCGAGTAGATTTGCGTGGGACCCACTTGATAGTTCTTAGCGTTATGTTATGCATACAATTAAATGGAAATGGATGTAGAAAAGGAAAAAAAACACCCAAAAATATTGACTCGCGTCTAATTTACTGTCAGAGCCTGTTTGAGGCTCAACGGCCAAGCACGCTTCACTGTGGAGTTCTGATGGGATCCGGTGCATTAGTGCTGGTATGATCGCACCCGTTAGTACATGACTCTCGATTCTATATATCCCGTTCGTCGGAGATTCCGAGTAGATTTCTGTGGGACCCCTTTGATAGTTCTTAGCATTATGTGTTGCATATAATTAAATGGAAATTGATGAAGAAAACGACAAAAACACCCAAAAATAATGAATCGCGTTAAATTTAATGTCTGTAATGTTTCACAGTCTGTTTAAGGCTCAAACAGGTAATTTTGGGCTCGGAAAATGGTCAGGGCTATTCACTGACCTTGATGGTTTTAGGGCGTTTCTTAAATGGTGCTATGGCCGGCGTAGTTCCTCACGATTCAAAATTTATGGCGTCAAATTTTGAGCGACAAAAACACCCATAAATAACGAATCGCGTCAAATTTACTGTCTGTAATGTTTCATAGTCTATTTGAGGCTAAAAACGGCTGAATTTGGTGTTATGGCCGGCGTAGTTCCTCATGGTTCAAAAGTTATGGGGTTTCAAAGTTGAGACTTTTTCCAATTGAAAAAAAATAAAAAGGGTGCAACACGAGGACTTCCCGGGAGGTCATCCATCCTAGTACTACTCTCGGTCAAGCACGCTTCACTGCGGAGTTCTGATGGGATCCGGTGCATTAGTGCTGGTATGATCGCATCCGTTAGTACATGACTCTCGATTCTATATATCCCGTTCGTCGGAGATTCCGAGTAGATTTCTGTGGGACCCCTTTGATAGTTCTTAGCATTATGTGTTGCATATAATTAAATTGAAATTGATGAAGAAAACGACAAAAACACCCAAAAATAATGAATCGCGTTAAATTTATTGTCTGTAATGTTTTACAGTCTGTTTAAGGCTCAAACATGTAAATTTGGGCTCGAAAAATGGTCAGGGATATTCACTGACCTTGATGGTTTTAGGGTGTTTCCTAAATGCTGCTATGGCCGGCGTAGTTCCTCACTATTCAAAAGTTATGGCGTCAAATTTTAGCGACAAAAACACCCATAAATAACGAATCGCGTCTAATTTACTGTATGTTATGTTCACAGCCTGTTTGAGGCTTAAAACGGCTGAATTTGGGATTAAAAAATGGGCAGGCCTATTTACTGACCTTGATGGTTTTGGGGGGTTTCTGAAATAGTGCTATGGCCGGCGTAGTTCGTCACGGTTCAAAAGTTATGGGGTTTCGAAATTGAGACTTTTTCAAATTGAAAAAAAAAAATAAAAAGCGGTGCAACACGAGAACTTCCCGGGAGGTCACCCATCCTAGTACTACTCTTGCCCAAGCAGGCTTAACTGCAGAGTTCTGATGGGATCCGGTGCATTAGTGCTGGTATGATCGCACCCTTTAGTACATGACTCTCGATTCTATATATCCCTTTCGTCGGAGATTCTAAGTAGATTTGTGTGGGACCCCCTTGATAGTTTTTAACGTTATGTTATGCATACAATTAAATAGAAATTGATGTAGAAAAGGAAAAAAACACCCAAAAATATTGAATCGCGTCTAATTTACTGTCCGTAATGTTTCACAGCCTGTTTGAGGCTCAAAACGGCTGAAGTTAGGATCGAAAAAAGGGCAGGCCTATTCACTGACCTTGATGGTTTTGGGGCGTTTCCGAATTGGTGCTATGGCCGGCATAGTTCTTCACGGTTCAAAAATTATGGGGTTTCGAAGTTGAGACCTTTCCAAATTGAAAAAAAAATAAAAAGGGGTGCAACACGAGGACTTCCCGGGAGGTCACCCATTCTAGTACTACTCTCGCCCAAGCACTCTTAACTGCAGAGTTCTGATGGGATCCGGTGCATTACTGCTGGTATGATCGCACACTTTAATACATGACTCTCGATTGTATATATCCCTTTCGTCGGAGATTCCGAGTAGATTTGCGTAGGACCCCCTTGATAGTTCTTAGCATTATGTTATGCATACAATTAAATGGAAATGGATGTAGAAAAAGAAAAAAAAAACACCCAGAAATATTGAATCGCGTGCGTCTAATTTACTGTCTGTAATGTTTCACAGCCTGTTTGAGACTCAAAACGGCTGAATTTGGGCTCGGAAAATGGCCAGGCCTATTCACTGACCTTGATGGTTTTAGGGCGTTTCCAAAATGGTGCTATGGACGGCGTAGTTCCTCATGGTTAAAAAGTTATGGGGTTTAAAAGTTGAAAATTTTTTGAAAAAAATAAAAAGGGGTGCAACACGAGGACTTCCCACGAGATGACCCATCCTAGTACTACTCTCGCCCAAGCACGGTTAACTGCAGAGTTCTGATGGGAGTTGGTGCATTAGTGTTGGTATGATCGCACCCGTTAGCACGTGACTCTAGATTCTATATATCCCTTTTGTCGGAGATTTCGAGTAGATTTGCGTGGGACCCCCTTGATAGTTCTTAGCATTATGTTATGCATACAATTAAATGGAAATGGATGTAGAAAAGAAAAAAACACCCAGAAATATTGAATTACGTCTAATTTACTGTCCGTAATGTTTCATAGCCTGTTTGAGGCTCAAAACGGCTGAAGTTGGGATCGAAAATTGGGCAGGCCTATTCACTGACCTTGACGGTTTTGGGGCGTTTCCGAAAATTTGCTATGGTCGGCGTAGTTCCTCATGGTTCAAAAATTATAGGGTTTCAAAGTTGAGACATTTTCAAATTGAAAAAAATAAAAAGGGGTGCAACACGAGGACTTCCCGGGAGGTCATCCATCCTAGTACTACTCTCGCTCAAGCACGCTTCACTGCGGAGTTCTGATGGGATCCGGTGCATTAGTGCTGGTATGATCGCACCCGTTAGTACATGACTCTCGATTCTATATATCCCTTTCGTCGGAGATTCCGAGTAGATTTCTGTGGGACCCCTTTGATAGTTCTTAGCATTATGTGTTGCATATAATTAAATGGAAATTGATGAATAAAACGACAAAAACACCCATAAATAATGAATCGCGTCAAATTTATTGTCTGTAATGTTTCACAGTCTTTTTGAGGCTCAAACAGGTGAATTTGGGCTCGAAAAATGGTCAGGGCTATTCACTGACCTTGATGGTTTTAGGGCGTTTCCTAAATGGTGTTATGGCCGGCGTAGTTCCTCACGATTCAAAAGTTATGGCGTCAAATTTTGAGAGACAAAAACACCCATAAATAACGAATTGCGTCAAATTTACTGTCTGTAATGTTTCAGAGTCTGTTTGAGGCTAAAAACGGCTGAATTTGGGCTCTAAAAAATGCCAGGCTTATTTTCTGACCATGATGGTCTTGGGGCGTTTCCGAAATGGTTCTATGGCCGGCGTAATTCCTCACGGTTCAAAAGTTATCGGGTTTCAAAGTTGACACCTTTTCAAATTGAAAAAAAAAAATAAAAAGGGGTGCAACACGAGGACATCCCAGGAGGTCACTCATCCTAGTACTACTCTCGCCCAAACATGCTTAACTGCGGCGTTTTTATGGGATCCAGTACATTAGTGCTGCTATGATCGCACCCGTTAATACATGACTCTCGATTCTATATATCCCTTTTCGTAGGATATTCCGAGTAGATTTGCGTGGGACCCCCTTGATAGTTCTTATAATTATGTCATGCATACAATTAAATGGAAATTGATGAAGAAAATGACAAAAACACCCAGAAATAACGAATCACGTTAAATTTACTGTATGTAATGTTTCACAGCATGTTTGAGGATCAAAATGGCTGAATTTGGGCTCTAGAAATGGTCAGGTCTGTTCACTGACCTTGATGGTTTTGGGGCGTTTCCGAAATGGTTCTATGGCCGGCGTAGTTCCTCACGTTTCAAAAGTTATGGAGTTTCGAAGTTGAGACCTTTTCAAATTAAAAAAATAAATAAAAAGGGGTGCAACACGAGGACTTCCTGGGAGGTTACCCATCCTAGTACTACTCTCTCCCAAGCACGCTTAATTACAAAGTTCTGATGGGATCCGGTGCATTAGTGATGGTATGATCGCACCTGTTAGTACATGATTCTCGATTCTATATATCCCTTTCGTCGGAGATTGCGAGTAGATATGCGTGGGACCCCCTTGATAGTTCTTAGCATTATGTCATGCATACAGTAAAATGGAAATTGATGAAGAAAACGACAAAACACCCAGAAATAACGAATCGCGTCAAATTTACTGTTCGTAATGTTTCACAGCCTCTTTGAGGCTCAAAACGGCTGAATTTGGGCTCGAAAATGGTCAAGCCTATTAACTGACCTTGATGGTCTTGGGGCGTTTCCGAAATGGTGCTAACGCCGGCATAGTTCCTCACGGTTCAAATGTTATGGAGTTTCGAAGTTGAGACCTTTTCAAATTGAAATAAAAAAATAAAAAAGGGTGCAACACGAGTCCTTCCCCGAAGGTCACCCATCCTAGTACTACCCTCGCCCAAGCACGCTTAACTGCGGAGTTATGATGGGATCTGGTGCATTAGTTCTGGTATGATCGCACCCGTTAGTACATGACTCTCGATTCTATATATCCTTTCGTCGGAGATTCCGAATAGATTTGCGTGGGATCCCCTTGATAGTTCTTATAATTATGTCATGCATACAATTAAATGGAAATTGATGAAGAGAATGACAAAAACACCCAGAAATAACGAATCGCGTTAAATTTACTGTCTGTAATGTTTCACAGCATGTTTGAGGATCAAAATGGCTGAATTTGGGCTCTAGAAATGATCAGGTCTGTTCACTGACCTTGATGGTCTTGGGGCGTTTCCGAAATGGTTCTATGGCCGGCGTAGTTCCTCACGTCTCAAAAGTTATGGAGTTTCGAAGTTGAGACCTTTTCAAATTTAAAAAAAAAATAAAAAGGGGTGCAACACGAGGACTTCCTGGGAGGTCACCCATCCTAGTACTACTCTCTCCCAAGCACGCTTAATTACAAAGTTCTGATGGGATCCGGTGCATTAGTGATGGTATGATCGCACCCGTTAGTACATGACTCTCGATTCTATATATCCCTTTCGTCGGAAATTGCGAGTAGATATGCGTGGGACCCCCTTGATAGTTCTTAGCATTATGTCATGCATACAATTAAATGGAAATTGATGAAGAAAACGACAAATCACCTAGAAATAACAAATTTCGTCAAATTTACTGTTTGTAATGTTTCACAGCCGGTTTGAGGCTCAAAACAGCTGAATTTGGGCTCGAAAAATGTTCAGGCCTATTCACTAACCTTGATGGTCTTGGGGAATTTCTGAAATGGTTCTATGGCTGGCGTAGTTCCTCACGGTTCAAAAGTTATGGGGTTTCTAAAGTTTTCATGGGACCCCCTTGATAATTTTTAGCATTTGGTCATGCATAATATTAAATGGAAACTGACTAGAAAACGACAAAAATACCAAGAAATAACGTATCGCGTCTAATTTACGGTCCGTAATGTTTTACAATATGTTTGAAGCTCAAAACGGCTGAATTTGGGCTCAAATTTGAAGCGGTCTCAATTCTGAAACCTCAAAATTTTTGAATTGTGAGGAACTATGCCGCCCATAGCACCATTTCAGAAATCCTCCAGAACCATGAAGGTCAGTGAACAGTGCTGGCAAATTTTTGAGCCCAAATTCAGCAGTTTTGAGCCTCAAACAGACTGTGAAACATTACATATCATAAATTAGATGCAATTCGTTATTTCAAAGTGTTTTTGTTGTTTTCTACATCAATTTCTATTTAATTTTATGCATGACAAAATGCTAAAAATATCAAAGGGGTCACAAACCACTTTTCCAAATCATCATCTTCACCGTAGAAAATCGGTACATCAATAGTCCCAATGGCTCGTCACTGCTCTGATACCAATTGATACACTTTGATGTATCAAACTTGTGAAAGAACATAGAAAATGGAATAATAAGTGATTTTATAGATCAAAAAAGGAAATACAATGCATTTTTCTTAGGAGTTGCTCTTCTCCTCCATGAACTACTAATCAAAAGAACTTATAATCGTAACTAACAATCCCTTCCTATTCTTATACTTAGCAGCTACCTCTTAACCTGCACGGTCTCCAGCTTCATAATTTCCTTGAAGCCGTTGGGTACGATGTCTAAGGAAAACTAATTCACTCCTAATATGCCTAACATTGTGGGTTACACAAATGCTATATAGCTAACATATGACTAATACAAAACCCTGATTAATAATTCAAGGTTCCTAGTATTAATCACAAATGACACAATCACACATATTCCAGAATCTAGCAGAAAGATTTAGATTCAAGAATACATATCTATCCACAACTTAGCAATATCATCTAAGCGTTCAACATTTACTAACTAACCAATCAACCTAATCGCAATACTAACTATCAATATTCTACTTATATAACTACTATTCACGAGCAATTATTAAGCATGCTATCAACTCAATTAATCACTATTAATTAACCTCAACTATTATCTAATCAAACCATTACTTAGTTAGACCTGGACTCCTGCCATGATCTACATTCAAGTAACATGAATCAACATGAAAATAAGTTAGCAAACAATTGATCATAACTCACAGTTTTTGGCTGAACAGGGTCTTGGCCCCATATCCGACTTCTACGATTTGACCCTTTCCCAACCTTCTCAAGTGGCTTCCCGTCTGAACTGATCTCCGAACTGATCTTCACTTGAATGATCTTCACTTGAACATAACTTTACTTTCTCTCTCACGTTTTAAGTAGCATGGAAGTGGTTTGGATGTGGAGACTTCAGATAGTGGGCGTGCCTATTTATAGGAACATCAGCCAATCAGCTTCATGCCGTGTGGCAGTCCATGTATATGTTGGGGTCAAAATCGGTCATGGCAGAATAAACGACTAAAATCCTTGTGGGAACCAAAATTTGCACTGTCGATATTATTAATCAGAGGAAATTGAAGAAAACCTAATTTCCCTTTAGGTCTCGAATTCCTTGCATAAACACATGAATACGAAAAAGGAACAATAACAAGATATCAGAAGAAATTGCATATAGGCGTTTTATTGATTAAGATGAAGTAATGTTAAAAAGATTCACTCAAAGTAGGATGGACAGAAATTCGTCAACAATGGAGAATGAAAGAACAAAACAATAAAAGATTCTAAGTATTGAACTCGCTAGTCTAACCACCTAGGTCATAAGTTCTCCTAAAGCTAACATCAATTTCTCTAGGCCTAATTTTTGGATCCCTTTGCTCCTTCTCTTGGTTTCTCTTATATATGCCTTTGAAGGTCGTTCGTCTTTTTTTTCGACTTCGTTCATTCCCAACACCCAAATCCCGCCAACAGCCCCAATTCCTCCCCTGTCCCCAGCCCCTGCCCCAGTCCCAGAGAATGTCCCAGAGCCTGTCTTTCAACACCCAGTCGCAGATGAAGTGACCATTGAGATGCTTTTGGCGAGTCCCGGACATGACCGTCTTCCTCACCTCCATCCAGACCGTCCTATTAATACACTTTGGTAAATTCTCATAAATTATGTAATAGTTTTTAACTTTGTCATTAATATATTATTTGACGTTTCAGGTTTGATGATGATTCGAAAGTAGCTACATCAGTCCGTCAAATCTTTGAAAGAGATTTCAAAGAACCCCATGCAAATTGGACACAAATTCCTGACTATGTCGTTCATCGGTGGTTTAAATCATTTGCGGTAATTTATTTAAGTTTTTAAATTACATTTATGTGTAATATTATTAACAAAAAAAAATTGGCAGCAAATGTATCATTGGGAATCTGGTTTGACGGAGCTTGTTCGCTCGAGTTTCAAAGCCAAATTGAAAGAACGTTTCAGTGACCATGTGGGACGATGGAAGGCAAAGTGGCGGATCCAAGGAGATGACGCTATGCCTTTGTGGTTTGACCGAAACGTATGGAGAGGCCTTGTCACTTATTGGTTAGATCCTGCCACTGAAGTTCGGAGTTGTAATAGTCGGGCAGCTAGGTACTCTGACCCCGATGGAGATGGGCCGTCTACACATCGTTCTGGTCAGACGTCATTCAAAGTCCGTGCACGGAAGATTGTAAGTTTTAATAATTATTTTATCTTATTTTTTAAAATTTAAATATGTTAATTATATTTTTTTGTAGGCTGAGCGAACTGGGTGTGCTGTTCCTGATTTACTTGGGGTTCTCGAGGAGACGAAGCGGAAACCAGATGGATCTTTCATTGACGGCAAAGCGCAACATCTTTACAATGAGGTAACTTCCAAATTTCAGGAGTTATCTCAATGTCATAGTGATAATCCCGAGAGCACTGGGTCTATCGAACTCACCCAAGAGGAGAAGAACAAGATCTATTGTGAGGTATGTGTTTGACAAATTCTAGTTATTTCATTATAGTTTTTTAAAAAGATATTATTTGATCATTTGTATTTGTTTTTGTAGCTCGCTCCTCGTAAAAAAGGGCGCATTTACGGTATTGGTTCTATTAAGAAACCTCTAGCATCTGTTCCGGCTTCGTCTTCTTCTACTAGTTCTGAACAAGACCGTTTGAAGACGATTATCGAGGAACAAGCTCTTTTGATTCAGTCACAAAAGAGTCAACTCGTAAGTCAGGATGCACGTCTCAACAAGTTTGATTCTCTCTTTGGTTTTCTTGCTACAAAAGATTTAGCTTTGGCTACTATGATTCATACCACTACCGAGCCTACTCGGAGCTCTCAAGGCGAAGACCTCGAAGATGAATCGAGGAGTTTTAATTTTTGAGTTCTCTCTTTTGTATAATATTTAAAAACTTGAAACTTATGTTTTTTAAAAAAAAAAATTAATGTTTATCTTAATGAATTTCGAATTTAAATTTTATTTTGTTAAAAAGAATTGTTATTAAAAATTTAAATTAAATTATTATTTTTTAATTTTATAAAATCAAAATCTATATTTAATCCCTCGTAAAAGCCTAGAAAGTCTCTAGCTAATTTGCTATGGAACTGCGACGATTTATGTTTCCCTCGCAATACATTGCTAGAGCTTTGCGGCGGAAAAAATTCCCTCGGTTACTTGCGAGGAAACAGTTTCCATAGCTAATTTGCGAGGGAAACTAGGCCTCGCAAAATTGCGACGGATTTGCGAGTACTCCGTGTTCGTCGCAAATTTGCGAGGACATTGCGAGGGATTTTACTTTGCGAGTATCGATTTACGAGGAACACGTGGTACTCGCAAATCTCTCGCAACTCTTGATTTGCGAGGGATTTGCTAGGGATATTTCCCTCGCAAATCGATTGTTTTCTTGTAGTGTTCTGCTCCGGATTCAAATTTATCTTTCTGCAGAAATCTTCCTTATTTTCTTGATTTTTCAATAACTATCTCAAAACTTTGACATTTATCTCCTTTTCCATTTATCTTATGCGAAAATTAAATACCGTCATTGTAGACTACAATTGTAATACAATTGCGCCCATTCTTTTCCAACTGTTGGGTTCATTCTCGTCTGAAATTGTAAGTGGACTTTTGTCATGTTTTAGATTCCTTTTGGGCCATTTTTGACTTTAATCGTTTTTATAATTTTTTTCGGAGAAATCGCTTTTCGTACGATGTTGGTTTTTGTATCATTAGTTCTGCAAAATAATAAAACGATCGTATTGTGGATATATATTGGTCTTAAGTTAACCGTTATCGTTTTATACGATCGATTCGAAGTTCTTATGAGAAGATAAATATTTTGCTATTTTTATAGCAAAAATTCAATGGAGATTTTGATTGAGACGAAACAAAAACCGGCATAGCAAAGACTCACATAAATGAATGTCGAAAAGAACATGGTCTAATCGTCTGTGGACGACTAGACATTTATGCATGTTTAGTCGTCCGTGGACAACTAGACATCGTGCGTGTTACAATTTTTTTATTTTTTATTTTTTATTTAATTTTTACGGCAACTTTAGTTACGATTACAACAAAAAGAAAACTTATATACTAAATTCTGCGGTAAACTTTTTACGTCTATAATTCAACCAATCAATCCTATGTGTCTCGACTGTCGAGGGTATTGATTACGTCAGTGTACTGGGCTTTAAATTTTAATCGAGATTGTGAACTGTGAAGATGGAAGTGGACCGTGTAACTTATCACTTGTATTTGTCATTTTGGGTTTTCTAATGAAAACCATGGTCGTACTATTGTGGGCCCTATAGAAGCAAGTCTGTAAAATAAAGGAAAAGGCATACAACAATTTCTGAGATATCTTCGCTTTGTCCTCTGCTTCGTGTCATTCTTGTCGCAGATCTCGAAGAGAACCCCCGTAAGTTTCTCATCGATTCCGCAGGTGAAAACGTAAACGATCCTTTGACTCAAAAGTTTATGTGTGTTTTTATTGAACTTTTTATTTTCTTTGGTTGGCAGAGTAAAAAAGGTTCGTTTTTCTCGATGGGTTCTTCGTCGGGGCAACCCGAATTTGATTACTTGTTTAAGGTTTTATTGATCGGAGATTCTGGTGTTGGCAAAAGCTCTCTTTTGCTTAGTTTTACATCCAATACGTTTGATGATCTTTCTCCCACAATCGGTGAGTTCTTTTTATAAATCATGATCAAACCTATCTACCCAATTGGATTCTAAATTTGGACCTGTCTTTTTAGGGGTTGATTTCAAGGTCAAGTATCTTACCATTGGAGATAAGAAACTGAAGCTTGCGATTTGGGACACAGGTTAGACATCATAATCATCTTGTGTTTTGAGAAGAATTTCATGCAATTTATGTAAATGTCACATCTAGTTTGATTCCAGTTTGACGATTTACTTTTTAGAAAAAAAAAAAAAAAAAAAAGACAACGACCTTCTGTAATATGATACGTTTTATCTACTTCCATGTATTGTCTTTATCATAGTTGCCTAAGCTGTTATGTGACTCTGAAATATATTAGCCTTGTATTTCAATACTTAAGTGGTAGCCTGGTAGGAGACTAGAATCCTTAAGAGATTAATTTCCTGCATTTAGATTTTTAGGTGGTTATTCTCTTGTATTTAGAATGGTTACGAAATTAGTGGTCCCTTGTATTTAGAATGGATATTCTCTTTCAATTTTGTTTTTGTTATCTCTGACCAGTTATGTTTTTTTTTCCTGATCACTCAGCTGGGCAAGAGAGATTTAGGACGCTAACAAGTTCGTATTATAGAGGAGCTCAGGGCATCATAATGGGTATGTAACCAAATAAAAATTTTATTCTTGATATTTGATCTTGGGCAATTCTCTTAAATAGCCCTTTTTAAGTTTTTGTCACAAAATAGCCTTTAAAAAAATAAAATGACCAAAATAGACTTTTTTTTTTTTGAAATTTTGATTTTTTTTATTTTTTTTTTGAAATTTGAAACCCTAACCCCAAACCTACCCCTTAACTCTAAACCCTAAAATCCAAATTAGTTAACCCTAGGAGTATAAATGCATATAAATGAATTTTTTAGCTTCTAAAAAAACATTTTGGTCATTTTTTTCCTTAAAAGCTATTTTTGTGACAAACAAACTAAAAGATGCTATCTAAGGGAATTACTCTTTGATCTTCCGGTCTACACTTTATAAAGGCTTTGTTTTTTTTTTATCTGTAAGTGACATTTGAAACTTCTCCATATGTAGTATATGATGTGACACGACGAGATACATTCACCAATCTATCAGACATATGGGCTAAGGAAATCGACTTGTACTCGACTAATCAGGATTGCATCAAGATGCTTGTTGGGAATAAAGTCGACAAGGTAAGAGTTCTCTTCGGTCCTCGTCCATGTCCAAGTTTCTATTATTTTGGAACTCTTTTTGACCTCAGTGTCATCTCCAGGAGAGTGAACGAGCTGTATCTAAAAAAGAAGGCATAGACTTTGCTCGGGAGTATGGATGTTTGTTTTTAGAGTGCAGTGCCAAGACTCGAGTCAATGTTGAGCAATGTTTTGAAGAGCTTGTTCTTAAGGTTAGTAAAATCGGCGACCTTTCTTCAAGCTCTTTTTTGGCTGAGGATGGGTATGTTCGTTTAAGTATTGACCTTCATTTATCTGCAGATTTTGGAAACGCCGAGTCTTACTGCTGAAGGTTCGTCTGGAGGGAAGAAGAACATCTTCAAACAAAACCCAGCACAGACCAGCACTGCTTCATCGAGTTACTGCTGCTCGTCTTAGACACGGCTTTACGGTTTATGACACAAACTCCGCTCTTGTTTGTCTTCTTGTTCTTGATTGTCTCTCTGTTTCCCATAAAGACTGCAGCATCTTGGATGTAAATCTTAACCCTACTTTCAAAGTTGTGTTCACTGGTTTTCTAATCTGAGATCATCCCAACTTATTCAGTTAAAAATGTTAATACTTACGTTCATGCTTTACTTTCATGCTGAAGAAAGTGTCACAGTTTGGAAGTTTAGTTCAGCTTTAGTTTCTCTTTCACGAGCCCGTAGCCAAGACATTGTTATAATTTAAGAGCATGGCATTATTTAATGGTTCTCTACCATTCACGAGGCTCTACTAGCAACAAATTTCTCAAATGATTAAATAAGGAGCTCACTCTAGTCGATGCACTATAAAATACCATCTGGTTCAGAGGTTTCCACCATCAAATTCTTCAAATCTTCCTGAGAAATTATTGATCTTGACTCCTCGTTGCATGCAGTACAAGAAACTCAAACATGTTTGCAATGACTTCAACATCCGTAATGTTGATCTCGAAACTTATAAACAGAGTTTTCAGAGCGGAGACATTAGGATGATACTTTACTGATCTGCCAATGGACACTTATCTTTTTTTTTTCCCCTTATGAAATTACTTGCTTTCATTAATAACAACTAAGCACCATTACAACAAAATAAAGAATCAAGTTCAAACGACCGGCCCATCTCAAACAAAAAGAAAAAGAGCCATTGAGGAAACCTCTCGCCACATACGATTGAGTTAGATTCTTTGTGATCACACTCTTTGCAATCAACAAGACTTGATAAATAGTCAATTTAAAAGACTTTTCTATTTTTCACTCATCCAGAAAATTTAGAGAAGCTAGGATCTTGCTAGTTATCCATTTGAAAGAAGATCAAGCCGGAAGTCTAATGACTGCACTCAAAAGATCTGACGCTTCGACCCCAAAGACAATCTTCTGAAACCTGAGACTTAACATGCTTTCAATTGCCCACAACCATCCATTCTCCATCGCCTGCAAGCTAGATTCCAAATTCACAAAAGAGCATCTACTATGCATAACAACATTTCCTCCTTCACTTCCCAGGAACCATGACACTCCATTAGATTTTGAGTGTGTTCCATGCAATCTCTATGTCACATTTTAACTAATCCTTTGGCGGGTGGGTCGAAGATTGGCTTTCAGTTTCCTGACTACACACAGTTGGTGGTGCTGCTCTAGAATTTGAGCAGACTTCCAGTCTCTCATGTCACTCAAAGCTTTGTTAACTATCTCCTATGTCTGATAGGTTCTTCCCTCGAAGATGAGGGAGTTTCAATTTTCCATAATCTCCAGAGGATTCACGGATAGGCAAATTTGGCCTCTTCCAAAATGTCAACTCTTTTACTTATCTGAAACAAAAAGTTGAAATTTTGGAACAGAGAGGAGGAGTAACCATCATTCGCCTGACATAGAACGTTTGCGGATGCCATACCCTAAGAGCCAACGGGCATTCGAAAAATATGTGGTTTGCAGACTCAGGTTCTTGGCCATACATTTGACATCCAATATCAATTTTCATTCCCCTCCTTGCAATATTTTCAGCAACTAGCAGAGCCTCACTCAAAATTTTCCATAACAAAACTCTCAATTTAGGAGGAATCTTGAAACTCTAGACTTGTTCTTGAGGGAGTTGATCGACAGGAGCATTTCTGCTACTACTCGCGATTCAGATTTGTGGTTCTGCGATGCCAGCCAACAACCTGCTTTGACAGTGTACTCTCCACTCTTATTGAACTTCCAAGACTTAAAGTCCTCGGATCCTATTGCAATTTTCATCTTCAAAATCAAATCCACGTCTTGCTCTGGTAAAAGAGTTCATTGTGAAGTTGTATGTTCCATTCACTCGAATGTGAAGATATTAACTCGGAGACCCTCATATCAATAATAATCACCATATTCTTCATCAGGGGAGCTCTCTTCCATCTACCATCATCTAACCAAGGAGAGGTCCAGACCATTGTCCTTTGACCATTATCAATCATTATTGAAAGAACTTCATCAAGGATCTCCTTGCGAATCAATGATGCTCCTCCATACAAAAGACGGCCTGCTCCCAATCTTTGTGAATTCCACCGATGAATTAGGGTAGTATCTGCTCTTCAAGAACTTTTCAAAGAGACAATTCAGGTTGTTCAAGATCCTCCATGATTGTTTAGCAAGTAGAGCTTGATTAAAGACATGAATGTTCCTAAACCCCATACCACCGAGGTCCTTTGGAAGATAGAGTTTTTCCCAACTTAACCAATGAATTTTCCTCTTTTCTTCCACCGCACTCCACCAATAGCCGGCCATCGCATTAGACAGATTATCACATGTGGTTTTAGGCAATTTGTAACATCTCGTAGCAAAAACTGGCATCCCCATTTCCACCGATTTGAGAACCACCTCTTTGCCTCCTTAAGATAAGGTTTTGGAAAACCAAGTTGAGAATCTTTCTTTCATTACTTCCTTGATGAAACTCAACATATCAACTTTAGAACCACTAAAGCATTCCAGGAGTCCTAGGTAGGAGCTAGCCCCGCCCACTTTACTGATGCCGAGTTTGGAATGAATCGCTGTTTTGACATCCTCCTCAATCTTGTCACCAATGTAATAGAGAACTTATCCAAGTTGATGACTTGACCTGTTAGCTCTCCATATTTTCTCAAAATTTTCTGGATCTGATCACACTGGTGAGATTGTGCTTTTAGCAAAAACAGGCTGTCATATGCGAATAGTAAGTGATGAATTGCCCGGCCAGAGGGGGTGAATTGAATGCCTTGGATCACATTAGCTTGCTCAGCACGGTTCATCATATGCATTAAACCTTAAGTGCATAAGACAAAAATAAACAGTGACAAGGGATCACCCTGCCTCAAGCCTCTCTCCGGTTCAATCATGCCAAAAGGTTGCCCATTAATCAACACTGCATAAGTAACAGCAGTGATACAGTGCATCATAAGTATGATCCACTTGAGGTCAAAGCCCATGGCCTGTAGAAGTGCCCTCACTGTAATAACCCTCACGAACCAATGAATTTTTTTCGAGAAAAATTTCACTCGACCAGTTTGGAGTTAGTCGATCATAATTAAAAATAAAATCGACCCGGTGAATTAATGTCTCGATGAGATTGTCGTGTGGTCGAAAGACCTTTCCTTGATAGTTATGGTCGAGTTTTAATTATTATGGTCAAGTTTTATTAAGCTGAAAGAGTTTATCTAAAAGAAAGACGAGATCCGATGGATGGGAAACGTTTGGTCGAAAACTGCCCAAAAAGACCGTTCAGCTGCTTGGCCGGTCATGTGCGATGCACATGATTTTCACATGCTTGCTTGCTTGACCAGTCATGTGCCATGCACCTTCCTGCCTGATTGCTACATTAAAAGTCATGTGAGTTTCACACCTGCTTAGAGATTACTTCATTGGAAGGAAAGGTTCAGCTGCTTGGTTACTTCATTGGACAGAAATGATGAAGTTGGATGCTAGCTGTCCATTCTCATCCTTGCGTTGGTTTACAAGCTGGACACTCATCAGAAACTCCTCTCCATGTATTTGTCTCCTTCTCCTTCATTCTGGTCGTGATTAATCCAGAGAGAAACACAAAAAAATCAGAGAGAGAGAAAAAAGAAAATTTAACAGAAAATTTCATAGACAATTCAGAGAAACAATTCAAGAAAATTCAGAAAAGAGGAGTGAGCTTGGACGACCCTTTCTCACCATCTTGTGACTTTAATCAGTGAGTATTTATGTGATTAATATCTGAAGTTTTGGTGTTCTGAAGTTGAGAATCACCCATGTTCATCAGCCTTTGATTTGATCGGTAAGATGTTTGTGGATCAGTTTTCTGGGAGAAGTGTTGCTGGTTTGGCTACACTTGAGATTTTTTCTGAATGAATTCAACCTTGACTTGATATGGTACTGATCAGGTTGGGCGTGGCTTCATCCTTCCGTGGTGTATCAGATGAGTTCAGACAGTGTTTGATTCGAACCGGTAAACTGTTTTGCCTTTTGATTCAGATCAATTTAGATTGGAACCAGCTGACTGAGTAGTTGATCTTTCAGTCTGGATCAATTTCTTAAGACCTTTTGTGAATTTATATTAGTTTATTTCATGGTCTCCTGGCATCTCAACAACTTATCTGAAAGGATTTTAAACCAAACTGAACTTAGCTAAGCTAAGTTTAACCAAACATATTTGATCTTGTCTAGTACTGAACTGAGTCGTGCTGTCTATGGTCTGAACATGTCTTGAACTGATCTGGTCTGAGTAGAACCAAGCTAAGCTGTGGGAACTGATTAGAATCGAACTTAACTGAGATGAGCTGAGCTGTTATAAACCGATTTAAGTTGTTATAGCCTGAACCGAACTGATCTTGAGATAAAACCACTCTGTTTCAGGTCAGTGGTCGAGAGAAGCTTGAAGGATCAACCAGATTCATCAAGTAGAATCATGTATTGTCTAGGTAAGAACTTGATCATGGACTGATCATTTTCTTAGAACCGTTAGTGAACTGATATAAGTTGATGATCTGAGCTGAGTTTAGTTTCTGTTTGAACCGAACTGTATAATCTTTTATCCAAACGTCCTGTCTTGGTTCAGCTTGTCGGAGAAGTCTGAAGATCAGTCTGGTAACCTTGTGGACGTTCTGAATCAGGAGTGAAGTGGAGTGTGATTAGCTTGAGATCGAGTCTAGTCTTTCTTAGCCAATCTCATGGATTCAATGGTGAGTCTAGATAGATGATGAATAAGTTATGAATGAGTATGCATGATTGCATACTGAATATGGTTGATTGATAAGCAAAGTATCTTAATCTATAATTGAATGTGAGGTGTTTACTTATGTAAACACTTAAGAATTATTATTAATTATTATTTGAGGTTTATCCCGAGCTTTAGTACTTGATCTCAAGTACTAATATATAAGTATATTACTAAGTATATAAGTATAAATCATGTGAAGTCTTATTGTATACTCACTCTCCCAAACTTTCCGCATTGCCGTGAATTGGTCCTGCGATATGGAACAAGGTCACGAAGACACGATAATGGGGTCGCACCCTGGAGGCCGTGTAACTGCATGCAGCGTTAGATGTTCGATATTGGAATATCTGATGGAGATGAGAGTTTTAATTATTTTCCCTCTAGACTCGGTTAGCCTTGGTGGCTTTCCGGGTTAGTATATATATATATATATATATTATAAGTATGACTGAATGGCGGGTATCGCAGAGGTGATGTTTAAGATAAAATTCACATTGATGGAATGAAGAGCCTTATATTATATGAGTTATGGAATATGATTCCACTGCATACAAATGGAGTTCATTCTTGGGATATTATTAATATGTGTTGGGGTGCGGGATTAGACTCACTGAGTAAACTAGTTACTCATGACTCATTTGTGATGCAGGTTACCAGTAGGTAGGAGACCTTACTCTAGGACGGGAAGGAACAAGATTAGCCAGCGGTAGATTTATTATCCTTGCAAGACGTTTTGTATATAGATTTTTTATAAAGCTTGTTTTCCGATAACTTCAAGGTCGACCTATAACATTTTTTAAGATGATTTTTGAATGAATAAATATATAATGTATAAATATTTTCTAAAGTACGGGTTCCATATGATATTAGTCCTTGTCCGGAACGAACTAACTATCGGGTATTGCTTGGTCAGGTTGAAAAGCCTTAAGTGATATCCGATAGGAGCGTCAATGTTCTCAGATTGCTAGTCCAAGGAACTCGGAAGTATTCGGGAACTTCGGATCGGCTTTCAGGGAGCATCGACCGTGTCATTTGCGATCATCTACGATCGGGGGTGTCACACTCACATACCCCCATTCCACCCTATCGTAGGCCTTTGACATGTCGGTCTTTACTGCCATGAATTCCTTCAAGATCACCTTAGGTGTTTTAAGGTTATGCACCGCTTTGTGAGCTATTAGAATGTTGTCGGAGATTTGTCTATCCTCCACAAAAGCAAATTGGTTTGCCGCTACAAGTTCTGCCAAAAACGGTTTCACCCTCGTCACTAAGATTTTTGAGACGATCTTGTACATAACATAACACAAGCTTATGGGTCTCAAATCTTTCATACAGGAAGCATTGAGAATCTTAGGAATCAAACACAACTGAGTAAAGTTCCATTGGAGTAGAAACTTCCCCGTTTTGAAGAACTGTTGCACTTTAAGAGTTACCCTCTGACCAATCACACCCCAATAGCTCCGAAAGAAAACACTGGTCATTCCATCAGCTCCCAGGGCACTACCAGGTTTTATTTCAAAAGCAGCTCTTCAAACTGCCTCCTTCGGCATCTCTCGAGTGAGTTCCTCGTTCACTCTGCTCGAAACTCTTACTTGGAACCCCTCTAAGTAATTGTGAACGTTATGGGGATTCAACAATTTGAAAAGAGTAGAGAAATACTCGACTGCCATGTCACCTTTTGAAGCTTCCGCTCTATGTACCCTTCCTCTATCATCAACCAAATTTTCAAGCATGTTTCTGTTTCTGGCCGCTTTAACAGAGGCATGGAAGAACTTAGTGTTCCTGTCACCCGCTACATTCCATTGGTCTTTGCACTTCTGCTTCCAGAAACTTTCCTCGTCGACGTAAGCCTGCACTAACTGGTTTTTCAATCTCTATAGAGCCATATAACAGGGGTGTATCTTAGCTTGCTCTAGATCAAACTCGTCTTGCAGTCCGATCATTCGAGATCTGGAATTAGCCTCGCTTCTTCTCTTCCATCTGCTCAGTGCTATCCTACAATCTCTGATCCTATCGAAAACTGAAGCTCCACTTACACAGCTCGGTCCATTCCACACTTGAATTATTTCCTGGCCAACTTCCTCTTTGTTCAACATTCTTGTATCAAATCTGAAAGATCATGTGTATTTCTCATGAGAAGATTTTAGACTCAGTAACACCGGTCTATGATTTGATCCTCTTTTCTGAATGAAAGTTTGAGACGAGCTAGGGAATAATCTGGACCATTCTTTGTTGCCAAAAACTCTGTCTAATTTACACTAGATCCATTTGTTACACCTTCTGCCACTCCAAATCAAACCATTCCCGTGCCAAAAACTCTGTCTAATCGTTTTGCATTACTTCTTTGCCAAGTCTCCTCAATCTCCTAGTCTTCGTTCCAAGTCCTTTTCTTGCCTTCACTCTCTTCTTGATAATTCCAGAAGATGTAGCTTCACAAAAGCAAACCTTATAACCCGTTGAATTATCAACAAAGAAGAAAGTTTCATTATTCAGAATTGTCTCTGAGAAACTTGTCCCGCTGTGCAATCCATAAGGGACTAGAGTGTTTCCCCCTCCATCTTTGATTGCTGCACCAAGCAACTTCTAACCCCCTTGTCTGTTGAGATCATCCCTTTACTTGGTGGCTTCAAGTTCGTACCCAAAATCCAATCCCTTGCCTTTATTTAAGTCCTTTGTAATAACAGGGGATCCTCCAATCTAAGCACCATTCTTTCAGTTGTTGGGTCTTGTTCTACTTCTTTCGCAGATTTTCGGACTCTGTCCTTCTGATCTTTCTTTCTTCGCCCTCTGCCAGCTTCAGATACTGCCGCATTTCCTTCCAGTACCTCAGGAGCAATCTTGGGTCTTCCTAGAACTGGGTATATTCTCACCTGACTCTCTTGAAGCACTCCATAAAGAGGGCCATCTGTTTTTAAAGCAACTCCTTAGCTGGTTTGATCACCGGAGCACCTTTCCTCCTTTCAAGCGCCTCCTTTTGCCTGCTTCTGATTAAAAGTGGGAAAACATCCCTCTCATGAGTCAATCGTTGACAGTGGTAGCACCGTTTATGTACTCTTTCATAGAAGTGGAGTATATCAGCTTTACCTCCTTTAGGAAGATTGACAGTCCTGGACTTGTGAAGAGGATTTGCCACATTGAAGCTCACGTGTGCCCTGACATACTCTTGGCTCTGTGATTTCTCAGGATTGAAAGCCATCACTATTGTTTTGCCCACCAGATCACCTAAAGCGGTGATCGCCTTCTCTGTATAGTTAGTTCATGGGAATTATTTTTCATATGCACACACCGAGTCACATATTGAAGAGAATCTGGAGCTGGTTTCTCCATCCATTGTTCCATGACTAGGCCCCATTCGTCGAATGTATGTAAATCTTTGTTTAAAACCTCCTCCACCTCGTATTCATGGTCAAAGAAGAACTGAAATCTCTCATTCGATAGAGCGACACCTCTTACATTGTTACCTTTTTGCTATTTGCAAGGCATATCTAAGATCTTGACATATTCTGACAAGGAGGGTTGAGTATCCTTCCAATCAAACTTTTAAAGCTTCTTTGACAAGAGTTGCATTGCGGTAAATATGGCATATCGAACGGTTTATCTTCTTCTTCCAGCGCCATCGCCATCAAGGCCATATCCATAGCAGAAGACATTTTTCCTGACTTTCTCGACTTAGTAGATCTCTTCCTTCCTGGCTTTACACTATCACGAAATAGAGATGCCAATAAGGACTGAATTTTCACTTCAGAGAGTATTACAATCTTCTATCTTGACCAGACTAGCTAACTTGCTTACACAGAACTCCTCAATATATTTCTGTTTAGATCTCAATCACCTATCTCTTTAGAACCCTAGAAAGAAAGGTAGAGGTGAGAAGTAGAGGATATTTTACTGCAATCCAACGGTTGAAAACAATAGGAGAATAGTTATCCCAGCCAAAATCTCACTTCTTAGGAGTCTAAAAGAGAGAGTTTCGGAGGAGAAAGGTTTAATTTTATTATTATAACGACTACTACGACTCACTCTACCAATGGACACTTATCACGACTGATTTATGCGATCTAAAACTTATGAATCTCATTTTTCTTTCAAAAAGTCACTTCATCATAGCTGATCTTTTTGCGATCTAAAACTGTTATGAATCTAGTTTCCAAAAGACTTCTGTAAATGTAAGAAGTACATCTTGAATTATAATACAAAATACACAATAAATTATTTTTACAAAGATATATTTATTTATTAAGATTTTTCAAAAACAAACTTACAAATTCCTGCTTAAACAAATATATTAACAAGATCAAGACACTCTTGACTTGCTCCACTACTCTCACACTCTCTTTAACCCTTTATGTTTTTCACTCACTTTACAAGTTGTGAAAACTCACACTTATAGGTAGTAATTGGTTAACCTAGGCTCTAAAATATGTTCTCATATCTTTCAAAAACAGAATATTGTTTCTTAAAACACCACTAAGTCTTTATGACACTTCTTTAATAAGATCTCACTCTTCCAAGGTAAATTTCCAACTACTTATTCTTCAAGTAGTCTTCAGATTGACTTCTAACTCAGCTATCGATCCAGTTTCCAAGTATTTATGTATACTACATCTTGATCATTCTCCTTGGATACTAGCTGTAGCAGATTCTGCTGTACTTCCAATTGGTTCAAGCTGTCCATCCGATCTTTTCTTTTTGAGTCTGTCACTTATTAGCTTTGTATGCTTTTCAAGTACATCCAGTGATCCGTTCACAACAACCACATATATCTTTGACACACCACATAAAATATATATATGCATTCAAAAGATAAATTGTTCAGGACATACATGTCCAAGACTTAAAGAGAAATACATAACCAAACACACAAAAAATAAGTTGTTTTCTCTCTCACTCCCCTAGAAACTTAAGCTTGCAACAAAAAAAAAACTTCAGCAAACTTAGTTTCTCCCCCATAAAGGTCATGGATCACTTAGTTTCTTCAAAAAACTCATGGTTTCCAGCTTCAGCTGGCCTTTAGAGATCCTCTTCTCCTTATGCTTGAGAGCATAAAAAATTAAGAACATCAAACACATTTATTATGTGTGAATCAGAAAGAATACTTACTTGGATCTATTATGTGTGGCACACGATGAAGAGCATTTGTGGATTCATCTAGGCCAAGGTGAGCCGCATGCACAGCAATGAATTCTCCAGGAGTGGCAATGGTTTCCAGGTGGACGAGTTAGAACATTTATGCTGCAACCAGATCACTTTGTGGTAGCAAATAGTACTGGTCTGATCGACGTGATGCTGCAAAAGTTTTCGAGGCTTTGAGATTGGTCTCTTCCAAGTTCTTCAAGTACTCTCTTTCTGGAGACGCTTCCTACTTGCTCAAGAATCTACCACCAGGGTCTCTTACTTCCTGAAAAGCTATTTTAAATGCATTCATGTGTAACTTCTTCAATGATGCTCGATATGAAGATTTGAAGAACAATATCTCTACGTTTTCGCATGAACCTGCTGACTCTTTCAAATATTCCTGGACCAGATTCAGGTCTTATCAGAGAGACTGTTCACACCATGGGTTCAACGAGGTACAACTGCTCAGTACCTTCTTCAGAGGTCTTGCTTTGGTCTGCCAGATGGCTCTGGACACAACTAGAGAGGGGAATTTCAACACCATAAATCCAGAAGAGGCTGTGAGATTGATGGAGAACTTGACATCTAGCAACAACACCAAGAACATAGACTACGAGAGGAACGAAGTCTGCATATATTTTGGATAAGGGGCAGATGGTTGAGGTTAAAGCAAGGCTGGATTCAGTCCACAGTCTCCTGAAGAAACAAGTTAGTTTGATGATGGTGTAGAAGTTGCTGAGGTTGCTGCTGAAGATGAAGAGGAAGAGGATGTGAACTTTGTCAGCGGCTATGGTTTTTAGAGTGATCTCGTCGGGAATCAGCAGATCAACATAAACTTCAATGGGACTGGCCAAAGAAGTAACTTCAACAATAGCCAGAACTCGCAGTACCAAAAGCCTTTCAACAGTAACAACAACAATAAGAACTATGGAGCTTCTTTTTACCAGACTCATGTTTCAGCTACACATAACATCAAGCTTGAATCTATGATTGATCAAGTCCTTGAAGTACAGCAGAAGATGACTGTAGACTTTAATGGAAAGTTTGATGATGTGTACACCAACCCGAATAACAAATTTCAAGTTTTAAACATCCATGTGAACAAACTAGAGACTGAAGTTGTTCAGACAAATGATATTGTTAGGAGACAGGAAGCCTTGATCAAAGAAAAAGGTAAAGTTGGACGGAAGCATCAAGTCAACGCCATCATTAAAGATGACTTTTAGCAGGAAGTGAGATATGGAAGGTTGGAAGAAGATGGTCTCTAAGTAGAAAACTCTAGCTAATGTCAATGTTCATCAACGTCGAACGACGCCCACGTTTAATCAAGAATAATTTTGTCTGGAAGATAGCTTCGAACAATGTTCTACTCACATGGATTGACGTTCGCCAGCTATAGATGAACTGTCTACAGTTGGCAAGAGGAAATGGGATGAGATTTCTGACCGTCTGATGAGGAAAGCTAACAAAGTGGAGGTGGGTGCCTTTAATGAAAGGTTTTGAGTATTCCGAGAAAAGAGAATTATTATGATTCCTACCATAAGTATGCACTATGAACATACTTCAGTAAGAGAAAGGCGACTGAAGATGACAACCATCTAATATTTCACTCTATCAGAAGCAAGATGAGGAAGGTGATTAAATTGGAAAAGAAACGTTACCCATGGAAGTTTGTGGTTCCATGTACTGTAGCTGGCCACATGTTTCCAAACGCTTTGTGTGACACAGGCTCTGCAGTAAGCAAAATGCCTAGATCAAAGGATTTCCAGTTGGGTTTGAATATCAAACTATGTAGTAACATCTTCACACTCGCAGACTGCTTGAGAGTAAATGATGGAGGTATTCTCAGATATATACAAGTTAGATTGGCGATGTCATTTCTTTGTAGATTTTCACATAATGGACATTGAACGAGATTGTGAGACCTCTTTACTACTTGGGAGAGCCTTCATAGCTATTGTTGGAGCTGTGTGTGATATAGATACAAACAATATATGCCTGTCATTTGTGGAAAAGGATGTTTTATATGATCATGTCAAGGTATTCAGAAGACACTTGTTCTACAATGGTGTAGAATATGAAGCAGGATTTGTGGGAGTAGTTAACACTGATCACGACTTAGACGACAAAGAGAAGAGGCAGCGTCGACCCACACTTCCTTTACATCAATCGATGCCAACTGAGGGATCAGATATATGCATGCGATGAGACATGAAAACACCACACCCTATAGATCCCTAAACAGCCATGCAGAAAAATGACACCAAATGAGTGTGGAATCTACATAGATCAAAAGGGACATGCTCGAGCCAACAATGGGAGAATCATTGATGCATAGAGGATAATTTAGTAGACATTCTCGAAATGTCTGCAAGTGTATGAGGTAATCACCTGAGTTTATCCTAGTATGAAAAACCATTCCCGAGGAACATCAACAACCCAAGAATTTTTTTTGACCTTTATTATCAGCTTGTCTTAGCAGCTACAAAAGAGAATGTGGAAGACATGATATATAATCTTGTTGATGCTCAGGTTAAAACGGTGGATGACTTTTGCAAAAAGTTGGATGCTACTTACACTGAGCTAAGCAGCATCATTGGTTGGTGTGTGAGCGCCTAGAAAACCTGCAATACCAAGTGAATTGGTTCAATACCACTGATGAGAAATGAATGAGCATAAGAAAATAAGGAGTGATGTGGACATGAGGAGACAAGTAGAGCTGCTGAAAATTAGAACGGATCAGATAGGTTCTACTATAAGAAGAAAATTGCGGCATAAAGCCAGAGGTGATGATGCAATAAGAAGCTTTGTATGCTACTGGTTCAAAATGTTTGAGAAGGATGTTGAGGCTTGTTTTCAAACAGGTTCTCCATCTGACTAAGACTACTCATTCTATCATAATGTCAAACTAAATATTATAAACAAGCGCTGAGTGGGAGGCAACCCACTAATAGGTACCCTTTCATTTTTTACATTTCAAAAAAGATCCAAAGTTCATGAACAGAGGACCAGAATCGATCGACGGTTAGCCATATTTGATCAACACCACACCACAAAGCGTTGAGAGGCACTTCACTGTGTCGCTCGACGCTCACGCTTGAAGGATGTATACTCGACGAACTTTATTACATTTTTACAGTTTTGCTTTATTTCCTTAACCAATCTCATGTTGTATAACATTGGGGATAGTGTTGTTTAAGTCTGGGGAGGTATTTACTGGTATTATGTTTTGTTTTGAGTGTCAGTGAGTTATTTTATTGTCAAAACTTAGTCAATTGGGGATGAGGAACCATTTTTTTTTTTGGAACAAACTACCTAACCATTCTGTAGCATCATTTCTTGATTTGCTGACTACATGGTGTGCTGAATGGAAACACCAAAGAGGATATACATTCTAGTAACATTCATACTTGCTGAGACTGTTTGAAGGAATCAAAGCTGATCTCCAACCTTAATTTACTCAATCTACTTGTCTTGGGGCTTGTTATATATTGAATTGGATTCCTCCTGCAGGTGTGGAAGGTAAAGTGTGTGTACTTCCGGTTCCCCTCTCTCTTCCCTACAGAGTAAAAGAATTTTAACATGTTTTGGTGGCTACAACCATTAGACCTTGGTCTGTATGATTCTAGAAAGAGATAAAATTCAAAAAGAAGTGAACATGGACTAGTGGCTACAATCATTAGAGCTTGATTCATGAAAACCTATCCAACAATCTCAGTCGATTAGAAAATGATACCCTTCAAAGAAGGGAAACATTGACTGAGTGAAGTGAGAAGAGAGGGAAGAAAGAGACAAGAGAAGACTACCAACTGGGATAAGAGTCCATGTGTTTTGTGATCGATACTCCCAAGATAGGGCCTAAACATTTATTGCAGAAATGAGGTCAATGGAGGGGTATGTCTGATGAGGTCTGATGAGATGTTGGCTGGATGGTATGCTATCTAAGCCAAGGCTAAGTACATGGAAGTGCCTCTAAAGTTGGCACTGCTATGATGTGGCTTGCAACATTGCAGAGGTGATGGTGGTGATTCTAAAGAATGGTGAGTTCCTGTGTTTTCAAACCTCTTCCATAAAAAATTTCTATGTTTTGCTTTAGGACAAGCAAAATGATAAGTTTGGGGGAGTTGATAGGTCCCAGTATTTACCTATTTAAGCCATATATTTGGCCATATCTAGAGTCTTTATTATGTACTTCAAGTTTGTTGTAGATTGTTTACAGGTCCATGTGTGTTTTGGAGCACTTTGGAGATTATGGAGCAAAATGGAGTTTGAAGAGAAGATAATCCATAGTTGTGCGGAGAGAAGAGTCGAGATACGATGTGAGCGTTGATCTTTGCTAATGCAAAATGGAGAGTCTGACCAGACTTTCAAAAATTGCATTTTTACCCAGAATTTTCCTAAATAATGAAGAAGCCTCTGGACGTGTTAAACCTATGTATTATATTATGCAGCCACTATTTAGGCTAAACTTTATTTTGTTCTTATAGAGGTTTTGAAGAGAAGATCATAATTCATTCATAGATTGATTAAAACTCTAGTATTTCTTACCCTTCATCTTTATGAAATTATTTTAGATTATGTTTTGTGTTTTTCTATCATGTTTGAGTAATTCACTTGTTAGATCTAGAGATTTTCTAAGATTTGATGAACTTATGATTGATGTATCTTATAGGGTAATCATTTGTCTCCTTCATTAGGATTGTTCTTACTGCTTATTCTATTGATTACACACTAGAACTTGATCTTAAGATAATTGGAATAAAACGAGAGTGTGACTGATAGATACAATGAGAGTTGGTTTAAACACTTAGTGAATATATCAAATTGAACCTTAATGATTGTCTAGAGAAATTGGTTGCACAATGAGAGTTGGCCTTTGAGGATTGATATCACTCAAATTACCCTATGAGCAACTTTACTATCTCAAATAAGAGGTTCAGTTGTAGCACTTACGGATCAACCCACAGAGAACCTGAGCACACAATAAACTCAACGATGTCAAGATTAAGCTAGGCAAAGCAGATTAATAAGCAGTAAATAAAGTAAAGCAGTTGATTGATTGGTTCGTTGTGAGAATAAGATAAAATAGTTAAATCTAGAGGTTTAGGCAATCAAGATTATAATTGATATAGAAGCTAAAGGTGTGTGAATGATAATTCTAGAACTCGATTTCTAATATAAAGATATACAACTCTCACTGCGAGTCTACTAAGTTATCTGAGTCCTATGTTCCAGCTCTTGTTCGTGAATAGGGATCGAGTGTCGATCGATACTATTTTTTAAGTATCGATCGATACTATTTTTTAAGTATCGATCGATACTACCTCAAACCGGTTTATAGTCCAAATTGATAAGTTCACTAGATTCCTAGATCAGCTATCGCATGTATTTAACAACCTAGCTCAGAAGAATTAATTCAGGGTGTGATCCTACTATCTTGGTTCTCAACAATCCTAAGTTCAGGGTTCTAGTTAGCTACTCTAGAACACAAGCAGTAAGGACAATTCTGATCAAGAAAATCTAATAATTCACCCTAGCAGTTCTATGGTTTGGCAAATCCATCAATATCTTAAATCTAACAAGGAAAACTACTCAAACATTGTAGAATAAGTCATAGTAGTATTCTGAATAGAATGCATATAATAAAGTAAGAAAACAATGAAGTTCCAATACAAATCTCTAAAAGAGTCTTGGATCTTCTCTCCAAATTTATGATGTGTAAAAGATGTGTAAAAGCGCGTGTGTTTTCCAAACAATGGCAAACACCATAAATATTAGGTAAAAGTCAGTCAAGAGTAATCTTGTAATTATGAGGATTTTATGGGCTTCAAGTCAGCCACAAACAAGTTGACCCACCTACTCGCGTCGGTGTCGAGCAACACCAAGGTGTCAGTGTCAATCGACACTCCTTCTGAATATCGACTCTGGCTGATTTCTTGAACAACTACGAATTTCTCCAAACTTTAGTTTGAAAGTGCTCCATAATCTCAATATTGCTCCAAAACATACATGGACCTCAAAAAAATTTAAAATATACTCCAAACACATATAATAGATTCTAAAAAGGTTATATACCATGGCTGAAAACTGGTAAAATCCATGGTATATCAACTTCTCCAAACTTACCGAAAGAAATTTAAAAACAGCAGGGACTCAGACAATTTTAAAATTTCTACCTTCACCTCTGCAATGTTACAAGCCACATCAAATCAGTGACAATCTCACGGGCACTTCCTTGTACTAGATCTTAGCTTAGGAACCAAACAATCCAGCCCACTGCTCAGCTGATTCTGCCTGACATACCCCTCTATTGACCTCATTTATGCATATTAATGTGTAGGCTAAATCTTGAGAGTATCGATCAAGGGACACATGGACTCAACTCAAGCAAGTATATGGACCAACATGTAGTCTTTTCCTCTTTTTTTATCTTCTCTGAATCTTTTTATATCAATTCACATGAACAGTGAAGCTGATGCAGTCCATCTTATTCATTTTCCTTTCATTTTTCTCTCCTTCTTCTTTTTTGTAATATTTGGCAAAGTTTAGGCGAATAGTGGGGTCATCGGTAATTTACCTACCCCTCGCTTCCAACGATGTGTGATCATTCCTTTGAATTAGAATAGTGGGGTCATAGGAAATTTTCCTACTCTTCTGTATCTCAGAAAATCATCTCAATCTTTTATATAATAGATGCTAAAGAAAGTTAAAAGGGGAACCATAACACTCAAGACTTTTTACCATCCAGACATGCAGGAGGATTCCGATCCAATATATACCAAGCCCAAAACAAGCAATTTGGATTGATTAAGATTGAAAATCAGCTTTGGTTTCTCCAGACTTCCTCAGCTAGCATGAATGTTATTAGCATGTGATCTACTTTGGTGTTCCTTTCAGTACACCATGCAGTCAACAACCTCAAAGAATTGTGCTAGAGAGAGGTTAGAGTAGTTATAAAAATTGGAAAAGTTCATCAACCCTTTCTTGACTCCATAAAACTAGTAAAAACTTATAAAAAGTCAAAAGAAAACACACTATCAGTAATACCTCCCCCATACTTAATCAACATTCTCCCCAGTGTTATATAGTCTAAGATTGGTGGGAAAATAAATCATAAGGAAAATTTAACAAGGAAAGACGATATACCTGCTCGCTGGATGTGAGTGTCGATCGACACAATTAAGTGGCGATCGATCGATGCTCATGATGCTTTGTCGATCGACATTGATCAGGTGTCGGTTGATGATGGATGCAGACTTTATTCATCTGTTCTGTTTTTAATAACCTGAAACAAATAAACACAAAAAATCAATAAAATGAAAATAAAATAAAATTAATACTTACTAATGGGTTGCCTCTATTAAGCGTTTGATTATAGTCTTTTTACCTTGACTTTTTGGAGGTTTTTGGCTAGTATGGAGGTAATTTAGTACTTGTTGGGAAACAAGTATCAACATCTTCTCTGCTCATCTCGAACCATGTACCAACAAAGTTTTTGATTGCTTCTTCTCCTCTTGTTATGTGCTCTTGCTGTCTCTGAATGATCTCATGAGTGTAATCCACTTTAAGCTGCAGAACTTCCATATGTGTGGTCAATCCTCTAATACTGATGTCGATAAGAAAATAGATGTCATCAGTATTCTTGTAGAACTCATCAAACATGCATTCTTGAGCTCTATGAATATCCTCTAGTAATTCCTTGACCTGATCTCTGCTGAATGTGCCGGCAACTGGCGGACATGGTGGTACAGGATGAACTCCTGATCTCTGAAAACATCCTTCATATTGTGGTAAGCTCAGATATTTTCCTATACAACTATCTGCCATCTCCAGTATTGCTTCTATGTACTCCTTAAAAACATTGATGATCCTTCCATCCATTGGATGTGCATTGCCATCTTCATCTCTATATGCTTCATACTCCTCTTAACGCACTTCACGGATCCTTCTCCTTTGATGAGTAGCAGTTCCAATCGCAAAGCTCTCTTGATAATCTGTAACCGATGTGGTGTCGATCGATACCTCAGGCTGAGTGTCGATCAATGCTTCACCATCTTTTTCATGGTTTGTACCAGAACCGGAATAACAAACTGCCAAAAAATCTGGATCATCTCCTATTTCAATGTACGACATGTGTCTCTTGACAATTCTTACTGGATCATAATAAAAATTCTCACTACAAGAAAACATGCCTATAACGAGGAAGAATTACAAGGAAAGGGCTTTATTGTAAAGTACATGTAAGTTTACATCGATTGTACAAGGAAAGAGAAAATTTGTCGTAAAATCCTTGTTAACTTACAAGGACTTTACGACAAAACTCGTTATCGTTATTTAGGTGAAACATGTTTTAAGTGTGGTTCACCTAACTAATTTCGTTGTAAATTACTTGTAAAGATGATGTTATAGAGTTGTAAAACTTTAGTAAAACTTTTCCTTGTAAATTTGTTGTTACATCTTCACCTACCAAACATTTTCTATATATATGTCCATTTTCATTACAAACAAACAGACAAAAGAAAAAAAGGAAAAATCAAGAAAAAAATAAGAAAAAAATGTCTGATGGTAGAAATACTTACGAGTTATGGAGTTGGATGTATACGTACAAAGATTCTACCGGTAGAGTGACAAATGTATTTCTCAATGGGCTAGAGACATTCATGTACAAGGCGTACTGGTACACCAATCACACAGGAAAGCAGTAAAATGTTTTGTCCTTGTCAGAAGTGCAAGAATACAAAATTTTCATGTAGCGAAATTGTATGGAAGCATTTAATAAATAGAGGTTTACACCACAGTACTATATTTGGTTTCAACATGGAGAGGGTTATGGTGGAAATGAAGCTAGTAGTAGTAATAGTAATTTTTAGGATGCTGGTAATAATGAAGAACCAAATCATTTGCATAATGAATATAGTTATCATCAGGAGGAGCATATGGTAAATCATAATAGGGTTCACGACATGATTACTGATGCATTTTTAGAAACCACTTCAACCATAGCCGATGAAACTGGAAATATTGAAGAATCTAACTTGAATGCAAGAAATGTTTTTTTAAATGGTAATTCTCTCAAATATCATTTTTTAAGTTTTTGTCACCAAAATAACTCTCAAAAAAGAAAATGATCAAAATAACCCCTTTTTATTTTGAAAATCTTAATATTTATTTTTTATTTTTGTAAAATTTGAAACCTCGCCTCCAAAATTCCACCCCTTAATTCTAAACCCTAAGTCTAGATTAGTTAACCCTATGGGTAAAAATGTTTATTTACCTCTTTAGTGAAATATTTTGGTCATTTTCTTCCTTGAGTGCTATTTTGTGAAAATAAACTAAAAAGACTATCTTAGGGAATTTCTCTTTATGAAATGTTAGATGCTGCAAATCAACCAATATACAATGGTTATAGAGAAGGTCTCTCTATATTATCTCTAGAAGCTAGGATGATAAATATTAAAGTGGATAAATATTTACCTGAGAATTGCATGGATGCATGGGCCGAATTGTTTAAAGAATTGTTGTCAGAAGACAATATATCAGCTGAATCTTATTATGTGATTCAGAAATTGATTTATAGTATTGGGTTTCCTTCAGAGATGAAAGATTTTTGCAGCATCAACTGCATGATCTTCGAGAGAGACGATGAGAAGCTAGAAGAGTGTCGATTCTGCAAGAAACAACGATTCAAACCACAAGGACGTGTGAGGAATAGGGTATCATACCAAATGATGTGGTACATACCAATTACAAACATGTTGAAAAGATTATATCAATCTGTGAGGACTGTTGGAGCGATGAGGTAGCATGTTGAACATGTCCAGAGGGATGGCGAGATCGCTCATCAATCAAATGCAAGAGCGTGGAAACATTTCGGAACTTTACACCCAGATTTTGCTAGAAGACTTCATAATGTGTATCTTGGGTTATGCGTAGATGGATTTAATCCATTTGGAATATCTAAGAGACTATATTCTTTGTGGTCAGTCATTTTTACGTCGTACAACCTGCCACCGGAGATTTGCATGGAAAAAAAATTTCTTTTCTTGACCATATTAGTCTCTAGTCTGAAGCATCCAAAACAGCCACTAGATGTTTTTCTTCAGCCATTGATACAAGAGCTGAAGGACTTGTGTTCAGCAGGGGGCGGACGTATGATTGTTGCATGAAAAACAATTTTACGATGCGAGCAGTTCTATTGTGGACTATAAGTGACTTTCCTGCTTACATGATGCTGTCTGGATGTACAACACATGAAAGGTTATATTGTCCATATTGTCTTAGAACGACATATACTTTTCAACAAAAGAATGTTAGGAAGAGCTGTTGGTTTGATTGTCATCATCGATTTTCCCCTTTCCCATTAACACCAAAGAAATAAGAAATTGTTTACATACAATAAAGTTTTCAGAGACAGTCATCCTCCATATTTCATTGGAGAACAGATCAAAGCGCAAATTGATTACTACGGAGCTCAAGAAACTGTTGGGCGTAGAGGAAACTGGTGTGTTCCTGGAAATATGCATGATAAGTATGGGGTCGCTCACAATTGGCACAAGAAGAGTATATTTTGGGAGCTGCCTTACTAGAAGAATCTTCTTTTGTGTCACAACCTCGATGTGATGCATATAAAGAATAACTTTTTTGACAACATTATGAATATAATACTGGACGTTCCTGTGAAGACAAAAGATGGCAAAAAGTCAAGGTTGGACTTACTTAATATTTTCTCAAGAAGTGAGTTACAAATCAAGAGCAATGAAAACATTCTAGTTCCCATCTTTCGGTTGTCATTAGAAGTGAAAAAGACTTTGTTTAACTGGGTTGCATCAGAAGTTAAGTTTCCTGATGGCTATGTTTCAAATCTCTCAAAATGTGTTGAACAAGATCAGAAGTTCTCAAGAATGAAGAGTCATAATTGTCACGTGTTTATGCAACGACTATTTCCATTCGCTTTTGCTGAGCTACTTCCAACAAATGTACATGAAGCACTTGCATGTATATATATATATTTTATTAATTAATAATATATATATAGATACATATGTTATGAAATGTTATTAATTAGGTTATATTTCAATATACAGCTATTTGAACATTCTTCAGGGCCCTAAGCACACGTACCTTCAAGGAAGAAGTCATCCAAAAACTTCTTGAGAACATTCCAATCTTATTGTGCAACCTAGAGAAGATATTTCCTCCTGCATTTTTGACATCATGGAACAACTAGTTGTCCACCTTCTGTACGAGGCATTGCTTCGTGGACCTGTTCATTACGAATGGATGTATATGTATGAGCGCTCCATGTAACATTTGAAGGGGAAAACAAAAAATCTTGCAAAGGTGGAAGGGTCAATAGTTTCTGGGAGTTTGACAGCGGAAACATCTCACTTCACATTATATTGCTTTGCACCAACAGTTCGTACAAGGAAAAGAGTTCCTAGAAGATATGATGAGGTGGAGTCGTGTCAACATATGCGGTTGATGGTGTTCCTGACATTTTCTGCAAGACATAACGGTTTGGTGGTAAATTGAAAGCAGTACGGTGGTCCAGTGAAGAGGATAAGCATAGTGCCCTAACTTATATTATGCTCAACTGTGGGGATTCAGTGACGCTGTCGTTTGAGAGGTAAATATTGTTTTACAGCTCATTGGTGGTCCAATGTGTATGTTAATTATATTCATTGATGCATTTGTTTAAGTTGCAGCTTGATTGTAATGCAAGTTAAAGAAGCAATACCAGGAATATCCGCAACTGTACTGGACCAATAGAAAGATCAACACTTTGTCAAGTGGTTAAAATCTCAAGTAATATATCTCACTCAAATATTAATCAAGTGGTAAACACTATAATATAATATGCAATTTTAGCTTTGTTACTTTTTTGTAGGTTAATTATGGCGATCTGTATTACCCCGTATGGTTTTACGATTTGGTCCAAGGTCCAGTAGCAAAGGTCACCAACTCACCTATGTATTTCACACGAGGTTTTACCTTTCATGCATACGAGTATGGGAGACGCCAGGCAAAAAGTAACTATGAAATATGTGTGAAAGGCTAAAAAAACTTTTACGAGATCTTGAAGGAGTTGAAGTGAAATTTTTGGGGTTATTGAAACTAAAATGCATCCTCTTCAAATGTGTCTGGTTTGACCATGTTGTGAATAGAGGTGTTGGTTTAACAAATTCAGGGTGTTGTGGATGTCAATTCTGGAAGAAGATACAACAAATTCAAGCCTTTCATCTTAGCTTCTCAAGCCAAGCAAGGTAGCTTCATTACATACCCTCGCCTTAGAAATTTTGGGATAATTTGGTTAGCTGCTATCAAAGTTACACTTCGTGGACGAATAGTTGCTGGAGAAGAACCACATTTGCAAGAAGAAGGGTGTATCACTGAAGTCGAGGTACCTGATCAACAAATTGATGAAGTCCTTCTTATTGACCTGAATAACCGTCAATATGAAGATCTTTCTGATGATGTAACAAATGAAGCAAGTGAAGACGAGTTTGATGGAAACGATGATAATTATGGTACTGATATCGACGAGAACTCGAACGATTCAAAATGATGTAATATATGTTTAAAATATTTTTTTAATATATATATATCCAATAACTAAGACTTAATACATGTGTAACAAATATTATTTTTAGAATAGTTATTCAATTGGGTTTTATAAATTTATTTGGAGTTTAGGGTATAAACGAAAATGAGATAAAAGGGATGATGGTGTCAAAGAGATATGATGTTATAGGTAAGTAACTTTGGAGTTTAGGGATTTGATTTTCAGGAATTCCTATATGTCCTAGTAAATTCGTCGTAATAGAAATAATGGGCTTGATAGATTCCTCGTAATACACGTGTCCTCGTAAGTTCCTCATAATGCATTCCTCTTAACTTTTTCGTAATTGAAAAAATGCAGACCTGGTAAATTCTTCGTAATAGAAAATACGGAGCCTCTTAGCTTTCTTGTAAAATTATGAGGAACGTCTTTTCCTTCTATAAACATGAAGCCTGAATGAGGCACTCCTCGTTCATTCCTCTCAAACCTCTCCTAGCTCTCTTAAAGTATGTATTTTTTTAAATATCATTTTAGGTAGTTTAAGTGGTTAGTTTATGTAATTAGTTTAGATGGTTAGTTTAGGTAACATTACTCTATTCAAAAATTAGGTTGCAGTTTTTAAATTGATTATAATTATTTTTTAAAATTTAGATGGCTCCTAGAAAGAAACAGTCACCTAGTTATTCCAAGATGTTTGGCAACAATGTTGAGACATTTTATTCCATTCCATCATATACATCGGATGAGGAGGCAGTTCCCGACTCTCAAACGTCTCATAGAATTCCTTGGACCCCTCCTCCTCCTGAACCTCAGATGCCTCCACCTCCTTCCCCAACAGCTCCACTTGGTGCACCTGATCCTGCTCCTGCAGCTGGAGTTCATCCAGATTTGTGTGTGCCTCCATCTACACCATACGTTAGATATTACAGTGGAGGATCTTCTTGCCCACCTTAAACAATAAAGTTTAGAGATTCTTGGACCCTGTTCGATCGTTGGGTACTTATTGGTAAGTTTTTTTATTTTTATTTTAAATTTTATAACATTAATTTTCTAACAATTTGGTACTATTTTCAGGTTTGAACTGAACAGTCGCGTCATCCGGAGCGTTTCAGACACGATCGAGGGATATTTCGTAGAGGCCCATCTGAACTGGACTTCGACTCTCTAGCACATTAAGACGACATGGTTCATATGTTTTGCGGTGAGTTTTTTTTCCAATTTTTATATTTAATAATTAACTATTTATTTTAATATTTAAAAACTTTTGGTTGTTTCAGCAAAGGTGGCAATGATCCTTAGACATCAATGAGAGGGTGATGACGGGATTTGTTAGCAAAGAGTCACCTTACGAACACCGTCTTGGATAGGAAGGACAAATGGGAGATCTACGGTTATGGGGAGAAGCCCACCGAGATCATGAAGGATGTATGGGATGGACCCATCGCCTATTGGAAGAAACCCAGCTCAAATCCGTAAAGCCAACCCGTGCTCCGCTTCCCATAGGACAAAGGATAAGGATGGTCATTTTCCATGGTTCATATCGACTATAGCTGGTTTCTTGAACAGCTACGAGTTTCCCCAATCTTTAGCTCCAAAATTCTCTAAGATCTCCACATTGCTCCAAAACATACATGAACCTGAAAAAACCCTAAAATAGACTTTAAACACATATAATAGACTCTAAAAAGGTTATATACCATGGCTGAAAAATGGTAAAATCCATGGTATATCAAGGATATAAACTTTGAAAGTTGTCGCAGCGAGAGTTGGACAACCTATAATTGAATTAGAGTTCTAGAATTGAACTTAATAACCCTTAACAACTACTAATCTGAGTTTTGATTGCCTGATTGATTTTCCTGGATCTAGTGTTTCCCCTTATCATTTTCGAACCGATAATTATTCTGTTTGCTTTACTACTTTTCATTTCTGTTGTAGCTTTATATGTAGCAGATTGTCTACTGTGTGATCCACGATCCCTATGGATTTGATCCTCAAGTACTTATTCTACAAACTTCTCAAAATCTCCTTCTTCCTCAAAAATGTAACTGCGATCAAACTCTTTTTCTTCATCGAGTTCCTGATGGATCTTCTCACGATCAGTTGTGAACACATCATATCTGGGTTCATATGTATTTAGAGTCACATCAGTTTAGGGGTCGCGGGTTCCTCATCCTCTTCAGTGGAGTGGTCACCCAAACAAGTTTTGGAGAAGGTTATGATGCAGATGATTGGGCCTTGAGTTGAGCACACATTTTCCACTTTTCATCAAATATTTTTTGAGCGCTTTGAGAGAAGTTCCTTTGCTTAAGAAGTTTTTGTTTTCTGAGATAGAGAGGATGAGAGAGAGATTTGTAGCTTTTCAGGGTTTATCAATAACTAATGGTTTCCCTTTTTAAGAACTTACACTTCATGATTCTCTAGACAACTCCCACTTTTCCATAAATGGAAAACTTCAAATTTTAAATGTTGAATTTTTTCATTAAATTGCTACATTTCTCTTCCCTTTCTCTATATCTTGTAAAATTTGTCTTGATTTGATTTGATTGGACCGAATCTTCTCTGCAATGCTGCAGGACTTGATGACATATGTTAGTAGCTCAGTTCCTAGACCAAGAATGACATATCCACTAACATTTTGAAAACTTAGGAATTTAGACCAATAAGCAGTGATGTCACACGTGTCATCTATTTGAACCACACAAGTAATGAAAGTAAATTAACAAAAAAAATTGTTTCAAAACAGTTAATTTTATGATCCAGAGGGTGACATATCTTCTAATGCAGTTTGTACATATCACTCTTATGGATGATCATCTAGTCACCAAGCTTGTTGTGCCTAGTTTTCACACAAAGATGTCTTAATCGTGTTCCGACTCAGTTTTCAATCTTTATTTGCCATGGTGAAATTTGAGGGTTTGACTTTTTGATTGACCCTCTGGAGTAGTAGTGCCTAAGTTGACAGTCTTCTTGGCGTATCGAATAATCCGTTTGACTGCTTCAAGATAAGATTTTTCAGTGTAGTTTGATATCTTACAGATATCCCAACACTAAAACTCAGCCATGGTATGCATGCCGTCAAATACAACATGTTTCAAATTGCATATCCAAAATGTTAAAATGAGTTCAAAACGGAGAAAAAATTAAAAATTAAAAAAATATTCTTAAATAATAAATAAATCAATCACATTAGGTTGAATCTATAATTTTTCGAATCTAACAAATAAAACACAAAAATACATCCAAAATTTATCGATATACCTTTAAAGGAGTGAAAGATGAAAGCCATGAAATGAAAAACCTGCAAAACAAGATAAAATAGTGAGAAAGACATAAGAAAGAAAAACATGTGAAACTGATATAAAGTTTGGTATCTTCAAATTCAAAGAGATTAGAGAGAGGTTGGAGAGTCTTAGAGTGAGAAACATTGCATTTTTGTTGCAACCATTTGAGAGGACTAGGGTTCCAAAAGATTTACGAAAAAGTTCCAATTAGGTTAAATATTTACGGTTCGGAAGACTATTTGAGAAGTATTCTAAACTCTAAATTTCCTATTTGTCCCAAAAGATTTTCCAATAATTCTTCTAATGCATCATCTGCTAGAAGACTTCCACAAGAATTCTTTTAAGCTCTAAAATCAAATAACTACTAAATAGAAACAAGCACTTTATTAAACATAAGATCAACTCCTAAAGTGTTCAATATATACAAAACTAAACACATATATGTCAAATTTATTTTTCTTTTTTTTTTAAAAAAAAATCTAAAATAACCTAAAAATACAAATAATACTACAACATATGTTACCAAACCCTAAACTAGGGGTGCGTGTTCGAGTATCCATTTGGGTTCAGTTTGGGTCTATTAGGATTTTGTTTCAGGGTTAAATATTTTAAACTCATTCAGGTATATAAAAGTTTTAGTTCGTATTCGATTCAGATCTTTGCGGGTTCGTTTGGGTTCGGGTAACCCGTTTAAATTATTCTTAAAATTTTAAAACTCATATATAATTTAAATTTCTCATAATCTAAAAATAAAAATAATATATAACATATAAATTTGAATAATGTATGCCAAACCTAAACTTAACATAAAAATTGGTTTGGCTTGAATATTTGGATGGAAAATCAATAAATATTTGAAGTATTTTTGTGGTTTGATTGTTGTTTAGCTATTTTAGGTATTTACTTTTGATTATTTTTGTATATTTTCAAATGTTTTAGACAACTTTAAAATATCTTATACATTTTGGATATGTTGGATATTAAATTTAAAAATAGTTAACATATTTAAGTATAAATCTGATTCAAATATATTCGGATATCTAAAATACTTTGGTTCTGTTTGGATTTGGTTTCGGTGCTTTAAATACCAAAATTTTGAACCTATTTGGATATTTAACCAATTTTGGTTCGGGTTTGGTACTACTTTTCCGGATTGGATTCGGTTCGGTTCTTCGGATTCTGGTTTTTTCCTACCCTGCCATAAATCAAGGACAATCATGACTTATAAACTATAATTACTCATCTATGTTAAAAATAATTCAATTTTGTTAATCTAACTTTACACCATGAATGGGTTATAATGAAATGATTTTAATTTATTTCCCACCAAATTTTATAATAGATTTTGTAAAAAAAAATTAAGATACTTTTAAAAAAATCTTCTTATAGAAGACTTTTAGAAAAGTCTTCTTATAGAAGACGTTTAGAAAAGTCTTCTTATAGAAGACGTTTAGAAAAGTCTTCTTATAGAAGACTTTTAGAAAAATCTTCTCCTGGAAGACGTTTAGAAAAGTCTTCTCCTGGAAGACGTTTAGAAAAGTCTTCTCCTAGAAGACGTTTAGAAAAGTCTTCTCCTAGAAATTTTTTAGAAAAGTCTTCTCTTAGAAGACTTTACTAACCAAAGAAGCATTTACAGGGTTATAATCGTAAAAGTGATTACATATTTTTTTGTTTGATCATAAGGAGATGATTGTAATTTCACTACTCTTTCGTGTTACATTTGCATTTGATTAAATTGATGATATAGTTTTGCATTTAAATCAAAATTTAGGTCTTTTTTTTTGGCAAATCTTCTTTTTAATATATTTAAATAACTATATTTTGAATGTTAATATCATATTAAAAATATTTATTTTATATTTAAGTATTTAATTTTATGGAACTTTATTTTATCAAATCATGACATTTTCATGTTTTGCTTTGAACACACATAACATGACATAAAAAAAAGTTTATGGAAATCTGAAGCTAAAACCAGATTATACAAAATGATCTCGTGGCTTAGTGTGGATATGTACCTAGTACATAAAAATTAGTAGTTTTCTCTGCAGTTTCATTAGTAATTTTGCTTTAAATTTTCAAAAAGCTCTAGAAAGTTTGAAACTACTAAAACTATTTAAAAGTTAAATTTGGGTTATTCACCATATACTTTTGTCTAGGGGTGGACAAAAAAAATACAAAATATAAACTGATCAAAAATAACAAATCTAAATCAAATTGAATTCAACATATACATCTTAATGGGTTTGTGTTATAGCATTTTGAATTTTTGGTTTAACTCAACCCAAACATGAGCTCAAATGGATATCTAATAAAATTCAGAAATCTCAAAAACATAAATAACATATCAAACATGAACACAGACTCAAATAAATATCAAAAATACTCAAAGCTGTTTATTTACATAAAACAATTATCTGTTACATAAATAATCAATTCAAATATTCATTGTATATCTTTTGTAATTCGTTAAATGTTAAAGTTTATATGTTTTGACAATCGCATTTGACGTTTGACTACAAATAAGTTTTTTTCTAAATTTTAAACAATTTGTTTTATTTTTATTTTTAAGTTTATATAATGTTTCTTATATTTTTAGAGTTGTTAATTGTTATTTTAATTTATTTATGTGTTTTACATGAAAGAATTACGAATCGCTTATGAATATTTTCATCCTTTGTTAAATTGTTTACATGTACCAAATTTATGAGCTAAAGTGTATACTTTTGAGTTACAGATGAGTATTTGAGTAATCGAATTAGAACCAACCCCGAGTTTAAAATAAGTTCAATTGGATTTTATGATATGTTACTATATCCAAATTGAATCCGAGAAATCCGAACCAATCTAAACAAAACTCTAAAAGTATTCAAATAAGACTAAAATGGTTTAGAAGTCACCTAAAAAGACTTTTTCTCTTTAAAATAGCTTTGAATTCTCTAGGATTTGACTGATCTGGAACCTTTTTCGGTGGCCGGTGGCTTTATGACGCCGGTCAACAACCGTCTTTTTATTTTTTCCTTTGTGTAAAATAGTTTGATCACACGATTGATTTTCTTTTTGCTCGGACAATTTCTCTTCGCGATGGCGACTTTTGTGGTGAAAAAATAAAGCTTCAGTCTTTAAGGGATAATACTCGTTTAAGGTTGAATCAAGTCCGATCGTCTCTGATCGGTTTTAATGCTTCTTCACCGGATCTTGTTTAAATCCTTTCTAGTTTTGAGTCGGTTCTCATATTCTTCTTGGATATGCATGTATTTCTCTCTTACAGGAATCAACCTTTTCTCTCCTATGTAAGGAATCGATAGATCAGTCTTGAAGAAAAGTATCCTGGACACATAAGAAGAAGTGATGTTGGATTCAATTTGGTGGCTTCATGAGATTTAGTAGAGTTAGCACCTTCACAGTGATTCTAAATAATATATTTCATCAAGTCAACCGATCAATCCCAGAATAATTATCTACAGATGAAAGAGATTCTGATTATAAGCAACGGTGTGGTGGTTAAGCAGCCTGAGATCGGGTCAATCATAAGGAGACATGAAGAGTGAATGGTGGATGTTGACGGAGAGTTCCAATGGATGTTGTTCAAGAGATTTCCCCAAGATGCATGTCTCATACACGTGGCACCGGAGGATGAAACAGTGGATGAAACGTGTCTTAATTGCTACTTCAAGAAAACACTAGTTTAGGGTTTTCGTTTTGGACTCATACCCATCGCTGTAATATGTATTGGCCCAATCTTTATCATGAAAAGCTAATGAAAAGCTAGTTGACAAAAAGACTAAAATTTTATACTCCAAAACAGAACCCAGTTAAATTAGGATCGAATCTGATTAGACATTCAGACGGCCATTTGCACTTTTGGTATTCTAAAATCACCAAGAACTCAAAATATTTAACTATCCTTTTGTATTGTTCTGTTTACTAAAACTAATAATAGATACACAATACAGTTAACATAAGGCTTTGAATGGTCACGTAGATCAAAAAAATGTAGATCAAATCAATAATACAGACCAAGCAGATCAAATGCAGATCAATCATAATATACAAAATAAACATAAATTTATTTACTAAATTATAATATTTGATTTAATGTTTGAACATAAAAATAAGTGAAATAAAATATCTAAAATTTAAATACAAGTTCTTAAGTATGAATTATAAAATATAAATTACCAAATAAAATATATGAATTCATTAAACTAAGTTATATAAAATACTACATAATAAAAATTTATAAAAATATATTAAATATTTTAATTATATTGTTTATTATCAAAAATAGAAATAAAATAAAATGTAATATTTATGTTTCTCTCTCAATGTAAATATTATATATAATTTATAGTGAAACAAAAAAAAAGATGATATAAAAAGCATGCATAACTATTTATTGAAAACAAAATGTATAAAATTATTGATATTTTAAGTAAATGTTTTTATAAAGATATTTATATTTTATAGAATAAATTTGTCTTAAAATAAACTATCATTAAACGAATATACTAAATTTTATTTTAAAGATTTATTTGTTTAGTTTGAAAGTGAATATCATCAATTAATATATTTGACTATTTATCAACTATTGAGTTAAAAAAAAAAAATTCTTTCACTGGCCATGTGCAAATTTCCAGCCCGTTTTTTCTTATATATAATGCATGTGTTATAAGTATTACTAGATTTTGACCCGTATTTTTAAAGTATGGGTATTTTTTTCTTTAAATTCTATTAATATTTATTAATCCTTGGATATTATTTATTTCTATGAGATAACCTAATAGATTTTATGTGTATGAAAACGTGATTATTTAAAAAACGTTATATAATCATTTGTTGAAATATGGTCAACACAAAAGACGATATCGACCATAACCTTAGCCGCTTGAATTGATTGAGACATTCCGTAGCCATCATCCCATGATCTATTAAACCTACATAAGATCACAAAAATGAAATTTAAATTAGAACATTATTTTTTCAAAAAATTAACGAGAATACTAAAAGTATATGAAAAAGCGGATGTGTCGATTAATGAATTGAGAATACCCTTATATAATGAGTTGATGATGTGTATTTAGTTTTTTTAATGCTTATATTTTGTTTAGCTTGCAACATAATTTTGGTTGCTAAAATTTGTTGTATTTGAAAACTAAATTATATATCAAGTTATTATTGTTACGTTTCTATTATAGAATATACAATAACAACAACGACAACTCAACGTAAATTTCTCTAAATAGTTATATATTTCTAAATATTCATAATATTCTCATTTATGAATATTAAATACTGAATATACTATATTAATTTTCTGGTCAAAATGAATATATACTTAACAATATACTTATTTCCAATATAGAAAATCTCACAAATATATATGGATTAATAAGAAATGATTTAGAAAATAGAATAATATCTCAAGAATATTTCAACTATAATAATTAATATTTATACTTTTTAAAATATTAATAAGTATATAATATAGAAACAAATTGGTAGAGAATAAATTATATATATACCTTTATGTATTAACTATTTATTAAAAAAAATCCAAAAAAAAATCATAGCTTGTTTCCTTTATTTTTTATAAATATTTGTTAATAATAATATTATGTATTTCTATCTAAAATTATTTAATCTTCTATTATTGTGTTGATTGTTTATCACTCTTCAAATGATATTAAATCAGTCGAGCATGAATAATATACTCTTTGTGTATTGCACAATTCGTATTTAAGAGAACTAAGATTCAATAGTGTTTCTTAGGATTTTAAAAAGTTAAAGAAATCTTTTATAATATTGCAAGTTTTTTTAGAATAATTTGAAATAAATCGCCTATGATATCGGAGTATAAAGAATTTTTGTAACTTGAAGAGTTGGTTTAGGATTCTGTTAATCGAAATCATAACTATATATGGATTCAAGTTATATAATATAGGAGTAGTAATATTTTATAAAACATTTTTGAATTTAGAATGTATTATATCGTGTATGTAATAGTTAATACTTATAATATTCTGTAATATAATTTAGTGTAGTATATACGACTTATATATTCCTCGTTGTCAACTTTTTTTAAAAAAAAATCTAAAACTTTTAACAATATATTCTCTAATCATCTTCCTATATATTCGTTAAGTATTACATTTTTATTCAAAATTAAATATGTAGGAGTAATTAGTATATAAGTTATTATTGTTTAGGAAGTTCCTATAAACTTCAGCATCTGAAACGGGAGCTTTAACCTGCATATCACACGGGAGTCTTAGTGGAGAGCGTTCTCCGGTTCTCGATTTTCCCAAGTGCCTTTGTGAGTATATCGGCCTTTTGCTCCTTCCCTGTTACATGCTCAACGTCTACAAGGCCATCTTCAACACATTCCCTTATGAAATGAAACGAGTACGTATATGCGTGCTGCGTCCGTGAAAGATGGGATTGTTGGTTAAGGTGATTGCTGATTTATTATCAATTTATCTCCACTTATTACTTGCTTTAACTCCAATCTCGCCAAGTATGTCTTGAAGCCATATCGCCTGTTTTGCAGTCTCTGTAGCTGCCATAAACTCAGCCTCACAAGAAGAGAATGCAACAATTTCTTGCTTTTATGAGCACCAAGTGATAGGACATCCACTGAGATACAAGATATGACCGGTTGTCGACTTGCCATCGTCTGGATCTACATTGTAACTGGAGTCACTATACCCAACAAGATCGGTACCATCCCTCCGATCATACACAATGCCGACTGATGACGTTCCTTGTAGGTACATTAATACTTGTTTCAGGGCTGCTTCGTGTGATTCCTTTGGTTCATGCATATATCATCTTAATACTTCCACGTTGTAGGACAAGTCGGGACGCGTATGTATCAAGTATCGTAGGCATACAATCTTTCTTCTATAACTCTTCTCATCTGCATCTCTTTCATCTTTTGCTTGAAATAGCTTCAATCTTGAATCCATAGGTATATGAGTTGCATTGCATTCTGCTATTCCAGCCTCTTCAAGTATACATCTTGCATATCTTTATTGGCTTAGTATTATTTCCCCTTCGCTTTGAGTTACCTCAATACCAAGGTAGTAGGTTAGTTTCCCGAGGTTGCTCATCTCGAATCTTCTCGCCATTCCCTCTTTAAACACCGTAATCATCTCCACATTAGAACCTGTGATGGGAAGATCATCCACATACACGACTACTATAAGAATATCCATGTTCTTTTTGTTTCAAAACTATGACAGTTCCTTAGAACACTTGGTAAAGTTTAGCTGGCAAAGAACCAAATTGAGCTTGTGGTTCCATGCCCTAGGAGCTTGTTTCAGACCGTAAAGAGCCTTGTGTAACCTATAGACTTTATTCTCACTCCCTTTGATCTTAAAGCCTTCATGTTGAGCAATGAATACAACTTCTTTAAATTCTTCGTTGAGGAATGCGGTTTAACATCAAGATGATGAAGTTCCCAACCCTTTGAAGCCGCCAATGCAATAAATATTCGTATTTATTCTATACGATCTACAGAAGCAAAGACCTCTTCGAAGTGTATCCCATGTTTGTGCACATAACCTTTTGCTGCTAGTCTTGCTTTGTAGTTGTTGATGCTGCCATCAGAGTTCTTCTTTATCTTAAACACCCATTTTAGTCCGATAGGTTTGCATCTAGCAGGAAGATCAACGAGACTCATGTTTTGTTCTCTACTATTGAGGATATCTCATCCTCCCATGCTTCTCTCAAGGCTTTTAATTCCTTTGCCTCATTGTAATTCCACGGTTCTTTGTTCAAAGCAAGCATAAGGCGTTTTGACTCAAGGTCTACAAGCAATATGTAGTCCTTAAGATAGCTCGGCTTTACTCTTTCTCTAGTTGATCATCGCAGCTCAGTTACTTCTTCTCCGAAATTTCATCATCTCCGCTATCATCTTTAGTTTCTTCTCGTATAATGACATGCTTGTCATTATTATCATTCTTTTCACTAGTAGTATCAACGTTGAAGCTTACCACACTAGGTTATGTTTTCTTATCTTCCATCGGTGCACTCCACTTCAAACCTTTAGTTTCATCAAATACCACATCTCTAATCACCACTATTCTTCGGCTGGTTGGATCAAGAAATCGGTAAGCTTTTGATCCTGGTTATGTTCCTAAGTGCACCAATGTTCGTGACCTGTCATCTGGCTTTCTAAGATGTGGAGCTACGAATTTTGCATAACTTATACAGCCAAACACTTGTAAATGCTCAACATTCAATCTTCTTCCTTTAAAGCTCCTGTATGGCGTTTGAGAAACCAAGGTTCTTGTTGCAACATGATTGATTATGTAGGTGGCATGTCAAACCGCTTCTCCCCAAAGAAAATTACGAACATTCATATGTTTTAGGAGACTCTGAGTCATCTCTAATAGTGTCCTATTCCTTTTCTCAACTACTCCATTATGTTGAGGAGAGTACGGTGCCATGAAATGTCTATTTATACCAGAGTTATCACAGAAGGATTGAAACTCTCGTAACATGAATTCTCCACCTCTATCAGTACAAAACATTTTGATTGTTGCTTTGGTTTCCTGTTCAACTAAGGACTTGAACCGTTTGAACTTTAAAAACGCCTCACTTTTATCCTTCAGAAGAATTGTCCACATGTATCGGGAGTGGTCATCTATCAACACGAACACATACCTATGTCCTACAGCCGTAGGCAGTGAGATGGGACAGCAAAGATCTCCATGCACTAGATCAAGTATTCCAGTGGCCCTGAAAGAAGTTGCTCTTGGAAACACTTTCCGTATTTTCTTTCCAAGTAAACATGAGGTACACGTTTCTTTATCAATGGTGATCTTGGGTATTCCATCTACCAATCCTTTGTTTATCATTACTTTCATGGTGTCTAGACCGACATGCCTGAGCCTTGTGTGCCACATTGTTGAGGTGCTTAGATGAACAAGTTGCAAGGACTTTGTATTCTCAACTTCCATTGTCACCTTTTAAAGTCGATTCCTAGATATTCTTGCTTTTACTAGTAGTTTCCCATCTCTATCGCGTAGTATCATGTAGTTTTCTTTCATACGGACATCACACCCCACCTCCATTGCTTGCCCGAGAGATATAATATTGTTTCTAAGATCTGGAATATAGTAAATGGTATCGCTCAAATTACCCTAAGGAGTGACTTTACTCTTTCAAATAAGAGGTTTAATTGTAGTACTTAGGGATTGAATCCACAGGGAGCGTGGGCACACAATAAACTCAAGCAATCGCGATTAAGCTAGGTAAATAGGTTATTAAACAGTAAATAAAGTAAAGCAAGTCGAACAAGGTAGTTGTTCAGTAAATTGATGAGTTATTTGATGGAAGGATGGTTTGCTAGATCTAGGGTTCAGGAAATCAGGATTATAGTGATATAGAATACTTAGGTTGCCAATTCTAGAACTCGAATTCTAATTTAAAGATATCCATCTTCCGCATGCGAGTCTTATGTTTTGACTAAGTCCAATATCTCAGCTTCCGCTTGTTGATACGGATCGAACATCAATCGATGCTATGAGGCATCTTCCGCATGCGAGTCTTATGTTTTGACTAAGTCCAATAACGATTGCTCGATGAGTTCTCCGGGTGCATCATGATTTGATTATAACCTGAGAATGTGTCCATGAAGGAGAGTAATTCGTTTCCGGACGTGGACTCCACCATCTGATCTATATGGGGCAGAGGAAAACTGTCTTTTGGACATGCTTTGTTCAGATCGGTAAATTGATGCACACTCTCCATTTCCCATTCTTCTTTTTAACGACTACCAGATTAGCTAACCAATCCGGATACTTAACCTCGGCGATAGATCCAGCTTCGAGAAGCCTGTCGACCTCGTCGTTGACTGCCTTAGCTCTCTCGGGACCAAGTTTTCATCGTTTCTGCTTAATTGGTTTGTAAGTTGGATCGACATTCAGTCGATGAGCTGTAACAGCTGGATCGATACCGGTCATGTCGGCCATTGTGCAGGCGAACATTGATTTATTCGCGCAAAGGAAAGCGGTCAGCTTTGTCACCAGGTCGTTGCTGAGCTTAGATCCTATTCCTACAGTTCGGTCTGGATTTTCAGCGTCGATGCCGACTTGAATCGTCTCCTCCTTAGAAGGTGATAGCTTTTTCCGGTTCAATGGCGAAGGTGACCTGCTTGTTTTTGAAGTCGGAGACCAACATACTTCGTGCAAGGCGTTGATTCCCGTTGAGTGTGAAGATTTTTCCTTCTTTGGTAGGAAATTTAACGCATTGGTGGTATGTTGACGGAACCGCTTTCATCAAATGAAGCCATGGCGTTTCGAGGATTGCATTGTACTGGGTCTCGGTATCTATCACAGAGAATTTGATGAGTTTGTTCACTCCACCGACGAATACGTTGTCGACGATCCGTTGAATCCGGTAAGTGCCCGTGAGGAGGGCTTGATATCTTTGAGATCGACCATCATTTTAATCAGCATTTGTCGAAAGATGAGGTCGACGGAGCTTCCGGTATCGATGAGGACTCGAGTGATTTCGCAAGTACCGATTTGAAGTTCGACTAACAGAGGGTCATTATGTGGGTAGTCAATATCGGTTAGGTCGAGATCAGAAAATGTGATGGGTGTTTCCGCTTCATGTTTCGTCGGCCATCGGTGAGCACTCACGGCTTTGCGTTATACTCCTTATGGCCTTTACCGAACTGTTGCATATGGGGGATCCTCCCAGAATGAAATTGACTCGCCGGAAAATGTTGGGACGCTTGTTTGATAGCGATTTCCTGAGATCTGTTGTTGTTGTGCTAGCATTTGGTTTGAGCTTCTGGCAGAGATCCTTGTCTGAGAGCTTTGTTCTCTTTATTTGGAGGAGGATATCTCGCATATCGGTATTTGAACGCTTTCGTTGGAGATGTTCCCGAAGATCTCAGTTGTTGATGTCCTTAGGAGATGATGTCGAGGGATGTGTCGAGATGAGATTAATTCGTCGTGCCACTTGCGGTCTCTCGTCCTTGGTATCGGTATCATCCCGTTGTATTGGTGGAGCCGCTGCGTCTCGATACTCTGGGCGGACCTCTTGTGCCTTTGCGTTAGCTTGTTTATTTTTTGTCCAGCTCCCTTTTTTCCTTGCCTGTTTGGCTTTTGGCGGGTCAGGGGTGACGACACCGTTTCTGAATGCCGAGAAAAGAGATTCTGCGAGTTGTTTGCATTCCTTTGTATCGTGACCCTTAGCTTTATGGTATGTGCAGAACTTAGTTTCATCGTAAGTTAGGGGTTTTCCCTCAAAGGTTCTGTCCCATACGTTCCGCGGTCGTTCAGCGGGTGTCGTGGACAAAGTAGTTCCTGGTTCCTCGGCTACCGAATAAAATTTTCTCTTTTTGTCGTTGTTAGGTTGGTGCTGCCGAGGTTCTTGAGTGACAGGGGTCGCCTTTGGAGTTAGCTGGGATTTCAACGCGTTTTGGTTTGCGGTATAAGCCGCGTTGTCTTCCTCCATACGTATGAAGCAGTTGGCCCTGTGGAGGGCGTCCTCCAGAGTGATTGTACTGTTTGTGTACAGGTCAAATCGAAAAGATGATCTGATCCATAATGCATTGCGTAATGCTTCCACTGCGGTTTTATCTGGGACGTCGACTTTGGAGACGAGATTCTTGAATCGTTCCATGAAGCCTTGGAGAGATTCCTTTTGGCCTTGAGCTATTTTCCATAGATCAGTGGCGGAGGCCCCTTGACGGATGTACATGGAGTAATGTTTCAGAAACTCGGTAGAAAGTTCCTTGAAGGTGCTGATGGAATTGTTGAATCTGAAATCGGTAATCTTGATCAATGATCAATTTCGATGGTGGTTTTAACAACTAGACGATTTAGAGAACAAATCAAGAGTTTATTGAGTGAATTTGAGTGTTTCTATGAAGAACAAAGCAAGAACAAGTAATCTGAAAGAAACCCTAATTCTAGGCTTGTTCTCCAGTGTTTGCGTGTGTTTCTCTTCATCTAAACCTTCTCCTTATATATGCACTCCAAAAGTCGGCTTTGGGCCTTGTGGGCCGACTTCGATATTCATCCCTGGCCGAGATCTCGTCAAGATGGGCCTATGTGGGTAGATATAATCTATCCCCAACACATAGTAAGGTCTCCCTCCATAGCTAAACATCTGACGCGTCTTTGCAGTTATGCACCTAAAAAGCTCCATAATCACCATATTTCTCCAAAATGTACATGAATCTGTAAATATGCTAAAAAGACTCCAAGAAGAATAAATATATCCTAAAATACTCATATACGATGTCTGAAAATGGGTAAAATCCGTGGTATATCAACTCCCCCAGACTTACCCTTTTGATTGTCCTCAAGCAAAAGACATAATAGTCATGTGAAAGGGGTTTGAAAACAGCAGGAACTCACACAATTTTAAATTCACTATCATCACCTCTATAATATCCAAACTTAGCAACCAAATTCATCTAGTCAGCAACTTAGCTAATACTGTCTGACTAACCCCTCCGTTAACCTCATTTCTTACATATAAAAGGTGTAGGCTTTACCTTGGGAGTATCGATCAAAGGACACATGGACTCTTACTCAAGCAAATTTCTGAATACACACGTAGTCTTCTCTGATCCCTTTCTTCCCTCTTTCTCTCTTCTCTGAATCTCCTTATCTTAATTCCAATGAACAGTGATGAAGATGCATCCCTCTTGTTCTTCTTATTGATTTTCAACATATGTAATTTTCTCTCCTTTTTGACAAAGTGTAGCAAATAATGGGGTCACATGTAATTTACCTACCCCTCGTTTCCATAGTGTGTGATCACACCTTTCTGAGTTAGAATAATGGGATCATAAAAAAATTTCTTACCCCTCTTCATCTTTCAGGAAATCATCTCAATCTTTTCTTTCTTTAGATGCCGAAGAGAGAGAGAGAAGGGAACCAGAAACACACAGACTTTTACCTTCTAGACTTGCAGGAAGAATCTGATCCAGTGTATACCAAGCCCCAAGACAGGTAATTTAAGTTCAATTAGGTAGGAGGTCAGCTTTGGTTCCTTCAAACATTCTCAGCAAGTATGGATAAATGGCAGGTGATCCACTTTGGTATCTCTAGTAAACAATGCAGTCAGTAAATCTAAGAATGATGCTAGAGAGTGGTTAGATAAAAAGTAAAACTAAAAAAGTTTATCATCCCCTTCTTGATTCAATAAAACTTTGTAAAACACACATAAAATAAACTCAAAAGAAAACACAATATCAGTACAACCTCCCCCAGACTTAAACAACATTGTCCCAGTGTTATATATTCTAAAATTTTAGGAAAATTTAATAATAAGCACTAAATTTAACAAGGAAAAATGATATACATGCTTGCTGATGATGAGTGTCGATGGACACAGTTAAGTGGCGATCGAAACACGTGATGCTCTGTCGAGCGACACCGGCCGGTTGTCGATAGGTGCTGGTGCATAACTCATCTTTCTCGGACCTTTTTCCTGAAAATAAAAGAAATACATAAAATTCAGTAATAAATGAAAGTAAATCAAATTTAAACTTTGGGCAATTCTCTTAAATAGTAATTTTTAAGTTTTTATCACAAAAATAGCCCTAAAGAAATAAAATGACCAAAATAGCATTTTTTTTTTTGAAAATTTCAATTTTTTTTTTTTTTTGAAATTTGAAACCCTATCCCCAAACTCATCCCTTAACTCTAAACCCTAAAGTCTAAATTAGTTAATCCTAAGGGTATAAATGCAAATAAATTAAAAAATTAGCTTCTAAAAAAACCTATTTTGGTCATTTTCTTCCTTAAAAACTATTTTTGTGAAGAACAAACTTAAATGGGCTATCTAAGGGCATTTCTCTTAAACTTATCTGGTTTTACTTATTTTATTTTTTTATGTACAGTATTTCTGCTATAGTAGCAGTGCTAAATTAACACCCAATTTTCTGCTACAGTGTCGGTCGGTGGTGCTGCTACAACGTCATTTGGTGTTCTTGCTACAGTGTCACTCAGCGCTGCTGCTACAGTGTCGTACGCACTGTTGAGCTTTTTTTATAACCTGCAATACAGAAAAACGAAAATTAGTAATAAATGAAAATAAAACCAAATTTAAAACTTGCCTAACAATGGGTTGCCTCCCACTTAACACTTATTTTCATTCATTAGCTTGACTTCTGGAGATCTGATTTAGTCCGGATGAGAATGAAAACTTGCTCCAAAATAAGTCTCAGTGTCCACTCTCTGAAGCTTGATCACTCTTTTTGTGAAAGCCTCCATAGACTCTTCTCCTTTGTCTATCATCTCAGCAATAAGGAGTGCTCAAAGCTTTGCAAACGGCTTTGAGAAATATTTGATGCGCACTCTGGATTTACTGACACCTTCTGAGAAGTGAGGAATTAATGATAATTGAGGACTGCACTTGGTCCTTTTTCTCTTCTTCCACTTTTTCCTCTTCTTTCCCCTAGACTTGTTTGATCGCCTTGTGGTGCCTCCATCAAAAAGATTTTCACACACAGAAAACTCCTTGTGCTCTGATATGTGTCCAGTGTTGATCGATGATGAAGTAGTAGTGTCGATCAATACTGCTTCTACTTCTGGTAGGTCTTTGTCGACGTTACTTCTATATCTCAACCCTCTCTGAGAGCTTATTACATACATATGATCATCAAATACCCCATTGTAGGAACCCAAATTCACACTTGTATCTGGCGGGATAGGAAATTAAACTTCAAATACAGTGTAGTGAACCACAAACTTCACAGGGTCATGTATCCTTTTCACTCTTTTGTGATACCCTTCAGCTTCTTCTGCGCAGATATGTGGTCTCGGATGTTCAGTTACAGCAAGGTGTGAGGCCTTAGACTTGTATGTCCTTTCTTCAACTGGTTCCATCTCAACCTTTCAACTCTGCAGTTCGTCCAACAATGAGTGTTAATCGATCTCATCAGGTTGGTGTCGATCGATGCTAGCCTTTGGCGAATACTCCATATCTCTTCTCCAAGTGAGATGATCGTCATCAAGCTTCTTCTTTAAGTTCTGAATCAAATTTTCTAGTTGTGCTTCATCCTCTATCTTCAATAAATCCTCTAGCTCCAAGAAATTTTCCATGGTTATCTCTTTATCAGTATCCAAATATTCAAGATGTTCCCCCTCTTCTAGCTCCAAGAATTCTTCAAGCTCCAAGAAACCTTCCATGGTGATTTCTTTGTCTTCATTTGGGGTAAGATAACAACTTCATAAAAGAATTCTTCCTCGCTGCAGTTAACTGAACCAACTAAATGCATCTCTGGAGATAGAAAAGGGGAAGATCTTGCAGAGCATGTGGTATTCAGACACTTTATTTTGTTCGCTCCTTGACACTAGATCCTCAAGCTCTTTGATGTGGTTTCAGGGATCTTGGTGAGGAAGACCTTGGAAGGGGTCTTGACCTACCCAATCATACCATTCACAGCTCATATCAGAGTCATTCATCTCATAACCATCAATCACATCAGGGATTACAGCACCCTGAGCATTAATCAATTGTCATGCATTGTTGCAAGTGCGACCTTCTTCGTCTCTTAACATCCCATTCTCATCGACCTTAAGTATAAGCACTTCGACCTTCTCTGTCTTCTTGCAAGTGGTGTTGGTCGACACTTGATGAATAGTGTCGTTCGTTATCGGATGAACAGTATTGAGATGAACAGTTTTGAGATGAACAGTGTTGCGATGAACAGTGTCAATCGTTGTGGGATGAACAGTCTCATTCAACACAGGATGAAAAGTGTCGATCGATGCGGGATAAACAGTGTTGATCAACACAGGATGAACAGTGTTGTTCGACACAGGATAAACAGTGTTGTTCGACACAAGATGAACAGTATCAGGATGAACAGTATCATTCGACATCATATGAATAGTGTCGATCTACGCCTGGTTCACATTGACGATCGCTGCTGCTTGGAGGGTGTCGTTCGATACTTCCCTCGTAGACTTACAGATCGTGCGTGAATCAGCAAGCTCCTTCTTTGAAAAAAACCAAAACTCCTCTTTTCATTGTTGTTCAAGGTACTGAGAGGTATGTACCCGAAACATAAGAAAAAATATTTATAAAAATAATCTAATGGCGATCCATGCTCCCCGGCAACGGCGCCAAATTTGATATCACTCAGATTACCTTAAGGAGTGACTTTACTCTCTCAAATAAAAGGTTCAGTTGTAGTACTTAGGGATCGAATCCACACGGAGCGTAGACACACAATAAACTCAAGCAGTTGCGATTAAGCTAGGTAAATATGTTATAAAACGGTAAATAAAGTAAAGCAAGTTGAACAAGGTAGTTGTTCAGTAAATTGATGAGTTGTTTGATGGAATGATGGTTTGCTAGATCTAGGGTTCATGAAATCAGGATTATAGTGATATAAAATACTTAGGTTGTCAATCCTAGAACTCAAATTATAATGTAAAGATCTATATCCAACTTCCGCATGTGAGTCTTATGTTTTGACTAAGTCCAATATCTCAGCTTTCGCTTGTTGATACGGATCGAACGTCGATCGATGCTATGAGATTAGTGTCGATCGAGGTTTCCTTAGACAGGGCTTAACGAGTTGATCGATAGGTTCACTAGTCTTAACCAAATCAATTGTCGCCTTTTTCTAGCACCTAGCTCAAGGAAATCTATTCTGGCGTAGAACCTACTGTCATAGTTGTCCACAATCCTAAATTCATGGTTCTAGTTAGCTACTCTAGAACACAAGCATTACAAGAAATCCCTTGAAGGATATCTATCGCCTTACAAGAAGTTCTGCACCAGAATCCTAATTAACCCTAAACCTAACAAGTGGATCTATTCAAACATAATAGTTATCACAAAAAATCGTAGGAAAAAAATATAAAATAGAATTATAAAACCAATGGAGTTACAAGAGGACTATGAAGGAGTTCGTCTCTTCTCTACTAACTTAAACAAAACCTAAAACAATAGAATAAAAGCATGTAAAGCGTAGTCGCCAACAATTTCTTAGAAAATATATAAATAGGATTTAAGTCATCCAGGGGCATTCTGGCAATTTGTTATGACTTCTGGGCTTAAGTTAATCTTTTAATATACTCGGCCTGCGTTCTCGCATCACCTTCGATCATCACTAAGGGTCTCTCGTCGACCGACACTTCATCTCCTCGACAGCTTTCTCTCACGAGGCAGACTGACCACATTTTTGTAAAGCAGGCATAACTTCTCCTATAAGATGTTGATTGACTTAAACCGGTGGAATTGAAAAGCTAACTCAAATTTCTATCTTGTGTCAAAATATAAGCTCAATCTCACCATATGAAGGTCTCCATCCATAGCTACACATCTGACGCGTATGTGCAGTTCTGCACCTAAAAAGCTCCATAATCACCACATTTCTCTAAAACATACATGAACCTGTAAATATGCTAAAAAGACTTCAAACATAATAAATATATCCAAAAAAACTCTTATATATATCCGAGAGTTGTCGGGAAACCTTACTTTTTCAGTTATACTCTTGTTAAGTTTTGAAAAATAGGCAAGGTTCCAGTCATGTGGTTACTAGACCCATTGTCTAAGTATCACATATTTTATCCATCTGGACTATTTTTCGAGTTTGCTTGGTGTGACGTTGTTTTCGTTGAGATACACGACTCATGCATCATTAATTCTTCAACTTTTTGTGTGGTGTCGTCCTCGTTATATTGAGTTTCCTGAAATTTTAACAACCTGTCAGAACATGTAGAAGCATAATGGTCGGTTTTGTCACACCTGTAGCAAACAACTCTCGATATATCAATATTATTTTGTTCTATAGCCACCATACTGCTGATATCCGTAACGGCCTCGACTTCTTCCTCGGTACGTAAACCGTCCGCCTCTGCCTCTACCTCTGTTTGATTTGTACCTCTCTTGGTACAGTTGTGACTATGTGTTCGCATACATAAGCTTACTTTGACCTTGATCGTCTTGTCTCTCTTTTTCTTCCTCGTAGATTCTTTCTTCATACGCCTTTAACCTACCTATAATATCTTCAAACTGGTTTTGTTCAGGTCAAGAACCTGTTCAAGTGCAACTATGATGTGGATATACTTCTTCCTCGGTAGACTGTTAAGAAACTTCTTAACAGCTTTGGTTCTTCTATATTCTCACCTAATGCCGCTGTCTTTGATGACAATTCATAAATTTTTCCGACAAAGCTATCAATCGAGTCAGTTTCTTTCATTTTCATTATGTTGAAATCCTCCATTAAAGTCAGTAATCTAGCTTCCTTCACTCGATCAGCACCTATATGTCGTGTTTTTATAGCTTCCCACACTGTTTTTGCAGTTTCTAGGTTTCCGACTTGTAGTATTAGAGATTCCGGTATGGATTGGAACAGAAGAGCTCTTGCCATATCATTCTTCTGTCCTTCATCTTCTCCTGGATCAACTGTTTCACATATTTGTGAACCGTCAATGATACCTTCATTCGTATCGTCCATACGGTGTAGTTGGTGTCATTAAGAAGCGGACATTGTATTCTCGAAGAGCTACTTTCCTTCGAGCTGCTATCTGCTGTAACTATCTCTCCCATATATCTGATTCAATAGAATGTTATGATACCAATTATTGAATCAAACACTTAACAAATCTCTTATTCAAAAATCTCTCAATGCTTTAGAAAATCACTCAAAACTACAGCTCAAAAAACTCATATGTGATGTCACACTTTGACATCTCCATATATATATATATATAATATAAGTCCTAAACATATTAGACGTATGATATTTAGATAACTTCTAACTATCAAGGACTTTCCTATTTCCTATTCCATAACCCGGTAGGAAATAAATAACTTTCTCTTCAAGTTATTTCAAGCTTAATACAAGAAGTGTAAGAGAAAATCAACATATGTAGTTACCGTACATATCGAGTATAACATATTGTAAACTGTTTTTTCCAGGTGTTTTGATCCTCTTTTCTTCTTCATCTATCCACCTTATGATTTTGTCCAATAATATCATAAAAGAGAAAAATATTAAACTAATCCTCCATCCTTGGCATATATATATATATGAATTAATTAGGGCTAAGGTTACCTCTTACGCAAGTAAGCAGCGTTGGCAAGGATACTGCTAGGTGCTTCTATAGATCATGATGTTTGGTATGTTTCCCTTCTAATCTTGAGTTTAGTCCCTGCACGACACACATAAATTAACAGATTATTTAGCAAAGAACAAATAATTAGGATGCAAACAAATTTTATAATACTAAAAAGACTTAATGCTCCAGTTCTATCTATTCCACATATGATCCAAAATCATCTAATTAAATGTTTATAAATTGTCATGTCACTTAAATATTAGTTTAATTATTTTTATGTTTTTTCTATTATTCATTTGTTTTAATATGGGGACCAATGTATTCGACCACCTAACCATAATAAGCATTGAATACAAGTGGAATTGAGTTGTGGTCGTGATGGTACAAGGACTTGGAAAGGATTGTATCGGATGGCAGTGCAAGAGAGAGCAGCAGGTCTAAGCTAAACAGTGAGAAGGTACAGTGTGCCATAGGTGGTGTTTACATTGGGAACATCTCACCTGGGCACCTAGGACACGTGCTAGGCTTACATTTATTTGTGTTTGAGCATGGAGGGAAGCTTTATGTGCTGAGGTTGCTCATAGCAAAAGAGGCATTGATTTTGGAGCATAATGAGAATGGTTCTATCATCTTACAAGGCTTGGATTTGAGGACAAATCCTTTTAAAGGAAGAGGGGATGGTGTGATCCTGGTCAGGTTTAAAATCAATGGATTGAAGCTAATGTATGGGTCATCTATACCACTGATCATGGTGCAGCTTAATGGACAGTTTCATGGTCTTATTGGCATGATCTATGAGGTTCTAGATACAGAGAAGAGAAGAACTCTTGGAACAGCCATAAAAGAACTTGAACAAGGAGGATTCAACCATCTGAGCTTCACAGGAGCTATGGAGACCATTCCCCACGTCCAATTATGTATGAGAACAAGGAAAACATGTCAGGAAGTTTCTGGGTTGGGCTTGATTTGAAGTTAGGCGAAATAAGGTTTTTCAGCCAAAAAGAGAGTTGCAACCAGAATCTTGAACCACTTACTTTCTTATTGGACCAACAGCACGCGGAGGATCTAAAGACCATTAGGAGACACTCCAAGATCAAGTTCAAGTCGTGGGCCATGAAGAAACAAAGAAGAACCAGCCTGTTGGTTTATATATTTTATTTGTAATTTAAGTTATGTAAACCAAGTTATAATAGGAATAAGATTAGACCAGTAATAAACCAATTACAAATTGGATTAGGATTAAAATTAAACTAAACCATTCTGGTTTAGAATTACGGTAGTTTGGCGTTTTTTTATTTACTTTCTCGCAGCTTGTTATCAAGGAATTGACATTTTTTATAAAACTTCTTTTTGGTGCAAAACCAGATTTTTCATGATACTTTTTCTCTTTGTTCACTTAGGTGGACGTGTTCTTTATCACATAAAGAGATATTTCATCTTCTGTGATCCATCTCAGACACTACATAGGGTTATCCTGTGTTTGAGAGTAGCAAACAGTTTCTGAGCAATCCATAGCTCCTTAGCAAAGTCCATCATCATCATCTGCCATCTACCCACACCTCTTCAAGTGATTCAGGGAGAAACAGCCTATCCAGGACTGCACCAAGTGGTATCAGAGCCACTTGAAGGTTAGGGTTTGAAGTTTTAACCTACGATCACAAAATCTATCATATATCCAGCAATCTCCTATGTATGCTTTTTAAATCAAAAGAATCCTTGAAGAGAAAGCTGAGCACAAAGCAACAAGGGAGTTGCAAGTAAAAAAAAAAGTTTCAGATTCCATCCTTCTATGGAGAGTTTGATCCAGATTCATACTTAGAATGGGAAAAGGAGATGTATCTATTCTTTGGCTGCAATCACTACACAGCAGAGAAGCAGGTCCGTGTTGCAGTTACTTGATTCAATGGGTATGCACTTAACTGGTGGAATCAGATTGATAACTCTAGGAGACAATATGGAGAGCCACATGTTTCTTCTTGGTTTGAGATGAAATTTATAATGAAGAAAAGGTTTTTATCCAGAAGCTATGGTCAACTTGATTCAGAAAGGATGCAAAGCCAAGCTATGTCAGGTAATGCACGACTTAGATGAGCCAGCGATGAGACAAAAGTTACCTATGGTCGTGGAGAGCAAAATAAAACTCAGTAATTTGGATACATACACAGCCAGCAATTCCAAGATGACATCAAAAAGAGTTGCTTCAGGTATTCCAGGTTTTACAACAAGCCCCACAAGGGATATCAGTTGCTAAGAAGGCTCTTAGAGAAGCAAAACAACCTTCTCTTAAGCATTCTTTAAAACAAGCTGAGAAGGATGCAGAGATTGAAGCAGAACCAACAACTCTTTGTTTGTTTGAAACAAGAGGAGGAAGCACAAGTATTGTGTGACCACGTGGTTGATCAAACAAAACAAGAAAATGTTCTTGGAGGGTCATCTAAAGCTCCTGAAGTGGCACTTGCTACGGTTGATCAAGGTGAGAGTGTTCAGATTTTATCTTGTGAGTTACTGATCAAACCTATGGTATCTCTTCAGCTCAGTCTAGGGAAGCATCTTGAATTGTCAAGCGCTTGCAGCAAGTAGTTTTTGAACCAGGAGGAAGCTTCTTTGGGTTTAGAAGAAGTAACAAAATTCTAGACCAGAAAGCAACATTCAAGCTTGATTTGCAGAGTTCATTCACTCTGGACGTTTAATGGAGATGGCTAAAACTATGTTGAAACATATGAATATGCCAAACTATCTTTGGGGAGAGGAAATTCAGCACGAAACGTACTTACTAAACCGCATCGCAACTAGAGCTCTCAAGGATAAGACCCCATACGAAGCTTTCAAAGGCAAGAAACCAAAATTGATCATCTGAGAATTTTTGGCTGCATCGGATATGCTAAAATAAAGAAGTCACAGTTGAAAAAGCTAGATGGCAGATCAAGAAAGTTGGTTCATTTAGGAACCGAGCCTGGATCCAAAGCATACAGGTTGCTTGATCCTAAAACACGGAGAATAGTAGTAAGCTGTGATGTAGTCTTCGATGAATCAAAGAGCTGGAATTGGGTTCAGATAGAAACAGAGCAAGAGCAAGATGAGTCTTTTGGGATTGTGTTCGAGACTTTGGGAACCGTGGTATACAAGCAATACCCGAGAAACCTACATCGATTGAGAATCAAGTTAGTTACGAAAGAAGAGAAGAAAAGCCTAATGAAACTGAGATAATGGACGAAGAGGCTCAAGAATAACCGCAGCCAAGAAGAAGTGAAAGAAAAAGCATAAGACCTAAATACCTTGAAGACTATATCTTGCTTGCAGAAGAAGAAGGAGAGCAAAGCTACAATGAAGCAAAGCTAGTGGAACTTCCCCTTGGGGCCAAAGCTATTAGATTGAAGTGGGTATTCAAACTAAAGCGCAACGCCAAAGGTACCATTATCAAATACAAAGCCCGCTTGGTTGCAAAGGGATACATACATGAGTATGGAGTTGACTATGATTAAGTCTCCGCGCCTGTGGCAAGGATTGATACCATAAGGCTCTTATTCAGCCTTGCATCAACAAACGGGTGGGAAGTGCATCATCTAGATGTTAAAACAGCTTTCCTCCACGGGAACTTAAGGAGATTGTTTACGTAGAACAGCCAGAGGGTTTCGTAGTTAAGGGAAGCGAGGAAGAGGTATACAAACTCAACAAAGATTTGTATGGATTAAGACAAGCCCCGAGAGCATGGAACAACAAATTGAATAGCATTCTTATGAATCTCCGGTTCAATAAGTGTTCTAAAGAACCCTTTGTTTATCGAAGAACAGTGAGTGGATCTCTTCTCTTAGTTGCAGTCTATGTTGATGATCTCTTTGTTACTGAAACTAACAAGAAGATCATAGAGGAGTTCAAGAAGGAGATGTCATCACAATTTGACATGAGCGATCTTGGAAAACTAACATACTATCTCGGGATTCAAGTGGATCAACACGAACAGGGGATCACACTTTGTCAAGATCGATACGCGATGAGAATACTAGATGAAGCCGGGATGAAAAACTGTAATTCAGCTCAGACTCCAATGGATTCAGGACTGAAGTTATTGAAAGCTGAGAGTGAGAGAGAAATTTATGCGACTACGTACAGAAAGATTATTGGCTGTTTGCGTTATTTACTTCACACGAGACCGGATCTTTCTTATTGCGTTGGAGTCCTGAGCAGGTGCATGCAGAGTCCTAGAGAGTCTCATGGAAGTGCTTTGAAGCAATGCTAGGATACCTGCAAGGTACTACCACTCTCGGGTTATTATTCAATCGATCAAGTACTAGTGTTCCAAGACTTATTGGCTATAGCGATAGCAGCATTAATGTAGATCCAGATGATGGTAGAAGCACGACTGGAAACATCTTTTACCTCAAAGAGAGCTTGATCACGTGGTGCTCAACTAATCAAGAGAAGGTCGCGTTGTCATCATGTGAGGCTGAGTTCATGGACGGGACAGAGGCAGCTCGTCAAGCAATTTGGCTCAAGGATCTACTTTGTGAAGTTATGGGAGTCGAGTGGAAGAAGGTTGTGATCAGAATTGACAATCAATCAGCAATCACGTTAACAAAGAATCCGGTCTTCCACGGCAGAAGCAAGCATATACTCACAAGATATCACTTTATACAAGAGTGTGTTCAGAAAGGAATAGTGGAAGTGGAACATGTTTCATGCACAAAACAAAAGGTGGACATACTAACCAAAGCTCTAGAAAGAACACTGTTCAGTGAAATAGAAACCTTATCGTTTTGCAAGACCTGAAGAAAGTGATTTCAAGCTGAAGGGGGAGAATGTTGAGATAAATTTGAAATAGCTTAAGGAACAAGCTACCTAATCCTATTGAGTTGTGTTTATATATAATGATTAAGAAACATCTATTGTGTTATTCCTAATGAGTTTAGGATAAGTGAAAGTGTTATATAAAAAGATGCAAGTGTATTGCGTAAACTCATGAGTTGTGTGATTTGAGTGCTTAAGATTTTTGAGTGAATTTTCCTTAAAAGTGATTAATAAGAAAGAGTTTGTTCTTATTTGGTGATTCATACGATTGTATTTGTCAGATTTGATTTCTACATAACTATTTTTTATCAATTCCATGATTAAGCGATGGTTACCAATCAAAGCCAAAGAATTAAATATGACTAAGAAAATTGTTCAATTGACTATTTATATAGTAGATTGTTGGTTATGTTAGATAAGAATAAATTTCCAAAATATTTTGGTTGTCAAGTTAAAATCTATATAATCTTTTTATTTATAAGATATTTGTTACGAAGATACGAGAAGATATATATTTGAAAGATTTGATTATAGTATACTGGTCTATTATGCGGAGAATATAGTAAATTTTCCTAAAATAAATATATTTTTATAGATTTTTTTTAGGAAAAAATTGTGGCTTGCATTAATCTAAAGTGTTCAAATTATCCTTAATGAAAGACACATTTTAGGTTGAAATGTAGGGACAATTAGTGGGAAAACCCAAAGTGTATCCTCTTATTACTGTTTATTATTATGATGATTCAGTGGTGATGATATATCTAATTTGAATTTATTTCGCTACAAATACTATCAGAAATAATGTATTAGCAGAAATAACTATATCATTTTAATAGGAGATTAATTCTCTGAATATTCTGAATGTCAACACCACATAATTTTCTTTAATTCATATACAGATCCATAGAGAACTTATCTGTTGACTTTTCCTCTATAAACAATTAATAGAAAAAATAAAAATAAAATTTACACGGATTTTCATTAATCATCAGCATTCTCCCAGCTGATTTTTTCTCATGTCTACTCAAATCAAAATTTAACACACCATTTATTTAAGCATGCAGTTTTTTTTTATTATTTTATCATTTACATTTTTGTTTTGCAATTAATAATATGAATGAGAAGTAAATGCAAAACAATTTGCATAATAACTTAAGGCTTTAAATGGTATGCAAATAAAAAATGCAGATCAAATAGAAAATGAAGATCAATCAGAATAAATGCAGATCAAACCAAAAATACATATCAAATGCAGATCAACTAGATTATACAAAATAAATATATAATTAATTATCAAATAAATTTACTGAATTATCATATTTGATTAAATATTATTAAAAATTAATATTTGATCTAGAAATAAAAATTCTTAACTAATGTCTTATTATATTTAACAGAATGTTGAAAATAATATATGTCAGTTAAATGTCTAAAACAAAAAAAATTACTATATTTTATTAAATACAATGAAATTATAATATTATATAATATTTTATACATTTACACCATTTAGTTATTTTTAAAAAAAATTAATATAGAATCTTTTTATAATGTATTTGTTGTTTATTACTGAACATAAGGTACAATTTATTTTTAATATATTAATTTATTGATAATTTAGTGAAGAAACTAATTAAAAACATACTTTAGTTTTTTTTTTAATTCTGGTTAATGGATGTAAAGACAATCTGAAAAATATTTTTTAAAACTAATTAAATACAAGAAAATAATATCATCTTATGTATTTATTCTGCATTTTGTTCTGCGCTGCATTCAAAAAGCCTAAAGGTGGATGATTGATTAATTTAATAACTAGATTTTTGTGGGAACCTAAATTCAAACCGTCGAGTTTTATGATCAGAGAAAAGTCGAGTAAACCTAATTTTCCTTGAAGGTTCTGGTTATCTGTAGAGCCAAGCACCAAACGATCAATATATGAAAAACATATAGAAAAAATAAATCGAAAGTGATGAAAAGAGCCAAAAAATGATTTTATTCCGAGTTTGTGTTTACGCGTGAACAACATGTAACAGCCTTGGCTGCAAGAGCTGTTGGCAAAATTTCCTAGTTTAGCAACCTAAGACTGTGAAAACCTAGTTGAGACGCAGCTCGATAATATAAACGGAAATAAATGCATAATTGCTCTAAGTGCTAAGTTTGTTGTGTGTAAAGTTCTCCCTTGCATCTCTCAATTCGCTTCTCTTATATACTCCTCTCAGGTCGGTTAGCACCGTCCTTTTTGTCCATGGGCTGAGTCTATCGCTTCAAGAGAATATTTTATTTTTCCTCGATCTTCATGATTATTCCTGAAACTTGACATTTATTTTCTCCTATAAATAAAAAATAAACTGTTATACTAACTTTGGGTTGTTTCTCGTCTAAAACCGCAAGTGGGCTGTTAGCCGCGTTTTAGACCTCTTTGGGTTGTTTTTCGACTTTGAATGTTTTTGCGATTTCTTTGAGAAATCACCTTTGGTTACGACGTTGGTTTTTATAAAAGAATTTAAATCAATCATACAGTCGATGCATCTGGTGTTTTAAGTTAACCGTCACCGTTTTGTACGATCAATTTGAACTTATACGAAAACAAATCTTCGCTGTTTTTATCGTAAAGTCTCAACGGTAACTTCGATTGAGACGAAACAAGGGACAATATGGTCACGGTTTGAGACGAGAGTGCTTGATATTGACATGATGCAGTCATACTCACTTTATGGCGAGTTGGTTTGGAAGGACCCGAGCTCGCCCTAAGGCGAACTGACCCGAGGACCCGAGCTTAGATTGATCTGGCAGTTAGAAGGACATATATGTTACTTAGAGAGACCAATACTCAATGCATTTGGACTCGGGGTGTCTGGTTCTCTCAAGCTACTCATAAATTTGCTTTTATGACTTGGTTGGCAATGTTAGATAGAATGTCTACTATGGATAGCGTCTTCGATGGAGTTAAGGAGATGATTAAACTTGTTCTCTGTAAGAGTGCTACAGAATCCATGAACCATCTATTTTTTGAGTGCTCCTTTTGCGCAGCTCTTATAGAATTGTTTGGGCCGACATTGTGACTATGATTACAGAAAGGACCATGGGGAAGAAGAACCTTTTCTGTATCAGATACACTTTTCAGGCTGCCGTTCATGCGTTGTGGAGAGAATGTAATAAGATCAAGCATGGAGAACAGCCTCTGCCTATGACAACCTTGAAGAAATTTATTAATAAGGGTATTCAGAACAAACTCAATTTGATAAGAATAAAATGAGGGAATGGCATGGAAGAAGCTCTTTAGTTTTGATTTGATACAAGATTGTGAATAACCATAGTATTTCAGGAGTAGTACAATATAATGAAGTAGTAAAAGAGTAGTTTCTTAAGATATAGTTACAGTTGATGTAAAAGAATTTTTTTTGATGAATAAAATTTAACATTCACTAGAAAAAAATTGTAAGAGAATCCATTGTCCTCATTAGACTTTTTAGACATGGACCAATAAAATGAATTACTGAAATAATAGATTAGTCCAAGAAAATAAACATCACGGCAGGGCTTTAGTTAAACAAAATCTTTTACCCACCAAAAAATGTGGATTACTAAATAAAAGCATTGAATGTTATATAGGTAGAGAAATACAAGGTAGGACAAAAAATGAAGTTTAATGAAAGATAATAAAAATGAAATAAAAAATAAAAAAACTAGAAATCAGTTCTCGCTGGGTCCTATTGAATGCATCCCACCTACTAACCATATATTCCTTCATCGTCTTCTTCTTTTCCCTCTCTTTCTTCTTCTGGATCTCCCAAACACCAATCCTGAGAGACCCATCTTCTCCGCAATCCTCTTCCTCCGTCGCTCCCCCTCGTGGGGATGCGGAATCCTCCCCCAATCCTCCGCCTGATGCTATGATTTCTTCCAGAGATCCCGACGCTCTTTTCAGCGGCGGCGGAATCAGGTTCCCCCCCTCTTTCACCTAAGTTTGAAATCTTGCTCGTCAATTTTGATTGTTGATTTTGTGAATTTTCCGGTGAAGCTTTTTAGCGGAGAATCGTCGGCCTGTGAAGTTTAGTTATGGGTATTCTAGTCTCAAGGGTAAACGAGCAACCATGGAGGATTTTTTCGAGACTAGAATTTCTGATGTTGATGGACAAATGGTTGCCTTCTTCGGCGTCTTCGATGGTACTCTCTCTCTCCCTCTCCCTCTCCCTCTCCCTCTCTCATGTGGTTGATTCTGATGCATCTTGTTGCTCTAGGTCACGGTGGTGCAAGAACTGCAGAATATCTTAAAAACAATCTTTTCAACAACTTAGTTACTCATGATGAGTTTATCTCAGACACCAAGAAAGCCATTGGTATATGTCTGTGAAAAAAGTTACTTTTTGTTTGTTTCTCTTTCTTTGTTTCTCCCTGAGAGTTTCGATTTTGGCAGTGCAAGTGTTTACGCAGACGGATGAGGAGTATCTCATTGAAGAGAGAGGACAGCCTAAGAACGCTGGCTCAACCGCATCAACTGCTTTGCTTGTAGGAGATAAGTTAATTGTTGCTAATGTTGGTGATTCTAGAGTTGTAGCCTCTAGAAATGGCTCAGGTTTCACTTTATTTATTACTCTATAAACACTACTTTGATAACCTTTGCTAAATGCATATGTGACTGACGCGCTTTTCTTGTGATGTAGCTGTTCCACTTTCTAATGATCACAAACCTGATAGATCAGATGAGCGACAGAGGATTGAAGATGCTGGTGGCTTCATCATCTGGGCTGGTAAAATTTTATCATGTTCCCTCTTCTGACGTTTGCTTAATTCCTATAGTCATAAAGAGAACGCAGTATTGATTGCTCTACTGATTTGTCACATTTTTGTTATTAATTCCTTTCTTGGGATACACCAGGAACATGGCGAGTTGGTGGAATTCTTGCTGTGTCCCGGGCGTTTGGAGACAAGCAACTTAAGCCATATGTAATTGCGGAGCCAGAGATTCAGGTACTCCTATTGCTTTAAGGATTTTGACTTTCGGAACTTGCCCTTTTTGCTGATTGAAATGCGCTTGTGCTCATACTCACACTCTATACCTTCTTAGGAGGAGGATATAAGCACGTTGGATTTTATTGTTATCGCCAGCGATGGATTGTGGAATGTGTTGTCAAACAAGGTTAGTTTTGAAAGAAAACAAGGAACTCAGTAACCGCACTCTCAAAACTACCTCTCTGTTTCTTCAGGATGCCGTGGAAATAACACGAGACATTTCAGATGCGGAAACGGCTTCACGAAAGCTGGTTCAAGAAGCATACGCACGGGGTAGCTGCGACAATATCACTTGCATTGTTGTTCGATTTGAGGTTTCTTGAGATAGAGCCAAAGTCATACATTGTTCTGGTTGCTGTGAATGCATCGTCTTCAGCTATGGCCTTCTCCTTCCATGTATTAGTTATATAAACGAAAAAAAAACAATTCTATGGCCCCCAGAAATGATTTTTATTTGCAAAATAAACTAAAATACAGTCATTTCTAACTAGTATTCAGTAATCTCCATCTTCCTCCACTTTGGTGTATTCTTCCGCTTTCAACTTTGTTTCCAGGAATTTGAGGAGACCACTGAGCGCAGTGTCAGCGTCCTCACCTAGCATGACCTGCTGCGGGATTTCAACCGGACTTTTACACCTCCCTCAAGGACGTGCAACTCAATGTGATCAAACATGACAGGTCATCATGTCAATGAGGCTACCCACATGTTGGTTATTTATGAATAACCTATAGGATAGTACGATCACCACCGCTGATTGATTTCATTCCTCCTCCGCCGCCATTATTGGCAGCAGCAGCGGCCGTGGATTTTCTTCAGATCTTCGACGGTATCATAGCTCTTACGCATCATCTCTGTCATCCCTTTGGTCTTCTTATCTCCTAGCCTCATGCTTCCTCTAGTAGAACAAGCCGATCTGATGAAAAGAGCCAAAGTGAGCCGTCAGGATATTATTCCATGGCACATTTCTTTTCCCTCTTTTTCTGTGAACCGCAATGGTGGCTTTGTAAAGATTCACACCTTTAACGTAAAGAAGTATTCAATCGAGACTGATACTAACCTTATAATGTGAGATGAGACACGAAAGTTCTTCATCTGAGTGTGCAGAAGAAGGATTGGAAAAAATCAAAACTAAGTTTTGGGGTTTATTGTGAAGAACGAGAGGTGTTTGGTAAGACCATTTACAATAGACCCAATTGAATGCAATTTTCAATTGTTTTATGTTGAAACGACGTTGTTTTCTAATAGGGCTTCTTTTTTCGTCGACATCTCTTCTTCCTCAAACATAGATGCCAATCTTTTCTTCCTCATACTTAGATGCCGATCTCTTCTTCTCACATCAGCAATAACGGTCTCTTCTTCTCTAATCTTCGCTCTTAAGGTATGCTTTTTTCTTTTGGTACTTTTCTAACTTGTCTATTGGTGCTTGACACGATTTCAATTTCCCCTTTTGTGTTTGGTAAGTTTTTTTTATCGACTTATGGTGTTGGGATTTGTCTCTTTAGTCAATTGATTAGTGATTGATCGATCGATTAAGGCTTCTTGGGAAAACATGTGAATACCCTTTTTGTTATTTTGTCTCACGGCTTGAGTTTACGGATACTTTTTTAATGATTCCCGACAGTATTTTCATAGTGTCTTAGACCTGGTATAAGCGTATAGTAATGAATCTGTTTTCAATCTGTCTTTGTCTAAATTTTTTATAAGCCGTGGGTACTTAATGAATCCAACCTTTTATAAGCTGTGGGTAGTGAGCTAATGAGTATACAATAACAATCATTGATTGAGATGATCTCACTACCTCGTTCTAAAACTTTAGGAGTAGAAATCTGTTTTCATAAGCCGATGGTTGTAGACTTGTAGTTAGTTGTCTGGACTTTTTAAGTCGCTGCATGTAGCAATGAATCTGTTTTCAATATGTTTTTGTCTAAAGATCTTTTTTTGGTAAGTCGTGGGTGCTAACTTAATGAAAAAGAAGCTTTTGGAGTATAGTTGAAACAAAAGCTTTAGGAGTATGTAACTATTTGTGGTTTATTTTTAGTGTTTGCAGTAAAGCGGTTTATTTGGATCACTCATTGTTTCCGTACTTGGCGGTTTATGTATATGTTGTGAACTAAACTTGTCTTGTTTTTGTACTGAGTTTCAGCTACTGATACTATGGATCTCCCGTCACTTGAAAAAATTGATGCTATGGATGTTGAAAATGAGTACATATAGGTGCATATGGAAGGTGAAGAAGAACCTCATGAACAAACACTAAGTATCACTCGGCCATTTCAACCGGTACGTAAAAGACGTAGGGCTAAATGTTGGGAAGATTTTACACATGTAGGACTAGAGGCTGATGGAAAAGAAAGAGCTAGATGTAATCATTCTGGCTTTAAGTTGGTACTAGAAAAAAAAAACATGGAACATCAACACTAAACTACCATTCAAAGAAATGCCATGCTAAGCCTAGGTCTAATGCTCCTAAATATGATCACAAAGCTGATAGAGAGAAGATATATGAGATAATTATATATCATGACTTACATTTTCAATATGTTGAATATGAAAAGATAAGGGAAAGAGATAGATTTCTTAACCCTGATGTTCATCATATCTGTAGACAAACTGCTGCAGTAGATGTTTATTTTTTTTAAAAGACAACGTGAAGAGGAATAGATCAACAAAACAAAGAAAGGACAGGAACAGGAACAGGGGGGTGTTGCAGAATTGGGTTCGAGTCCCAGGGACGCAATGTGGCTGCTTAAAAAACTGATTCAACGAGATATAGATATGTCCCCATTAAAATTTCAAACTTGTCGTCTACTTTCAGGAAATGTTCGGAACAGAGAACTGACAATAATACAACGTAGCATTCTCCGAAGATTTGAGGAACATGAAGAGATCTATTAAGAAGAGAAACATTTATCCAAAAAAATATCTTACCAGTTACATACAATTACAAACTACAAGAAAGTTGCCCCCTTTTCATGGGGATTTACCCATCACAGAGATGCACAGAGGAACAAAACGAACTTCATATATACCTTTTCCACTCAATCCAGAAACAATATTTGACGTTATTCCGCTTCGTCTTCATTTTCTTGAAACTCGGTCCTCGTCCACTCGGAAAGCTTTTTCTCATCATAGGGGGACAAAGACGGTTAGTCAGCATTCCACTACAAACGAGCAGCAAACTCCTTGCGACTCTAATTGAGAAAAACCCAACAACGGCCACCCTCCCTAGGTGTAAGATAATAAGGCTTGATGCCTAGCGGCTTCTTTTACGGGTTGTCTATCGATCTCACAGGTTTACACCTTTTAGGAATGAATGCTCCACGAGTCGTGATGCTTTGATTGTCGTCTTTCGAATTAAGGATTTGTCTGGCTAATAAACATCATCCTTCAGTCCGCGCCGACATTCCATAACGAATTCTTATCGCTTAGCACAAGCGCTAACCCTGACAAGGCCCTACATCGCATATGCAGTTGGAGTGGTTAGTTGATTCATGCAAAATCGTTTAAGACTAGTTAGAGCATAAGGATTAGCGGACTCCTATATGTTCACAGTTCAAACTCCCTTTCACTCTTGGGACTGACTTGCCCATTGGTTTCACCTTATTGGAGGTCTCTTGCTCGGCCCCCTGGCTACTATACGCAACATGCGCCAAGTGCTATTTTTATTCAGGGTTTTGCTACTTCGGGTCTTTTAAACAACATGCCTCAGTCTGCAATATTAGTACCAGCTCTGCAGTCCCAGTGGTTAATGATGCATGTAAGTATGATGATATTAGGCTATGGCGTTCTGTTATGCAGATCATTATTATCAATAGCTCTTCTAGTCATTACATTTCGCAAGGTCGGATCTACTTTTTGGAAAAATAATATGAAAACAAAATTTTTATTAAATGAATTATTTTCTTTTGATGTACTTTACTACATAAACGAAAAGACTGAAAGTATGGGCTATTGACACCATGGTCAGAAATGAGATAGAAAAGGTTAAGTTGATAGAGGTTTTGGTGAAACACAAGGGTCAGGTGTGTGTTTACAACAGATTTGTGAACAACCCGAAGTGTTGTGATGAGGTATATATGTATTACTGCGCATTACATTGATGAGAATTAGAGGTTAAATAATAAGATTTTAGCATTTTATAATCTTAAACCTCTTCATAGTGGTGAAGAGATTGCTAAGACAGTGTATGATTGCTTAAAGGGATGGGGACTGGAGAAGAAAGTATTTACTATCACACTGGATAATGCTAAAGCTAATGATAATATGCTAAATATTCTTAAGCATCGTCTTCTGAGTAGCAATGGGAGTAGCAATGGGCTGTTGTGTAATGGGAAATTCTTGCACGTTAGATGCTCTGCACATATTTTGAATCTGATTGTGAAAGCATGATTAGAATTAGCCACTAGTCTACTAGAGAACATAAGAGAGAGTGTGAAATTTGTAAAAGCATCATAGTCAAGGAAAGACTCTTTTGCTATATGCGTTGAGAGTGATGGGTGCGGGTTTGTCTTTAGATGTCTCTACTAGATGGAATTTTACCTATGAAATGTTGGTGAGAGCATTAAAATTTAGAGAGGCATTTGCTATTCTGAATTTGTATGAAAGATGATACAAATGGTTGCCTTCAAAAGAAGAGCGGGAACGTGGAGTCAAAATATGTGACTTGTTGACGCCTTTTAATACCATCAACACTTACTTTTAATGAGTAAAATATCCAACTGTCAATGTCTACTTTATTCAGTTGTGGAAAATTGAGATGATGTTGAAGAAGTATGTTGATTGTGAAGATGATGGTGGCGTGAGAAAAATGTCTAAGATGATGCGAAAGAAGTTGCGAAATACTGGGATCAATATAGTGTGATTTTAGTTATGGGGGCTGCTTTAGATCCGAAGTTGAAACTGGATATACTTCGATCAGCTTATCAAAAGATTGATCCAAGGACATTTGAGGAAAAGGTTCAAGTTGTTAGGAGCAATCTGATTTTGCTTTATGAAGAATATCAAAAATCAGCAAATCCTTCAAAGTTTTCTGCAACATTAACTCCACATGAGCTTTTCAGAAAGTCCCCACTTGAACATGATATGGATGATGTAAGTTTTTCAAATTTTTCTCATTAGTTCTCAACTTCTCATTAGTTACTGGTTTGTGTGTTTTATCCATCCCTCAAGAATAACTTGTCTGAGTTCCTCATTATCCAACAATCTCTTATCGAATTTAAACGATTTTGACTTCCGTGGAGGCTTTGCAAGAATATCTCCTAGCACCGGATGATGATCCGATCCCCACAGTCTCAAGTATTTGAAAAATGAATGAGGAAACCTCTCATGCCACTCTTCATTTCCTACAGCCCTATCTAGGCGACATCGAACTGTTGAATTCCCAGACCATTTTCCAACCCATGATAACATGTTTCTTGAAAAAGGAAACTCCAGCATCCCACAATCGTTCAACATTTGTTTAAAAGGTAAGAACGAGCTGTTTGGGCTTCGTCCCCCTACCTTCTCCTCATGACAAGTGATTTCATTAAAGTCCCCTATCATAAACCAAGGTCCTGATTTTGTTGTGGAGAAACGCGTAAGACGTTCCCATACTTGCTCTCGACGTTCTAACATAGGGTCTCCATAGACAAACGTCATAAAAAAATTTTTATTCCATCAATGATTGCCTCAATGTCAATCATTCTGTTATTTGAAAATAAAACATTAACTTGGAAATCCTCCATAAAAAACAAAGCTAAACCTCCACTGAGAGTGGCTCAACGGTAAACAAATGATCAAAACCTAAATCAGCATGAATGTTCTGCAACATTGGCTTTTATTCTTCGTCTCTGAAAGGAATACTAGTCTTGGGCGATGCTTTGAACACATCTCCGTAAGGCGTCGAACTGTGAGGTCATTTCCAATCCCTCGACAGTTCCAACTAATTGTTCTCATTTTTGATTCTTTGATGGGTTGTTGGAACCCATCGAACCATCACCCTTCGAATTATCCCCATCCATTCTCATCATGCCGCTAGGATACTTCTTTTGTTTCCCCATATCTCGATCAGTTTTCCTGCAGGGAGATCCTCGACGAAGGAAGGAGCTCTTCTTAGACAGTATGCCCGACGGGACACCTGATCTTGCTCCTACTCGAGCCTTTGTTGTTCCCTTTCTCTTCTCACTTGTCTCCACTCGAGATGTGCGTTGTTCTAACTCCAAGAGCTCTGGTCCTAATAAGTCATCCTCATGCTCCGCAAAGTCCACCATCTCGCTGTCCTTATTATCCAATGGAATAATATCAGACCCCATACCATCCAAAGCTTCAATCATCTGTTCATCTCCATCTTCTGAATTCAAAACAGCAGCGTCTTTTGAGGTAAACGAAAGAGAACGAGCTACTCCTTTGTCACGGATGGTGACATTATCTTCAGATGATGTGGAGAACCTAAGGGGAGTGACAATCTTTCTGGCCAACCGCTTGCTATTGGGGACTTCCGAGACTTCAGCCTCCTCACATGAAAGCTCCTCTCTGCGCTCAGAACGGACGGAAGAGACATGATCGTTATGGGCAAGGTCTTGGCGTGACGATACTTGACTCTCATCGGCAATCTTATCAGGGACTCTCTTGCTGACGTTACTGAGCTTTGGACGCCACAAATACTCAGTTCGACGCTCATTAGGACGACGCTCGTAAGGAGCATCCCTTGTGCCATATCTGTTTCTTGTATGCGCATCTCGACGATGCATAACTCTGTCCTTATGGGACAAGTAAGTTCTTCCCTCTTGATACTCCTCTCGCCTGTTAAATCTCTCACTTGGAGCTTGGAGAGAGCCATGAGCCTTCACCGACCTTTCCGACATGATCCAACCTTCCATTATCCAGCTGCACCCTCACAAATACATTCGGCCGAGATGAAGAATCACCCTCGTGCGCTATGTCCAAAGATGGGCAGTAATTCTTTTCATGAGACAAGAGTCCGCAGTTTGAACAATGCTTGAACAGCATATCATACTTGATATGAATCGAGACTTCTTCTCCTGTAGGAGCCTGAATCTTCCTTGAGAATTTTAGTGGATTTCTGGAATCAATGTCAATGAGCATTCTTCCTTCCGACATCTCAACTGTATCAACATGACCCAATCTTCCTCCTATGTTCCTCAGATTCTTCACAGTCCACAGATGCAAAGGCATACCAGTTAACTGTACCCAAAATGGTATAATCCACGGATAGTCGTCATGAATGATTGGTTCCCAGCGTACCAACACAAACATACAGAAGTTGTAGTGGAAAGGCCCCTGTCTCAGAACATAATTTAGATCCTCCTCTTTCGAAAAATTAAATAAAAACTTTTCATTGCCAAGATCATTTGCAGTAATACGGTCCTGCATTCCTCATTGCGAAGGCATAACTTTGATTAGCTTTTCAACATTTTGTTTCTTTGGGTTAAGAACTTTTCCAATCAAAGACATACGGAACTCCTTGATGCAATAGCAATCATCCTGGTCCGTGAGGATGATAGGCGCATCATCATCCTCATACATTATGTTCTTGCCTTTTAGATTGGCCATATGAGCCGATCTGTGATCATTCCTATGCCCCATCTTGATTGAAAGCCCGAACGATGAAAACCAGTCTCCTCTGTTTTTGTACGTAAAAACAGAGCGCCCTTGACCTTGATAATAAACCACGAGAAATCCCTTCTTCCTCGAAACTACCGAAACAGTGACCAAAAGAACTCACCTCACGCCACTCCTCTAACCCTTGAGCCACAAAGATCAGTGATCCAGCCAAAATCACCACGACTTGTATAGCTTGTTTCTCGATCCGCACTAACAGAGATCCCGAACACTAGAATCAAAGCTAACTCCCGACGTCTTCTTCGCCGAGATAGCAAAACTAATTCACGTGAATCAGACGTAATCTTTGCCAAACACCCGAGAATAGTGATCCAAAGGAAACCACTTGCCACTCGATTACTTCCCCAAACAAATACTGATCTTATATGCCAATGAGAAAATATGAATCAGGATGGGATCAAATCTTTCAGGAAGAAAGTTGATCTGAGAAAATCGCCAACCAATCTCCAGATGCCCTAGCCGTCATCTATATAATTTTGCTTTTGATAGCTTTTTTATCAAATTATCTTTATTATTTGTTGTATTTTCATTATTGTGTATGTATTTGGGTAATTTGCTTATAATCTAATTAATAAAGTTATGTTGTTAAAAGAAATATGTAGTTCTTCCACAACTTGTCTCAACAAACGATTCTTATTTGCAAAACGAACTGAAATAAAAGGCTACTTCAAATTAGTCTCAAGATATAATCAAAATAGCACTAGAGATCCACATAAGTTTCTTCTTATGGTTCTGCTTCTTTAGTCTCAGCATTTTCAATCTCTCCATCTTCCTCCACTTTGGTATCATCTTCTTCCTTTTTCATCTTCTTGGTTTCAAGGAATTCAAGGAGACCTGTGAGCGCAATATCAGCATCCTTACTGGCCATGAGCTGCTGCGTGACTTCAGCCGGAGTTGCATTCACTTCAAGGACAAGCTTCTCAATGGGATCAAACAGGACGTGTTCATTAATCTTAAGGTACAAAGTCACAAGCTTCTTGAACACAAAGGGTGTGCAATTGTCCATGAGAATGTGAACGTCCATCCTTCCTGGCCTCAACAATGCCGGGTCGAGCTTCTCCTTATGATTGGTTGTGAAGATTATGATCTTTTCTTCCCCGCAACTCGACCAAAGTCCATCCACAAAGTTCAGTAGACCGGACAACGATATCTGTCCAGAAACAAGAAGATTCATAAGCTAGAGAAAAGAAGAGAGGTTAATAACAAAACAGAGGATGTTTTGCCAACTTACACCAACTTCAAACTTCTTCTTGCGCTTTTGTGGCTCAGCATCATCTTCACCGCCATCATCTTCCTTTTTCTTGGTCTGGCGTCTACGAGAAGCATCGGCTCCACAATCAATGTCTTCAATTAGAAGAATTGACCGGTTCTTGGTGGAGGTGAGAATCTCACGCAACTCACCATCATCTCTAACGCTCTGTATCTGAAGATCATATATATGATACTTCATGTGATTTGCTATTGCAGCAACCATAGAGGATTTTCCGGTACCCGGTGGACCGTAAAGAAGATATCCGCGTTTCCAGGCTCGTCCCACACTCTTGAAGAAGTCTTTTCCTTTAGAGAAAGCATCAAGATCATCGATCAAGGTGTTCTTAAGTTGGGGCTCAACAGCCAGGGTCTCGAAGGTCGTGTGGTGCTCGAAAATGGCGGATTCCCATTTGGACCGTTCTTGGTTGTAAGTGTAGATCTTGAGATTCTCTCTATGGCTCATTATCTTCTCTGCTGATTTCGCCAAGTATGTAAAGTAATCTGTCATTATCTTCTCACGAAACTCCTTCTTACATGTCAAGTGAAAGTACCTGAAGACATGAAACATCCACAAACCAACACTATAAGAATAAAAATATTTAAGAGTAGAGTGAAAAGATGTAAGAAAAAAAACAGAGTCAACCGTTTCTCTGGGAGATACTTCTTAGTCTCAACAGAGTGAAGAGTCCACTCAAGATGAATCCCTTCAAACTCATCAATGATTTTAGTATTCACAGGGATTCCAAGTTTTGGCTCAGCCGCTGGATTCTTGAGATTGCTAGAACCCACGAGGAGTTTACCGGTGGAGAGTCCGGCGAGACGTGTCGGTAAGTAAACTTCAGCCGCACGGAAAGTCTGGTTCTCGACGAACTCCCACCGCTGTTCGATCACGAACGTGAAATTCGACTGAAAGTAAGATGAGAAGAAGTCCATAACTTTCAGAGCGACGTATTCTCGGATTCGCTTAGGAACAATCTCGTTGAGGATTGTACGGAAGAGCATCGTTATTGCAGAAAAAGATGTGTAGAGAGAGAAAATTGCAGATACTGAAGGGACTTGGTTATAGAGAGTCGCCATTTTTTTTTTTTTTTGGCTTTGAAGGAAGACCTCTGGTAAAGTTTGAGAGTTTATCGAGTGCTTATTTATAGAGTGGTGAACAAGAAAGTTCTCATTTTCAACATTTAAATAAATAAAGTTTATCGTTTTCATCCTTTTAATGAAAACAGAAAAAAAAAAAAAATTGATTTTTAGAGAGCGTAGGAAACTTGGTGGAAAGTTCCGAGAGCAGCATAGGTGAGAAAGTGGAAGACGTCACATCTCACTTTGGAAAAAAATTTGTACACAGACTATAAAACAAATTAAACTAATATTTAAAAGAATAGAAGCCTCAAAAACAATGAATAGAAGCTCACGTGACCGGGTTAGAGGCGTGCAATATATTATGATTGTGATAAAAGTATATAAATATGCTTTTGGGAGGGCTTCCAAAAACTAATTTTCTTAACTTACCAAATATAGTCAACACGACAACACCACGATGGTTTGTGGAGTCTGAAGATTACGAAATCTAATAGGATCGATTATGACAAAGAAAAATGTTTACAACATTTGTAAGTGGCAACCACAAGATATTCAAGTCACATGGCCATACGAAAAAAGGAAATTTACTTGTATTTTCCTTCTAAAATTGCTGAAATGTCAAAGAACCTAAATTATTGACCTTTGTAAATTATAGTTATTATCAAATTGACCCTAGTAAGAAATTATCCTGCCTCCGTCACTGGTGGCATATAGTCGTTTAAGATGAGTTTTTCACCAAGATAATATGTTTTCAGTTTAAGCAGCCCTATTGAACGAAGGCGCCGTGGCCTAATACTCGTAAACACTAGACAACAAAATAATTGGCATGCTTGAATTTTTTAAAAAAACTTTGATATTGTATGTAAAATATGACACGCAAGGAAATAAGTGGAAGCTGACATATGAATTGACTTATATGTACAGCAAAAGAGACTGGTCGGTCTATTTCAAAGAAAAGAAAAAGGGAAAATAAATAAACAAGAAAGTACTTGCTGGCGAAGTTACAAAGATTCTGAATGGAGGGTGGCAATTTGTTTGATTCTTGTTTTTATATATTATTTAAGGACCAATGTTAAGATGGTCGTGGTGCAGATGGAGAAAAACAATTAGATGAAAAGTTTGAATTAGAAAAGCAATATATATCATCATGTGAACATTAATCTAGTCAAAAGTATATGTGTAGTGGGTTTCTTTCATATATTAACATTGCTAAGTTTGAATGTGTCATCTACTAAAAAGTAATTACACCTAAAGAGTTAACGATGATGTTATTTGGCCAATTAAACCGGTTCGTCAATCAGACATCCAAGAAGAAAAATAGTTATAATTGATGGAACAAAAGTCCATTGAACTTTACATTAAGAATGAAAAGCAAATGGTATGGGGTATAGCCCAATAAATGTCAAATGATGCACAAAGAAAAGAGTCTCACATCGGTGGGAATAGGCAAAATTGGGACATATATATTTGTTTTCTTGCTATGAGTTATTAAACAACTCAGGGAGAGAGAAAGCCTCCATGCGCGCGTTGCCGCCGCCGCTCGGTTCGGCGTGGGCTTGAGCTTGGGTTTGGGAGAATGTGGCCCAGGGGCCACTAAAAGATGTTCTTATTGGGCCCAATTAAGCTCAACATTTTACAAAAAACAACATGACATTCATGTGTAAACGACGAGTAGTTCGTTTAAAAACGACATCAAGTCTATCAGTTCGAAACGGATCATAACCGAGCCAACAAAGAGAGATCTTGCGGAGTAATTTTCTCAACGCATTAACTCCCAAGATTTTCGGGATATTTTCGTATCAGTTACGAAAATCAAATTTCATTCCTCTCTTTAAATAGCTCGTCTCCTCCTCTTTCATTTCTTACATTTTTCACACTTCTCTTAGCGAAAACCAGCAAAACCCCTTAGCGTAAGTCTATACTCGAGAGTGTTTCGTAGTTATAGTTCGATAGGACATTTACGAGTGAAGCGTGAATCGTCAACCATGGTTGTATCCTGGGACTCGGTATTCGTACAATTTCGTCTCACTACGAAGCGAATATTTAGAGTTAAGGAAAGAGATCATATCTCGCCTCCATCTTTATTCGAATGCGTTTTTTTATCGTTTTTAATTCGTATTTTTATTCATCTATTTCCTTAACATCGTTTTATTATTATCGTTTATATCAGTTCGGTTTTCCGGCTTCTACAATCTTAACTCTAAATCACTTCTGTTCAAAAGCTTTAATCGGATTGTAAACGATTTACTAAATGGTTTATTCAAGGATTTGTAAACGTTTTTGAAACAGTGTTTGCGATTTGCTTTGTAGCACTTCCGCGAAACGTTTATTAAGTATCTCATAACGATTTGCGCTTTGCTCTATAGCACTATCGCGAACGATTGTTGATATACGATTCTTAAAACATTATAAAACGATTTGTTTCCACAGACGCTATTAAAAAGCGAGTCTGTGAAACAATCAAAACGCCTTCATTGACGGTTTCTGCGAACGCTTTAAGCGAGTTTGCAAAACGGGTCTTGGCTTAATTATCATTTTTGGTTGTGCTCAATTGTAGACGATCTCCATTAAAACCAAATGATTAACGGCTTGCGTTTTGCTTTGTAGCACTTCGCGAAACGTTTTTTAATTTTTCTATAAACGGGTTTGCGGTTTGCTTATAGCATTTTCTGCGAAACATTTTAGATATACCACAAACAGTTTATGCGAACGCTTTTTAGCGAGTTTGCAAAACATTTTCTCAGACTTATATCGATATGATTTGGTTCAAACACCAAAAATGACAATCAATTTAAAACTATTATTTTTATTAAAATAATATGTTAATATGTTATTGTTGAATGGAGTACTAATCCGTTTTCATGTTTTCTCAACAGAAAAATGACGGATTTAAACAACACCCCCATTGACACCACCATCAACCAAACTCCACTCAACGTTGCAGCAACTGATGCAACAGTGACAACTGCTGGGATCGCAACGTCAACCGTTGCAGCAACAACAACAACTACCCTACCTGTGGGAAATGGTGCTGATGAGACCACACGCCGTAGCCTTTTGGGTGCTGGTCTTTATCAAACTGGTTCAACTCAAGGAACCACTGGTGCTCCGGTTGCAGTTGTAACTCCTCCAGCCGTACCTGGCATGATCTCTCAAGGATTGATGCCAGACAAATTTGATGGCAAAGGCTTCAAAACATGGCAGAAGAAGATGTTGTTCTTCCTCACAACAATGAAGCTTGATAAGTTCATCCAAGAGGACAAGCCCATAGTCCCTTACGGGATTGAAGACGTGCACACTCTCGCAAGTGTTGACATATGGATGCATTCCGACTTCATCTGCAAAGGATATATTTTGGGTCGTCTCATTGATCCATTGTACCGAGTTTACTGTGAGACTCCCACTGCAAAAGAGCTGTGGAGATCATTGGACAAGAAATACAGAGGTGAAGACGCTGGCTGCCAGAAGTATGTGGTTGCCAAATTCCATGATTTCAAAATTGTGGATTCAAAACCCATCATGGATCAGGTGGAAGCGTTTCAGCTCATTTGCCATGAAATCGCTGCTGAAGGGATGTCTATCTGTGAGACATTCACAACTCTCAGCTTCATTCAAAAGCTTCCTCCAAGCTATGCGGATTTCAAGAACTACTTGAAGCACAAGAAGAAGAAGATGGGTCTCGAGGAGCTCATCATGAGGCTTCAAATGGAATCCAGAAACCGAATTGCCGACAAGGTCAATGTTGTCAATTCTAAGGAGCATAGTGTTAACATGGCCGAGCACAAAGGCAAAGGAAAGGCACACGCCCACTCTCCTGCTAAGCCTTTCAAAACAGTTACACAATTGAAAGCTTCTGGACCTAACTTCAAGAAGAAAGGTGGTGAAGCGAATGTGGAAAAATTCAAAGGGAAATGTCACTACTGCCATAAAGTGGGGCACAGGACTGCTGAGTGTCGCAGCAAGATCAGAAATGAGAAGGCTCAAACGAATCTCACTGAACATGATCTCGTTGCAGTGGTGACTGAGGCCAACATGGTTGAAGGTAACAACCCTAAGGAATGGTGGTATGATACAGGTGCTACCACCCACATTTGCACTGATAGGGCGATGTTCAGCACCTATCAGAAGAGCAAGACTGAGGAGAAGCTGTTCATGGGAAACACTGCAGTCTCCAAGATCGAAGGCCGCGGAAAAGTGATTTTGAAGATGACATCTGGACATGAAGTCACTTTGACGAATGTGAAGCATGTGCCTGACATGAGGAAGAACCTGGTCTCGGGAACCTTGCTCAGCAAGAATGGATTCGCCACAACTCTTGAGGCGGATAAACTCGTGATTAGGAAAAATGGGATGTATTTGGAAAAGGGGTATGTTAAGGATGGACTGGTCAAAATGAATGTAATGACAGTCCCTCCAAAAGTTGTAACTCCAGAAGCTTCAACTTCAATGAATAAGAAAAAACCAGTTGCTTATTTGGTTGAGTCTTTTAATATATGGCATGAAAGATTAGGCCATGTAAACAACAAATCGATACAAAGATTAATGAATTTAAATCTAATTCCCAAATTTAAAACAAGTAAACAAAAATGTGAAGTATGCGTACAGGCTAAGCTCACAAAAACGCCTTCACCTCATGTTGAAAGAACTAATAAACCTCTAGATTTAATTCACACCGATTTATGTGATTTAAAATATATACAAACTAGAGGTGGGAAAAAGTATTTTGTGACCTTCATAGATGATTGCACAAAATATTGTTATGTATATTTATTACATAGCAAAGATGAAACCTTAGAAAAATTCAAAGAATTTAAACTCAAGGTTGAAAATCAGCTTAAAACAACTATTAAAATAGTTAGAAGCGACAGAGGAGGCGAGTATGATGGTCCATTTAATGCATTTTGTAAAGAACATGGAGTAATCCATCAAACTACAGCTCCTTATTCACCAGAATCTAATGGAGTTGCTGAACGCAAAAATCAAACTCTAAAAGAGATGATGAATGCAATGTTGCAGGAATCTGGGTTACCCCAGAACATGTGGGGGGAAGCGTTGCTTACCACTAATTATATCCTCAACAAAATTCCACACAAAGTAACTGGCAAAACTCCATATGAATTATGGAAAGGTAATTTACCTTCGTATAAATACCTCAAAGTGTGGGGGTGCTTGGCAAAAGTTGCGGTACCGCCACCAAAAAAGGTCACTATTGGACCCAAAACAGTGGATTGCATTTTCATCAGATAAGCACATAACAGTAGTGCTTATCGATTTCTGGTACATAAATCTGAAATTTCAGATATCCATGTAAATACAGTCATGGAATCAAGAAATGCATCTTTCTTTGAAAATATTTTTCCATGCAAGGAAAAACAAGGTTCAAAACGACCTAGAGAAGAAAGAGACGATGCTAATGACTCAGAAATTGAGACAAACGTCGAGATTTCTATAAATGAAATTTCAAAAAATGAAAAAGAGGATGAACCAAGAAGAAGCAAAAGAGCTCGAAAAGAAAAATATTTTGGTAATGATTTCTTAATGACATTTTTAGGAGAAAATGATCCAAAAACCTTGGCTGAAGCCATGTCTTCACCAGACGCTCCATTTTGGAATGAAGCCGTCAAAAGTGAATTTGATTCTATCATGCAAAATTATACATGGTATATAACAGATTTACCACCAGGTTGTAAAGCATTAGGAAGTAAGTGGATTTTAAAACAAAAACTAAACCCTGATGGAACACCTGGTAAACACAAAGCTAGACTTGTAGTTGAAGGATTCCGACAAAAGGAAGGTTTTGACTATTTTGATACATATTCTCCAGTAACGAGAATAACATCAATAAGGTTGATGATAGCAATCGCAGCCTTAAGAGATCTAGAAATCCATCAAATGGATGTAAAAACCGCTTTTCTAAAAGGTGATTTAGAAGAGGAAATTTACATGAAACAACCTGAGGGTTTTGTCGTTTCTGGACAAGAAGACAAAGTTTGTCGACTTGTAAAGTCACTTTATGGGCTTAAACAAGCTCCTAAGCAATGGCACGAAAAATTTGACAATACTATGATTTCAAATGGTTTCAAAATTAATGAGTGTGATAAATGCATATACTACAAAACTACTAAAAATGCGTATGTTTTGTTATGCTTATATGTAGATGATATGCTCATTATTGGAAGCAATAAAGATATTATCAATTACACAAAGAACATGCTCAAAGGAAAATTTGAGATGAAAGATTTGAGATTAGTAGATGTTATTCTAGGGGTCAAAGTCATAAGAAATTTAAACGAAATTATCTTAACCCAATCTCATTATGCACAAACAATATTAGAGAGGTTTAAAAATTACTCTAATGGTACTGCAAAAACTCCGTTAGATCTCTGACTTCACTTAACAAAGAATTCAGGTGAAGCAGTTTCACAAAACGAGTATGCACGAGTGATCGGAAGTCTTATGTACTTAACTAACTGTACTAGACCAGATCTAGCGCACGCAGTAAACGTACTTAGTCGATATACAAGTAATCCAGGACATAAACACTGGAAAGCTATAACGAGAGTACTCAATTACTTGCGTCATACCAAAGATTTTGGACTTCACTATGGTAAAGAACCAGCAGTTTTAGAAGGATACAATGATGCTAACTGGATATCAGATTCTAAAAACTCAAAATCCACAAGTGGATATGTCTTTACATTAGGAGGAGCAGCAATTTCATGGAAATCTACCAAGCAAACAGTGTTAGCCAGATCCACCATAGAATCTGAGTTCATAGCCTTAGACAAAGCAGCAGAAAAAGCTGAATGGCTTAGAAACTTTTTGGAAGATATTCCTATGTGGGAGAAACCTGTACCAGCTATACGCATACATTGTGATAGTCAATCAGCTATAGCTCGGGCTCAGAATAATCTCTACAATGGTAAATCTCGTCACATCAGAAGACGACATAAAACCATTAGACAACTTATCTCAAATGGTGTAATCACAACTGACTACATCAAATCGGTTGATAACCTAGCGGATCCATTCACTAAAGGTTTGCCACGAGATGTTGTTGCTAAATCATCAAAAGGAATGGGTTTAAAGCCTATAACGAATGAGGATGCTTGATTGCAAACCTACATATAATGACTGGAGATCTAAAGACGTAGGTTCAAAGGGAAAACAAAATCACACAGAATCTAACCAAAGCACGTTGAGACAAAGTAGTCTCATCCCAGTTCTTAAAGAAGATAAAAGTGCTAACGAATGTGAGAAGGATAAGCATAAGCTTTTAATGATTCCATAGCTTATAAGGCGAAGTATTACTCAATACTTTTCATGGTCAATCACCTAATGAGTGTGAAATGAGGCCGTTTCTAGGAGAATGAATGCAAGGCTATATTCTCTAAGTTCACACATGAAAACCAGAAATAGTTCAGGGCCACAATGAACACAATAGAGAACTAAGTTCTACGAGAAAATGAAGCTGCGTTATGCCTGTTGTCTCGGTCTATATAAAACACCGGTTGGTTCAAGACATCATGTTCACCTTCTGGTAAAGTAAATCCGACAGATATTAACTATGAGTGGTTCAAGGCTTAAAAATGCCACCAGCTCAAACACAGTGAATTTTTCGCTAACACTCTCGATAAGTCAGTCTGTCTAGACATTAGTTTAAGTCTAGTCAGATTTTTTTTTTTTTTTTTAATAGTTTCTAGAGTCTATCGAGTCTGCATTTAGTCTGCATATGTTTAGAATCATTTCTATTCATGTGGGGGATTGTTGGAACAAAAGTCCATTGGACTTTACGTTAAGAATGAAAAGCAAATAGCATGTCCTATAGCCCAATAAATGTCAAATGATGCACAAAGAAAAGAGTCCCACATCGGTGGGAAGAGGCAAGATTGAGACATATATATATGTTCTCTTGCTATGAGTTATTAAACAACTCAGGGAGAGAGGAAGCCCCCACGCGCGCGCCGCCGCCGCCGTCCGGCTCGGCTCGGCTCGGCGTGGGCTTGGGCTTGGGCTTGGGCTTGGGCTTGGGCTTAGGAGAATGTGGCCCCAGGGCCACTAAAAGATGTTCTTTTTGGGCCCAATTAAGCTCAACGTTTTGCCATTTCGTTTTGCAAAAAACAACATGACATTCATGTGTAAACGACGAGTAGTTCGTTTAAAAACGACATGAAGTCTATCAGTTCGAAATGGATCATAACCGAGTCAACAAAAAGAGATCTTGTGGAGTAATTTTCTCAACGCATTAACTCCCAAGATTTTCGGGATATTTTCGTATCAGTTACGAAAATCAAATCTCATTCCTCTCTTTAAATAGCTCGTCTCCTCCTCTTTTATTTCTTACATTTTTCACACTTCTCTTAGCGAAAACCAACAAAACCCCTTAGCGTAAGTCTATACTCGAGAGTGTTTCGTAGTTATAGTTCGATAGGACATTCACGAGTGAAGCGTGAATCGTCAACCATGGTTGTATCCTGGGACTCGGTATTCATACAATTTCGTCTCACTACGAAGCGAATATTTAGAATTAAGGAAAGAGATCATATCTCGCCTCCATCTTTATTCGAATGCGTTTTTTTATCTTTTTTAATTCGTATTTCGATTCATCTATTTCCTTAACATCGTTTTATTATTATCGTTTATATCAGTTCGGTTTTCCGGCTTCTACAGTATAGATTACTTTCAGAACAATGCATTATATTCTGGTACGTGTTATACTGTTATTAACCCAATTGTTGTAAGAAAGAAACTTGAAGTGGACACTGCAAATAAACAGCAAAATAACGACTAATACAATTTTGTAAACTGCGAACTAAACGATGGTTACATTATTGGCCAAATAAACTGCGAACTAAACGATGGTTACATTATTTGAAATAGACACTACAAAAAAACTGCGAACTAAACGATGGTTACATTATTAGAAGTAAAAAACGATGGTTACGTTAATCGTTTAGTCTTTGAAGAAGTCTAAAATAAGTTGTTGAGGTATTGACATAATATCATGAACAATTAGTAACACTCTGGTGGAAGCAAAGGGTTCTAAGCTTAAATGAATTCGAGTCGGTTCAAATTCATTTTGGTTTGTAGCTTTCGTTTTTTCTTCCGGTTTGTAACTCTTGGTTTATAAAAGAGAAACAAAGGTTGTTACGGGTTGTTACATTTACTAAATGAGAAGTGATCATTATCATCGTTGAGCTTACTCCGGTGTGTGGAGAGCTCGATTCTTGGAGACTAATGGAGCTTGTTGGATTGAGATCTAGCCTCAGAGGTAGTGCCTCACATTGAGTGTGATATTTTGGGTAAACAAACCTTTTGTTTTTTCTTTTATGCTTTAATCGTTTTTTATTTTTCATTGGCGACGAGAGAGAGAGTTATCGATCTTATCATAGAACGAAAGATACGAACATAGATCGGCGACTTGAGTGAGATAGATTGATCGAAGGAACTTGAAAGTTACAAGAACTAGTATCAGAGCATCAGGTTTTGATATGAGTTTTGATGGCTCCGTCTAACACTTCTGCTCAGATGGAATGATTCGATGGATTAGAAGATTTCTCCATGTGGATGATAAGGATGATGACACACTTCGCTGTATCTGTATTGAAGGAAGCAATCAACGATCATAACTTTTAGATCACCGTACTAATCACTAAAGGTGGTGAAAAGAAACCAGTGGATGGTGATTTGAATGCATACACCCCCTGAACTAAGGTAATTATTGATCATGTAAAGCTTGAGAAAGATGAGCGAGCGGAAGATATGATCATTTTTAATAATGGAGATCAAGTTGTTAGAAAGGTTAAACACTGTAATCCTTGTGCAATCTCAGTTTTACACCTATAAGTGTGATGGAACCAAAACAATCAATGTGAATGTTGATGATTTCTTGAAGATAGTTACTGAGATGTGCAATCTAAGTGTTAATGTGAGTGATGAGATTCAAGCTATTGTGTTCTTGAATTTTTTACCTAAGAGTTATGATCAATTTAAGTACGGCAAGAACTCTATTACATTGGAAGAAGTACTGCTTCCGCTAGATCAAACAACCTGAACAGTAAGTTGGATAATGCATCTGGAAATGTCATATACACTAGTGACAGAGTTGGAGTTTAAATACTTAGGGGAAACAGTTGCAGCAAGTCAAAAGGAAAAAGGCATGTCACTTGTGGTACTGCAATAAAGAAGGTCATGTTAAAAGGACTGTTTTACAAAGAAAAGAAAGATGGAGATTGACGGTGATGAAGAGTCAGCTGTGACCATTTAACTCGTTGGAGAAATGGATGCCCTAAGTGCCTCTGAAAAAGATCAAATGATTACTGGGTGATTGATTCAAGATGTACATATCACATGACCTTAAGGTGTGACTAGTTTGTTGATTTTGTAGAGAAGACATCTAGTAAAATACTGCTTGGTGATTATTATTTTGTTGATACGGTTGGTACATGCTATTTGAAAGTATAACTAATAAACATAAAATTCATGTTCATAAATATATATTATTAAAAAAATTCAAATTACCCGATATGTTCCAAATTACTTGATACTCCCTCTGTTTTATAATAAGTGTTATTTTAGTTTTTGTTTTGTTTTAAAAAATATCGTTCTACAATTTCAATGTAACTTTGTACATTAAATCTATTTTTACTCTTTTAAGTAACTAATATATATGTTCATTTAACTAATCATTCATTAAATAGGGATATACTAGTCTATTTTACAATTTTTTAATCTCCATAAGAAGTGTCAAATTACTTATTAATAACCGGAGTGAGTATTTATTTTGAATAAACCAAATCATTTGATATTGTATTGAATTGTTTGAAATTACCAAAAAAACAGAACCATAACTAAACAATTTTGGGTATTATTTGATTTCATATACTTTTATGAGAACTGAACCAAAACAAAAAAAAAACTGACCATAATCTTATAAATACCCTAGCGGTTTCTATCTCTTAATATCCAAAAAAGTTACAGAACCAAAACCAAAAGCCTATGGTACTTACAAAACTTGATTTTTCCTTAGAAAGGAAGGGATCAAATTCTGGGATGACATACTTGAGGTCCTAAAATTTTAAAATAACCCCATCATAATAATTCTAATTTTAATATTTAAATTTAAATACAAAAATGGGTAAATAACTTAAAAACCAGAAGACATCAGTTTATTTACGACCTGTGCTATTACTATCCTACCCGCCTGAATCTACCCAAAACCCGACCCTACTAGTGCCCTAAATCCCCAAATCGAAAATCCAACTCCCCACTCTCCACTCTCAACCCACACGATCGAAACCTCCATTTCCTCCATCCCTTGATTTCAGAAGCCAAACATCACGCCACATCACGATAATGGCTCCTGGAAAAAAAAAAAAAAACAGAATCTCTGGTGAAGAAGAGAAAGGAATCTTCATCGGTGAAGAAGAAAAAACCACCACCGCCAAAGAAGAAGAAGGTTGTACCAACGAAAAAGAAGTGGCCATCTCCGGTAGAGGAACACGGAGAAGACGACGGTGGGTCGTCATCTCAACCCAAAAAGCGGCTGCGGCATAACCCTAACCCTACTACTCAGAGTTGACAAAATGCGGATGCTTCTCCTACTATGACCACTTCTCCTACTCTGACCGTGTCTCCTACTCAGTTCGACAATGAGGCAACATCGTCAGCAGATCCTCCACCAGAGAACACAGAAGATCCTCCACCGGAGAACACACAAGATCCTCCGGTTGCAGATCTTTTCGGGTCTTCCACTAAAGGGGGAACACCTTCTTCGGAACGAGGAGGAAATCCTGAGGAAATTGGTTCGAATCATGGTGACCCTTGCACATCTCAAGAACCAAATGATACAGAGGCAAACTTGATGTAATCTTTTGGATAATGGTACAACTAGGTTATATATTGTATATAGTTGTTCTAGTTGATTTAGTTGTACAACTGAAATAAGTTTAACTAGAATTACTAATACTACTATGAAATGTAAGTTTGTGTAACTTGTACAACTACTTAAAACAACTGTAATATAACTTGTATCACTTGTACAACTAGTACTTAGATAATAAGTATTACTTGTACAACTATTATATCTATAAATTGTATAACATATATAACTAGTATAGTTATACAAGTAAAACTGTTCTCTGTATTAATTGTATTACTCGCACAACTAGGGCATATGTAGCTATAAGTAGAACATATATAACTAGTATAACTTGTACAACTGTTCTATGTAATACATGTATAACTCGTACAACTAGGACATATGTAGCTATAAGTAGAACATATATAACTAGTATAACTTGTACAATTGTTCTATGTAGTACTTGTATAACTCGTACAACTAGGACATATGTAGCTATTAGTAGAACATATCTTACTAGTATAACTTGTACAACTGTTCTCTGTATTAATTGAATTACTTGTACAACTAGGACATATGTAGCTATAAGTAGAACATATATAACTAGTATAACTTGTACAATTGTTCTATGTATTACTTGTATAAATCGTACAACTAGGACATGTAGCTATAAGTAGAACCTATGTTACTAGTATAACTTGTACAACTGGTCTATGTATTACTAGTATAACTCGTACAACTAGGACATATGTAGCTATAAGTAGAACATATACAACTAGTATAACTTGTACAACTGTTCTATGTAGTACTTGTATAACTCATACAACTAGGACATATGTAGCTATTAGTAGAATATATCTTACTAGTATAACTTGTACAACTGTTCTCTGTATTAATTTTGTTACTCGTACAACTAGGACATATGTAGCTATAAGTATAACATATATAACTAGTATAACTTGTACAATTGTTCTATTTATTACTTGTATAACTCGTACAATTAGGACATGTAGCTATAAGTAGAACCAATCTTACTAGTATAACTTGTACAACTGGTCTATGTATTACTAGTATAACTCGTACAACTAGGATGTTATTGTGTTAATGTTATAATGTTTTTTGTGCAGTGTGAGGAGATGGCTGGAAGAGCAATCAAACCACACAGTTTTTTCTTCAAACCGGCCGAGTATGGGAAGGCATGTAAGCTATCTACAAGGTGTCATCAACATAGTTTCATCAATTTGATTAAAGATTTCGATGCATCAGAGAAGAGGTGGTTTCACGACCACCCACAGTTCAAGCATCTTTTCCATATGGAGTTCTCCTCCAAGAGAAAGGTCATGGGGATGTGGATGTTGTTGCTTCGCACCATAAAATTTGATAAGAAGAAACATAATTGGTTTGGGGCAAATGGGGTTCCCATACGTTACTCCATCAGAGAACATGGGCTATTATCAGGACTATATTGCCACACATATCTAGAGAACTATGAGATCTTTGGGAGTTTGAGGTTTGCTAAGAAGCACTTTCAACAAAAACCAAAGAATAAGGGTGATGATCCTCCTGAACTAAGAGTGACACCGGGTGATGTCCTAAATAAGCTAAAGGGGATGAAGTATGATGGTAGTCATGAGCGCTTGAAGATGGCGGGCTTTACTTCTTGGCAACAGTCATTAGAGGAAGATCAAGGTTTGGATCCCCTATAGAGCCTTTTCTTCTCCAAATAGTCAATGATCTTCGGCTGTGCGAGAAGTTTCCATGGGGGCGATTCACATTTGATGACTGCGTGAAGGAAATACAATATATGGTGAAGCATTTTCGAGGAAAGATCCCAGAGAAAGCTAATTGGATATTTCCTGGATTTATCAACCCACTAAAGGTAATAGTTATTAAATTAATGGGATATAACATGTATAATTTGTTACTAATATATTGTGTTCAAATGCCATGCAGATTTTGGCGTTTGAAAGTATTCCAGTGTTGAAAGAACATTTTAGGGAAGATGTTGAAGAATTTGATGAAGTCTTTCCAAGAATGTGTAAGTCGAGGTTCGTAGCGAATGTATCGTCAGGATATGCCTTGGAAGAGATATATGAGAAGCTTGGAGAAACAAAGGTGATACACTTTATATGTTGGTTAATTTTTTATGATTTTGTTTAAGTGTTCAGTTTTTACATTAATGTGTGGTATGTTGGTTAATTTTTCAGGAAATTATTAATATTTTGGCACCAAATGAGAGTGAGTTAGATCTATTGGTCGAGATCTTTGATGATGGGTTATGGGATGACTTTGAGCTGGGAGATAATGAGGATAAGGATGACCCAATTGTCGACGGTTGGAACAACATTATTATCGTGGACAGAGTAAGAATTTGTTGGGGGGGATATGTACACGATGATTGTGAACACTCGAAAGAAAGAACATGAGCCTGAGAGGATTTGTGAAGAATTTGAGGGTATGAGAGTGTGCGAGAAAACCGTGGAAGGATGTGAGAGTATGGAAACGAGGCTGACCAAGCTAATCAAAGAAGAGCTTAAGGTGAGGGGTAAAAAAATTGCTCAGTTGGAAGCAAGAATTAAGTGTATGGAAGACGAGCGTAATCCCCGGGATGGATTTGAGAACATGGATGACATGTTTGAACCTGATCGTTTTGGCACTGATGGGTTGTTTGGAGGCCAGGAAAATGGTATGTACATGTATCTTATTTATTGTGGTGTGATTTGGAATACTCATACATGTTATTTTAGATGGAGAGAAAGAGCCTGAGCAAGAAGGCGAGAAAGAGCCTGAGAAGGAGGCCATGGAGGTTGTTGCTGATAATGAGGGTGAGAAAGAGCCTGAGAAGGAGCTCGTGGAGGGTGAGAAAGAGCATGAGAAGGAGCTCGTGGAGGGTGAGAATGAGCCCGAACAGACAGTGGAAGGTAATGTAATAGTTTTGATTTTATTGTAATAGTTTTGATTTTATTGTAATTTATTTAATTTTATAGAGGATGCTGAGGAAACGTCATATACACTTGAAGTGATGGCAGCAGCTGCCGAGAAGGTTGAGAAGGAAGTTGCGGAGAAGGAAGCTACAGAGAAGTAAGTTGTGGATAAAGAAATTGCAGAGGAGGAAGCTGAAGAGGATGAAGTTGCGCAGGAGGAAGCTGAAAGGGAGGATGCCTTGACGATCTAAAAGGGGGTGCCAAATCCTTCTCGTTTGAAGAAGTCTCCATATGTTGAGAAGTAATTTATGTGGTTGTGTTGGTGTTGGATATTGGCGTTTCTTATGTGAAACTTAAGACTTGTCATGATTTTGTAATTGTGTTGTTTTTCAGTAATTCAAACTTAAAACTTGTGTGTTTATGATTTAGTAATGAACTTGTATTTGTCATTGTGTTTGTCATAGTGTTATTGAACTTGTTTGAGCTGAAATTGACATGTATTTAGTATAACTAATACAACCAAGTAAACTATGTATTAGTAACTCTGACAGGTACAACTAGTACAACTAAGTAAATGAAGGTACAACTATCATGTTTAGAACGTGCTACACATTTAAAACATGATAAACAACTAAAATGTAACAAACTTATTAACATTTAGTTGTATTAGTATTTTAATTATACACTCGTATATATAGTTGTATTTTGTTTTGGGTTATACAGGTTTGTACATAGTTGTATTTTGGTAGAGAATTTGAATTTTGTAGTTGTACCACATAGAAAATATATATACCTTAGTTGTACAATTTTTAAATATTTACATACCTAAAACCACACACTATGGAATCATTAATTTTGTTAAAATATATTTGTATATATTTTTAAAAAATTTAGTGAACAAACTAGTAAACAAACCTTTAAAGTATAAGGTAGATCATGGAAACTTATGTGATTGTGTAATAATTACAAAAAAATTAGTTAGACTTCAAATAGTTAGGATGAACCACTCTAAGGACCTTCCAACTTGTCTAGTCTATTATTATTTACTTATAGAAAGCCAAATGGAATTTAAAATTTTCATAATTAGAGAAGTTATACTATTTGTATCAGTAGTTCATTCCTCGTAGATATAACGTAGTTGTACTAGTTGTCCTAGTGTTACATTACATAATTATTCTAGTTGTACCAGTATGACAACACAAAAACATGCATGTTATATTCTATAAGGTTTTACCAATTGTACCTGTAATACCTGACAATAACAACACATTACATAAATAAGTTCCACAACACAAAAATAAGTTCCACAATACATAAGCAACTTCCATAACACATAAATAAGTTCCACAACACATAAACAAGCTCCTCAACATATAAGTAATACTCATTCTTCGCTTCCTTCGTTGTCACCTCCCTCGCTGCTGCTTTCTTCATAACTGGTTTCTTCATAGTCGTTGTCATAGTTATCGTTGTTATCTTCCTCACTGATGTCACCAAACCACTCCGAGAATGGTGGATATGTTTTCTTTCTCTTCCTCTGATATTCTCCTGCTGATGGAAATCCAGTCGTTTGTAATCTTCCTTTCTTTTTATCCACATACGGCGGAAAAACAACCTGAGATTGTATTTCTTGAGGAACTTGTCATGATGAATGCTGAGGCACTGGATATATTGTCGTACAGTATGCCAAGGTCCACTGCTCCATCCAATAATACTTAGAACAATAATTTTCAACCAACTCCTCCAAGATATCACATGTTGTACTTCTGCAATACTTGATGATAGAAGCAAGCGCATGATTACATGGATACCGGTCAATATCAAAATGCCTACAGTAACATCTTCTATTGATCAAATCAACCAAATAACTTTTCCCGTCCTCACCAGTAACATTGTACAGACGTTCAAATGTGTTAAACACCTCCACATGATGTGTTTTTGCAATCGGACAATTCACATTCAATTCAGCATGCACACGTGGGACAAATAATTGCGTTTGTGGAACCCCTAAAGAAAGTTGTCGGTATTTGTTAAACCATTTTGAAATCTTCCCCACGATCTCATCAATCATTGGTAGCAATGAAAATTTCATTTGTTCCCTGAAAACACCATTCATAGATTCAACAGTGTTGGTTGTATCGATGTTGTACCTTGCTCCTAGAAATTGGCATCTTGCTCATTTGGTCTCATGAACACTCTTATCCAAGTACTCAGCGGCCTGAGGAAATTTTCTCCTGAAATCATTATATTTTCTTCTAAACTCTATTTCCGTATAAATACCAACATTTTTTATGAACGTATGGACAACCACATCTTTCATAACATGGATGCATGCTCCTTTCAAATTACTTGACAAGTGATATATGCAATATCCATGGATCGCCAATGGATAGACCTCGTGTATTGTCTTGATGATGTTTTGGTTTCTGTCAGTACAAAATACAAGCTGAGGATCATCTGGTATCAAAGTTTTCAATATCTCCAAAAACTACCTCCAACTTGCATTTTTCTCACCATCTACTACAGCAAAAGCGAGGAGATAATGATGATGATCTGGATCCTGATCGGTGGCAATTAGAAGCACTCCTTTATACACACCCTTCAGATAAGTTTCATCCATAATTATTACTTTCTGTATGGAATTAAACCCTTCAATGCAAGCTCCGAGCACGAAGAACATATACTTAAACTGGTTCTTCTCATCCACTACTAAGCGGGTAACAGTATCATGATTCAACCTTTTCAACATGTACAAGTAAGACGGCAGTCTAGCAAAACTCTCCATTGGGTTACCACGCAGTTCATTGATAGCTTTGTATTTTCCTCTCCAAGCCGTAGAATACGAAACCTTAACACCTAATTTGTTTTCAACCAAATCTATGAGATCCTTTGGTGCCGTAGTCTTGTATTTTCCGGGATAATCAGCTTGCAGCACAGATGCGACCAAGCTTGGTGTGCCTCTTTTCCCCTTTCTGGTTGCACTTTCAGTTATCCTAGCACAAGTATGCATCTTCCGGTACGTCCTTATAGTGAAAAAATCTAAGTTTTTCAGCTTTGCAACTCGTAAATACCATTTGTAACCAACCCCACGCCATTTTAATAAGTAAATTCGAGGCGTCGACTTCACTATATCAACCTCAAAACAATTCTTATGTACAGCCTTGTCCACTATATCCCTCACTTCATGCTTAGTTTCAAATTCTTGGTGCAAAGTCATGTCAATACCATCATCCCACTCAAATTGTACAACTGGTGTTTTAGCTGTTGTCACAACTGCCAACTTCTCCATTTCATCCCTTTCATCCCCCACTTCATCGCATTCCCCCACTTCATCGCCTTTCTCATTCTCATCCTCTTGAATATGAGGAAAAATCGTCAACTCCTTAAGACCGATCATATCATCATTAGCTCTTGCATCACTAAGAATTTCCTCATCCCTAGAAAACATCTTGTTATTTTGGTTTTCTGAGATAGATTTTGTGAGCTCCACGTGCAAGACAATACCCCCCTGATTTTTTTCTACTTCTAACAAATATCATAAAACATCTTTATCATCGAAGATGTAACATGGCCTCTTCTCATCCATTCCCAACGGAAAGTAACTCAGTTGAATCCTGGTAGAAGCTACATCAATCTTCATTTTCCTGCATATTCTAGCAAGCAAGTGAGAGTAAGTCACCTCTTTATAACTTCTCTTCGTAAACACTAAAGTAGAAATATGTTTGTCTTTTCACTTCCATCGAACTTCATCTCCCACATCTGAATAACTACCCCTTTGATCAAAATATATCATCACACGTCAGTTTTTATCCATAGTTACCTGAAAAGTATAATAAACAACATCACACTTAGTAGTTGTACCAATTATTCTAGTTATACAGGTGGCAGTGATGACATTCGTACTAGTTATACCATTTATACTTGTTTTCATGTTACACTCTATATTACAATTATACTAGTAATATCAGTTATAGTATTTAAACTTGTCATTCTAGTTTTACTGGTGGACCTATTGTATACATTACTAATAGACGTATCAGTTGTATGAGTTATACGTTTAATAAGAACCATCACAGTATGAGTTGTACTAATATACATATTGTATACATTACTAATAGTTATACTAGTTTAACTAGTTGTACTTTTCTAAATGAACCATCACATTAACACTAGTTGTACCAGTATACATATTTTACAAGTTACTAATAGTTGTTCCAGTTTAACTAGTTATACGTCACGTATGAACAATCACAGTAACATTAGTTGTATTAGACTTACTACTTCAACCGTTTTAAGTAGTTATAGCAGTCATACCATTAGTATAACATAAACCACTGGTTATACAAGTTAAGCATTTTGTATACATGATTTATACGACGGGTTGCACCAGTTATACCATCTTATATAAACAACTCTCCTGCCATAATTTCATGATTTTAATAATATTTACAATGTGTTTAACTTCAAATCACTCTTATTACCTTCATGTCTTTGGTTCAAACAATGTTCAACTAAATCTAATTTTCAAGAGAGAGAGAGAGAGAGAGAGAGAGAGAGAGAGAGAGAGAGAGAGAGAGAGAGAGAGAGAGAGAGAGAGAGAGAGAGAGAGAGAGAGAGAGAGAGAGAGAGAGAGAGAGAGCATTACCCAAGTTCATCAATGTAGTTGTTTATTTTGCTCGTCGTTCAATCTCTAAGAGAAACGAAAATAGATAAAGGAGAAGAGATAGGTTGGTGAAGAATTGATAAGGAAGATGAGATGGTGGTTACGTGATATTGAAGAGGAAGAAGAAGGGTGGGTCCCTTCCACGCCAAGAGGAGAGAAGGAATGGAAAGGAGAAATCGTGTGGTCTTCATTGTTTTGATCTAATGGTGTAGAACATCGTTTCATTAACACCATTATGATAATTTCATGTATTTAGGGTTATGTAGATTATGTTGGGTTATAAAAGAATAGAGTGAGTAGGTTATGTCCGAAAAGAGAATAGAGTCCGAAAGGAAGTGATACAGACCATAATACAGACCCATAATACCGTTGACACCAAAAATATATTCTGATCATAAAATTGATTTCTTGATGCATCAATGTACTGTGCAATACTATTAACTTTCCGTAGTAGAATACTAGAATGAGGTATTGAAATTAGATCGACCATTAGTTGGAACATCCTAAGGTTAAAAGTTCAATGAAAAAAAAATACACACAAATAATAGTGAGTAATCATGTTAGACAAAATGCTCTGCAGACCTCTGATCTTCAGAGTCCCAAGACAGTAATTCCAAGGTTGCCCAAGTATCATGACCTCCATGAATCTGCAACTGGTTAGCCTCAAAGCAGTATACACTGCGCTTTATACCGATCTTGCTTGATCCCTGAGCGCATTTCAGCTTTTGTTTATCCAGGGCGTATCTTATTCTCACCGAGTTCTCCCAACGCCAAGTCATCTCGTATAACTTAATGAGAACAAGATAAGGAAACGATGACTTTGGTTCAGATTCTAACATTCTTTCTGCTACTCTCTCAGCGAGTCTTGTGTCTCCAAGATCAATGGATGCATAGAGAATAGATTCCCAAATATGAGAGCTTGGTTCAAAAGGCATCTTCTCAGCAATGTCATTTGCCTCATTGATCATACCAACCCTGCACAGCAATTCAACTATACAGGCGTAATGCTCGTTCTCGGGATCAATTCCATGAGCCTTTTCCATCGAAGAGAATATCTGAATCCCTTCGTAAATAAAGTTACCATAACAACAAGCTACCAAGACACCCATTAAAGTCACTTTGTCTGGTTTCAGACCGCGGTGCATCAAAAATTGACGGAAAATGGCAAGCGACTCATCTGCTCTGCTGTTTCTTGCCAAACACATTATCACTGTGTTCCAAAAGAACAAATCCTTTTCATCAGTTGTTGCGAACACTCGCATTGCTGAATCAACCAACCCGGTTTTGAAGTACATCTCCATGAGTGAGGTTGCTACAGGTGTGTCCAGATCAAACCCTAACTTGACAGCCAAAGAATGAACTTGAGCTCCATGATCTAGCATAACAACATTCATTGAGCTCAAAACGCTGCTGAAAGTGAACATATCCGGCTTAACTCTCTGCCTCATAGCGAGGATAAAAAGCTTAAGAGCCTCTTCTCCAAAACCATGCCACGAATAGCTAGCAACCAAGGAATTGCACAACACAGCGTCCCATTTCTCCAAATGTCCAAAAAGCTTAACTGAATCCTCCAATCTGTTGCATTTGGAAAACATGTCAATCGCAGCTCCTGAAACAACGGTGTTAGAAAGAAACCCCATCTTGATGCAAAGACCTATAGCCTGCTTACCCTTGCATAAGTCTCGTAAACCCGAGCAAATAGATACAACTGTCGAGAATGTGTATTCGTCAGGTTGATACCCCATTTCTCTCATTACACGAAACTGATCCAAAGCCACTAGTTTGTTTCCAGAATCAGAACAACACAAGATCAAAGAGTTCCACGAGATAACATCTCTATCATCCATCGTTAAAAAAACGGATAAAGCATAATCAAAAACTCCTAATCTTCTGTACATATCCATCAGGGAATTCCACACCACCGGATTGGATAAACTTACACCGCTGCAAATAACATTACCATGAATTTGTTCACCATGGCGTACACAAGTAACCAGTGTTGCTAGAGTGGAAAACGTGAACTCCGTTGGCCTAATAACATATCTCTGCATATCCAAGAATGTCCTTATCGCATTTCTCGGAGACCCAAAAGAAGCAAACCCTGAAATCATTGTGTTCCAACTAACAACATCTCGTTCAGGTATTTCGTCGAACAAGTAGAGTGCGTGATTGAGATAGTCGTTTCTGAACAAGCCCTCCAAGCAGACGTTCCATGATATGGTGTTCTTTAGGGGAATAGCCTCAAACAATTGCAAAGCATCGAAGACGGAGCCGGATTTGAAGTAGAGCTGAAGACAGCGATTCCCCCAGAAAGTATTGTCTATCAATCCAACTTTGACGAGTTGGGCATGGACGATTCTGGCTAAAGTCGGACACTTTGAGAGCAGAGAGCGGTCTACGAGACGCGAAAAGTAGAAAGAGGACGGCATGCAAAGTCCATGAGCTCGTCGGTGCTGCGAGAACATACATATGTGGAGTTTTTACTTATTTATTTGATTATCATGGCGGGGTAATTCTTTAAGGACAACTATTCTATAATAGTTTTTTTTTTTTTTTATCACAAAAATAAAAAAAAAGTGATCAAAATATTTTATTAAAGAGGTAAATATATATTTTTCGTCTTAGTATTAAGTAATTTAGATTTAAGTTTTAAAGTTAAAAATTATGGTTTAAGGTTAAGGTTTCAAATTCCAAAAAATAAAAATTAAATATTAAAAATTTTAAAATAAAAAAATTATTTTAATTTTTTTTTTCAAAACTATTTTTATGACAAAAACTTTAAAATAGATTATTTGAAAGAATTACCTTTCTGTTTATTTTTTTTTACATCAAAAAATTGTTCTATATAAATGAAATATATTTTAAATGACAGTATAACATATCTTATAGGGCAATTCTCTTAAATAGCCCTTTTTAGTTTTTGTCACAAAAATAGCCCTAAAAAATAAAATGACCAAAATAGACTTTTTTTTTTTGAAATTTTGATTTTTTAGTTTTTTTTTTTGAAATTTGAAACCCTAACCCCAAACCCACCCCTTTACTCTAAACCCTAAAGTCCAAATTAGTTAACCCTAGGGCTATAAATGCATATAAATGAATTTTTTAGCTTCTAAAAAAAACATTTTGGTCATTTTCTTCCTTAAAAGCTATTTTTGTGATAAACAAACTAAAATGGGCTATCTAAGGGAATTTCTCTATCTTATATATCATCATAATTATCAATATTTAGTGGGGGAGAACAAAGAATATGAACATTTGGACATTGAGGATGAATTAGTTTTCTCATTAAAGCTCTACCTAAATCGACTCTGAACATGGGTTATTTTTCGTTTATGCTATTCATGATTTATTTTGCATATTGTTTGTTTTACTTCAAGTGCATTTGATGTATTTGATATGGAAAAATTGTCAAAACTAACCTAAAACTTGAATTCAAATGTAAAAGTGTACTCAAACATCAATCAAATGTAAAAGTAACCTAAAAGGGTAGTGAGATTACAACAAGCCCCTTATGACAAAAAAAACTGTATGTGTTTTTACCTTCATAACCTATTTAAGTCTTCTGTGTTTTTAAGTCTTTTACGATTTTGTAAGTCTTCTCGTTTAGTAAATCTTAAAAATAATTAATAAATTACATAAAAAATATTTTGATGTGAGAAAAATCTAAATCATGTAATAACAAACATTTGTAAATGATATAAAATAAAATCTAGTAAAATTGGATTGTTTTTAACATAGATGAGTGAATGTATCATCTCATGATATTCTTTGGTCTAGGGTTTGGAAACATATGTTCTAGTATTGTATGTATCTTTAGGGTTAGATTTTGGAAGCCTAACTATTTTTTTTGAAAATTCATTTTTTACATATATTTGTTTAGTTTTGTGTATATTAAACAGTTTTGGAGTTGATTTTAAGTTTTAATGTAGTGTTTACTGATATTTAGTTTGTCTTTTTGTTTAGGGTATTGGAAGACTTAAGTCTCTTAAACATATTACGCTGGAAGACTTAAATGTAAGTCTTCTCGACGTATTAGGGTGTAAGAGACTTCCCTGTAAGTCTTCTCGCTTGTTTTTTGCCAGAAGACTTACCCGTAAGTCTTCTATGCCGAACCGGTTGTGAATTCTACCAATTTACAGTTAACCTAACCGGATGTTTTACCAGACATATAAATACTAATTTTTTACTTTTTTTTAATTAATTCACTATTTGCTGGTAAACCACGGAACCCTAGCCGTTTCTCTCTAAAGGCGATACCGAAGATGATTTCCGCCGTTTCTCATTTTCCGTCGTTTTTCACCGCGCTAATTTCTTTCTTTCATCGAATCTCTTTTATCTTTCATGTCGGAAAAGTATTTCTGGAGATTAAACTAACCCGCTTTTTTTTCAGATCCAAAACCGTTCGTGTTCCGTTATTGTTATCGTTGAGCTCCGCTGCCGGTAAGTTCTTACTCTTTGGTGTCAAGTCCAGGTTTTGACTTAAGGCGAACCTTTACGAAGTTTCACCGCCGTTAAACCATAAACGTGATAGTCTGACTTCTTATTTTACTTCGAGTTTTGCAGATCTGCTAACCGCTGTTGTCGTTGCCGACCCTAACTTCACCGCTTTAGCTTCTGACTGTAAGTTCTTCAATATGTTCGTCTAGACTTTGTGGAAGTCTTCGAGGAAGTCTTCGAGGAAGTCTTCGAGTATGCTTCTCGGAGAAGATTACTGGAAGTCTTCTACGAAGTCTTCCAGTAATTGTGTTTGGTTTGTGATTGAGATGTTGGTTTTTAATTGTTTTGCAGACTGAAAAATAGATTCACTAGAACTCCCGAAGAGGATATTTACCTTAGGGGAAGAGCCCTTTCCAACCAAAAGCATAGCATACCATACAGATGACTCCAAGTTGTTTTCTGCTATAAGGGATGCTCTACATGATGATGAATACGAGGAGCTTAAGGAATCAAGATTGAGAATCTTCCTAAAGTTCAAGGAGATAGATTTTGGTTGGGCATCAAGGCTGGTTCATTACATACTCTGTTTCCAGCTCAACATCAAGAAAAAGTATAAGCTTTGGAGTCTGGTTGGTACAGATCCGGTGAGGTTTTCACTGATAGAGTTTGAACAACTCACTGGTCTCAACTGCGAGTACATCGAGCACCTTGAAAATCCGAGATGTGAGGTTACAAATGAGATGGCCAGTTTGAACAAGTTTCTCATGTGTAGAACCTTCGGTCAAAAAGAATATTTTCGCTCCTTTGACATAATCAACCACAAATTCCCAAGAATGATCTTTCACCAACCACTCTCCATAGACTACCGGTAACTGGCGCATCATCTGAAAAAAATATAATTAAAACACATTAGATAACATAGAACATCAATATAACCTTTTATCATTAGCTAAAAACCATAATGTTGATAGGGAACCTCATAATTACCACCTATTAAGGTACAAATTTCATTCAGTAGCCTTAGTATTTGGTTAATATAAGAAGAAAATATTTAAAAGTCTATTTGTTTAGAGAAAATGAAAGTTCATTAAAAATCGACTTAGAAGACTTCCTGGAAGTCTTCGCAAGAAGACTAACGGGTATGTCTTCTGGAGAGGTCACTTTTGCAATTGGAAATTTACAATGGAAGACTTCCAAATAAGTCTTTTACAACAGACCTCTCGGGAAGTCTCTCTTTGATTTTAAAAAAAAATCAAAATGCCGGAGAAGACTTACAAGGATTGTGTCAGAAAGTGGACTTTCTCAGAAGACTTACAAGTAAGTGTTATGGGTACTATTCAACGAAAGTCTTCTCAACTTTCAAAATTAAGTCTTCCAACCGTTGGTGTAAGTCTGCTTAGGTTACTCTTGCAATTAACAATAAAAACTTAAAATAAGTCATTTCAACCAAAAGACTTACAGGGAAGTCTTCCGACAGAAGACTTACTAATAAGTCTTCTGCAGTTTTATTCCGGGATTCTGGTCAAGAAAGACTTACGACAGAAGACTTACTAATAAGTCTTCTGTCGGAAGACTTCCCTGTAAGTCTTCTGGTTGAAATGACTTATTTTAAGTTTTTATTGTTAATTGCAAAAGTAACCTAAGCAGACTTACACCAACGGTTGGAAGACTTAATTTTGAAAGTTGAGAAGACTTTCGGTGAATCGTACCCAGAAGACTTACTTCTGAGAAAGTCAAATTTCTGATACAATTTGGTCAATTGCAAAAACAAACCTTTTTTTCTAGAAGACTTACTTGTAAGTTTTCGCGTCTTTTTTTTGTTAACAAAGAAATGTTGGGAGACTTCTAGGAAGTCTTCCCACTTCCATATGACTCGTTTGAAAAAGATACCAAGAAAGTCAATTGCTTGTAAAACTTACTTGTAAAACTAACATGTTCTTTGACCAAAAGACTTTCATATAAGTCTTCTCCAACTAGAAGACTTATATGGAGGTCTTCAGGACGAACAAATCTGGGTAAAAAATCGATTTCATACATTTACAACTGAGATAACTTGTGTAGCTTCTCCAATACCACAGAAAACGACCAACTTGAGCGACCCATTCGTTAATGACCAAGAACCATGAGCGACCCACTTGTTAAATGCCTCTATGAACCTTACAAAAATTTGAATCAAAATCTTGTGTATTTTTGGATGAATAAAGAGAGAAAGTGAAAGAGATAAAGTTTTTTAAGCATTACAAACGAAAAAGAAAGGTCAAAATCTATTTTTAGAAGCATTAAAAGCTTGAAATTGGTTGTTCATGGTGGTTGGTGTATTGAAGCCAATGACAATATTGTAAATACTTGATGAAGATGAGGCTGATATGGTAATACACACATTTTTGAGAAAAAAATAATATTAAAGTAATGCCATTTTAGTAAATTATCCAAAATTCTAGGGTGAAAAGGGAAAATCAAAATTTGAAAAAAATCATTGATTGGTTTTGCAATTGACTTCAAGTTTTGAGTCACTTTTGCAAAAAACCCATTTGATATTAGAGTAGATGTGACAATATTATATTATGTGATGCGATTATGAATGGCTTAGGTAGGAAGGCATGGAGTGCAACCTCCTGAAATTCAAAGTTTCAATTTTTTTTGGGTAAAATAAATAATATTTTTATATAAAAAATCATTATTAGTTAATTTTTAACTAAATTTTGCTTTTTATATTTTAAATAATAATTTAAAGAAAATATCTCATATAAAATGTTAAATAATTATATTAGACATATTTTTTAACTAACTTTTTCTTTTTTAAAAAAATTATAAAAAAAAATTCTTTTGCTCCAAAGATGTCCATAATTCTTGACCGGCCCTGGATGTGATTTTGCTTGTACATTTTAGGAAAAAAAATCATAGTGGATATGTGTTTCGTTTATAATTGATATATTGTGTTTATTAATGTATTATATAAATGTGCAGTTTATGAAATATACATGTTTGAGTAAGAGGAGATCGGCAATTATACAACATAGAGAAGTATTTTTTTTAATTATTTGTTGCCAACATTAACTCATAAATAATTGTTATTGGTAGATATGTATGTTGTGCTCAAATTTTGACAGACCCAATCTCTTAAAAGTTACATATACAAAAAGAATTATAGTAAAAGAAACTTTACATATTCTCTTTCAAGGTTCTCATTCTCGCCTCTAGCCTTTTTCGAATATTGATTCATTTCTCTTCCTTAAACACACTGATAAATCAGAGTTAACACTTGATCTCATAAACCAATATAAAATTGATTTCATTTCCTTTACCTCGGGAAAAAGGTTTATTTCAACCCCAACAATTTCAATCGTGTCAAATACGACCCGAATAAATGATTAGTGCTAAATACGACCTCAATTCAATTATAATTTAAAAAACTACCTACACTTTTTTGAAAGTGCCAAAATCTATATTGATCGTAACAGAAGTTAGTCAACCATTAAAAAGATAAAATGACATCGTTTTGATATATTTTTTATAAAAAATATGCTCACTCCGGGACTCGAACCTATGCATTGATACTTTTTAAACAAGCACTCTAACCACTAGACTAAAGTATTTGTTTGAAATATTAATACACATTTGAAACTATATATACTTATATTTTTTATCTACTCCAATTAAAACTTTGGTAGTAATTGTTTTGATTTATATAAGGAAAAAATTCAATTATACCATAAGTTTGATATCACTTTTCAAATTTAAAATTAATTAATGGTTATTTTCATAAATATCCTAAATTTTTGATTAAAACACTAAGCTAATTTTTAAAAATATTTATAAAACTTTTGTACACTCAACCTTACCCCATTAATATTAAACCCTAAACAATAATCATTAAATTATAAAACCAAGTAAATATTTTATTAATTTTGGAAAGTACCATTCAAATTTATTAAAAATTAAAATAATTTATGTAAGAAAATTTATAACTAATTTCAAAATTTGAAGTATACTTAATTTTGTTTTATTTAAAATATGTTATTATAATATAAATATATGAAAGATATGATCATTTAAAAATATGTTAATGTATTTATACAATTCATAACCAATTATTACAAAATTTTAATTAGAGAGAATGAAGAAGTATAAGTATATATAGTTTGAAATTTGTATTAATATTTCAAACAATTATTTTAGTCTAGTGGTTTGAGTGCTTTTTTAAAAGGTAACAGTGCATAGGTTCGAGTCCCGGAGTGAACATATTTTTTATAAAAAATATTATATCAAAACAAAGTCGCTTTATCTTTTTAACGGTTGGCTAACTATTGTTACGGTTAATGTAGATTTTGGCATATTTTAAAAAGTTCAGATAATTTTTTAAAATTACAATTGAATTGAGGTCATATTTAGCATTAATCATTTATTCATGTCGTATTTGGCACGACTGAAATTATTGGGGTTGAAATAAACCCTTTTCCCGCTTTACCTCACACCGTCAATTGTTAATATCCATTACATTTAATTTGCGATGGTTACAAATTTGTGCTTTTCTCAACTGAAAATTGCCATCTACTTCCCAAACTATTTTCACATGATCAGAATTGAACATTTAACTCATACCTTGTAGATCTATCACCAGTGGCAATAGATCTGAAGATTAATAACAGACCCCAATTATATATATGAGAACTCATAGTGATGTAATGGTTGATAGGCTGGTTATATGTATATTCTCATACACACATGGTAAACCGTAGACTTAACTAATTGATACAACAAATAGTAAAATGCAGCCTAATTACATAATACATAGTCAAGGCAAAACATTTCTTGATGCTCACTCTTTTGCATAGTAGTGTTGTTTACTTCCACAATCTCTCACTTGATGTTTCCCGTGAAATTCTTCAGAAACCACTTGCTGCTACTGTAATATAAATAGAAAGAAAGAGTGATGGGTGATGGGAACTACGAACTTAATAAAAACATGCACTGAAGAAAATATTTGGTCCTAAAAAAAAGACAAACCAAAGTTTCCAAGTGATGAATAACTCCTCACGCTTCACGAATCATCTATTAACTTCTTCAATACTCTACCTATCCAGTTAATTGATTCATAGTGTGAGGAGAACATGACATACAGAGGCAGGAAACTTACAACCACATATAATTAATAATGTATGGTATCTCTCAAATTCTTTGATATTAGAAATGTTTACCTCTTTCTCGTGACCGTATATTGAAGCACAACAAATGTGTTTGTAGCCAATCTAAAATAAAAAAAGAGAGTATATGTAAGTTCAAATCAATTACAAAAGGCATAAGACAAAAACCAAAGGGGTTGTCGTGTAAATCTATACCTTCTTCTTTCAGCTCTGGTTCCCCTTTCCCGAAGGATTGTATGGTAACCTCAAGCCAAGTCCACCCGCCACTCCGATCAGTGCTCTTCCCGAGAACATTTGCAATTATTACTCCGATTGATTCAAGCGTTCAGGTTGATCAATGGAGACCTACGATTGATTCAGTCGTTCAGGTTGATCAATGGAGACGAAAATGGTTTGGTTAACCATTTTCACTACTGCAGTCACTATAGTATGCTTAGTCCTAAACCGCCGAGTCAGGAAGAGGTGACTCACCTCGGAGAGGTTGGCGTTCACAGTTGTATCAGTCTCGAAGAGCTTGCTAGTTGTGTAGCTGGAAAATCTTCCGGTGAAGGATCAATAGAGTGATCAATATATAAAATTGGTGAGGGAAAGCAGAAGAGTAGAGTCGGCATACCTGAAAGTTCAGTGTTCTTGTTAGCCAACAACATCAACTGGTCGTCATTGTGAAACCTGAATACTTCCATTGGTATGATGTTTATGCTCTGTGCCAACTATTGTTATTTTGTTTTGTCTGTGAAACAAATTTACATGGGGTAGCAGCAAATTGAAAACTTGGGTTGCTCCTGCTTGCATCAAAGGAACAAATGGATGTCCATCGTCTCTCTCACAGCTTTTGTATATGTACTCCAAGAGATAGCTTGAAAACGAAGTTAAAAGGCATTGAAGAACATGTTGTGGACGTCGTTGATAGAATGACATTATTGAATATGTTTCTGAAACGCAGAGATGAGGAGTGGAAACATAACGATGGAGGCTTTTGATAAAATAAAGACGGAGAGCTTGAACGGGGCAAACTCTGCAATTAGGTTAGAGAAAATGGCTCAAACAATAAAACCGGGCCATAAATTTCCTGCTGAAAACCCAAACGCAGAGAGAAAAATCCCTCAACAAATGATATTATGACACTTGTCATGAAAATCCCAAGGAGAGAAGAAACTATATTTGTAGATTTGACGATCATTTAAAAAATATAACCTTCTATTTTGTATTAATCTATATTATTAAGTTTGATGAGTTATCAACACATTAAGTCTCTATAATGCTTATGTGTCATCCTTACAATTAGTTTGACAAACCTTATATCAATCTTAGATTTTCTAGATATATTTATTAATTCCCGTTTGCTATTAGAACTAACAATAAAATTTCATATCTATATTATTATTTGCGAAGTGATTTTTTGCATTCGAGCTCTCACGTTAAAAGTTAGAGCGGCTAATATTGATACTACCCTTAATGATTAATTTATCTATACTATTTATTATATAATTAATTATACAAAACAAATCATTATCAAATATTGTTTATACCCCTATTGAATAAAATATATAAATTAGCCAAAAAATAAAAATAAATTTCAAGTTTATTTGATAAATTACTAAATAATAATAATAAATATATCCAGAATCTAAAAGATAATTTATATATATTATGTTGTTATCCGAAAAATATTTCTTAATAAAACAATTAAAATTTAAAAGCAAAAAACTATAACTAAATTAATCAAATGTTAATTAGTAATGCATGTATTAATCAATAACTATAAAATGTTTATGCCCGCATGTGCGGACGAACCACCTAGTTAACCCCTATATTAATTGACGTTTCTTAACCGAACTAACAATATTATTATGATTAATAAATGACTACACATATGCACTGATTTTAGAATAGTTACTTAGACTTCCTCAATAAGACAACTTCTCTTAACTTTTTATGAAAGCTCTATTATTTCTTCCATGGATATGCTGACCAAAATTTTTGGCTCTAAATCTGAACTCATCGAAATCAAAATATGCAATTTAGATGGTCCTCTACAAATATCTTCTGGAAAATCATCATGAAGACATGAAATTCATATCTAAACGTGTTGACAAGACCAATACCACACGTCTTGAAGCAATAACTTCCAATTCTCTTTTGAGATTCTCCTATGTTGAAGAAATTACTCTTCTGGAAACACTATCAAAATCTAAAATAGTTTTTTCATCTAAACTATTAAAACAGAAGTACATTTTTTACTTACCCCTTAGTTTTCCACAAAAATTACCAACCAATGCCACTGATATAAAACACTGTAGTTTTACAGAATCTGCTTCTTTAATAAATCATCACATTCGTTGGACTCCTTAATAACACGAACACCACCAATTATGTTAAACAAATAATTCGTTGGACTCCTTAATAAAATATTACGTCCGGTACAGAATCTGCTTCTTTAATAAATCATCACATTCTTTATATTATGTGAAACCAATACTCATGTAAACCTACCTAGGACCAGTCGTAAACCATTATAGTAGATTATAAAATATAAGGTAAACTGAGAGTTCGTTTGCAACCAAAGGCCTTCATTACTCATGTAAACCTATAACCAAACGACTCAAACCGATAATCATGCAAACCTAGGACCAAACGATTGATCATAATTAAAAGAGAAATACCCTTAGATAGCCTTTTTAGTTTGTTTGTCACAAAAATAGTTTTTAAGAAAGAAAGTAATCAAAATGTTTTTTTTAGAAGCTAAAAAAATTCAATTATATGCATTTAGACCCCTAGGGTTAACTAATTTGAACTTTAGGGTTTAGAGTTAAGGGGTGGGTTTGGGGTTAGGGTTTCAAATTTCAAAAAAAAAAAATAAAAAAAAATCAAAATTTCAAAAAAAAAAAGTCTATTTTGGTCATTTTATTTTTTGAGGGCTATTTTGTGACAAAAACTTAAAAGAGGCTATTTAAGAGAATTTCCCTAATTAAATTGAGTTCATGTTTCTTCATATCAAAACAAGATTTGTTTACGGATTTTAATATTTAACCTAAATTTATTATTTTGATATTTTTGATCTAATCAAGTATGGTTTATTGATCTTGTGGTTTACGAATTTATAATTTCAAAACATTCTGAATTATTTTAGTTAGTATACTATCGATTTGATTAGATTTTTTGTGTGTAAAATATTGAAACTAAATATTCTATTTTCCTTCCAAAACTCAGTACTATTCAAATAATTATTCCTAATTACACGCAAACAACGCTAGCTGCATAAAATCTAACACAATCTACTTCAATTCGAAAATCCATATTCTTTAATTCGAAAAGCATATTCTTTTATTTAAACTTGCAAAACACGTATTCCTTATCTATAGAAAGTAGATTCGGATTTTATTGTTGTATAATTAAAAAGGAATGTGCATATTTTGTTTTGATTTTGTGTAACAATATAAACTACCAAAATATTGTGATTTTACCTATTAAACCATACTTTAACAGTGCCAAGTATATATATATCTCCTCCATTCTACGTGAATAGAATATCTACGCAACCCACAAAACTTAAATATGTCTAAACTTACGACCTTTTCACCTCTCAACAAACTAAGACCTTACAAAGACAACTGGCGTATTCGAGTGAAGTGTTTGCATTCATGGAAGCAAAAAACTTCTTTTGGAGGGGAGTCTTTCGAGATGATTTTGGCTGATGAATGGATATCGTTTCTTTATATCTTTGTTACAATCATTATACTTCTTTGATTTACTGCATTCTAATATGAATGTTTGTTTGTTTAGGGTAACAAGATCCATGCTACTTGCAAATGAACTCTCATGTACCGAGTTCAACGTGATTTCCTGAAAGGAGAATGGGGAGTTATTGAAAACGTAAGCCTAAAATCAGCTGGTGGTCAATATCGAACTACAAACCATCCTTATAAGATGACAATAGCAGAGGACGCCATCCTATTAGGTTCGGATTTTAGTGATGATAGAATTTTCCTAACTCTTGCCAATTATGAAGAAATTGGAAATGGAACTCTAAAGACAGATTTCCTCATAGGTAATTTCCCATATGATTGTATTCATATGTTTTGTACTGATTTTTATTTCTTTACGATATAACAGAACATAAACTATGTTAGGTATGTTCTTGATCTATAGTGTTTCAATTTCCAAAATCTTCAATTGTGAAGCTCTTTCTCCATAGCTATAACTTGGTTCTGATTACAAATCTAAAATATATTTGATTGATCTAATATTGAGAAGATTAGATATATGGAATGAGATATAATTAAAATCAGATCAGGAAAAGAAACCTTTGCATGTCGACTCCAACTATGCTGAATCCTCCAAAAGGCTCTCTGATCCTCATCTCTTTTGAAGCAGGAATTTTAGGAGACAAAGTTTAAACAGATCTTCGACAGAAACATAAATCTATTGTAAGCAAAACCAATCTAAATCTAAAGCTTTATTTCTCATCGGTCTTCACAAAGGATATGTTGCTATCGAAAAGTCATCGTCTTCCCGATCTTTGTTCGGTGAGAGAAATAATTTTTTTTTTGTTGTGTTTCCTTGGAAACGTAAACAAAATATCTGTTTGTTCCCGGAAAAAATACGTAACAGAACCCTAATGGGCTTTGTACAATCTTATCAACAGCCCAAATTTGATTTTTTTTAAAAAAAAAAATCAAATTTACAAATAACAATAGTAGTCTCATTTTTTGTTTTTATATTATTTTTTATTTGGTTTACCAAATATTTTTTGTGTACGTCTAATTTTTTTTAAAAAACTGTAAATTCTTTTGAAATCTGTAAAAACATTTAATTCACTTGAGTAATGTATATTTTTGGTTAGAAAAAATCAGTATATAATAAGCATTTCATATAATAATAGACTATAAAGAATATATGATACAACTGCCAATTATAAACACGAAATAATAAGATCACCATCGATACTGAAATATATGTTTTGTACATATAATAATATGCAATTCATATTATGTTCAAACCAACTAAAAATATATATCACTTGAACGTAAAACAAAAAAAAAATACAAAAATATATAATACCTGCGTGGGTCAAAAGCTAGTTATCTCTTGATTTGTGTTGACATAAAAATGATCCCATTCATTTTTTTGAATAATTAAAAAGGTGACAAGAGCCGCCTTTTCGGGGGAGACCAATCCATGTTATATGGTCTCCTCCCAACGGAGGTCAAACAGCAAATTTACCGTATTGGGGTTATCTCTCAAGTGCTACTAGCCCAACACCGCATTGGTCATAATGATCTCATTCTCTAACAGGAAACCACTAAAATATTTGAGATCAAGCCTGAGTGAGGAGCTGCTTTACTATTTTGGTCTCGAAGAATGGTGAAAACTCAACGATTCTGTAATTATACATAGTTACCCGAAAGAGGTTAAAACGTTTTACATACAGTTGAATGACTATAAGAAGACTGTAGCAGCATTTGATATGGTGGTACCAAAGGTGAGAAAATAAGCAAACCAATTTTTTTTGAAAATTAAATAAATATTATTAAAATATTCAACCTTTGAAAAGGGGATCTGAGATAGTACAATGGGATTCCAATGATTGGAGAAACGATGGTCTAGTTTACGAGGATTCAACATAACAACTATAACATAATCTAACAAGAAGCAGAAGAGACATGTAAGGGAAATAAAGCTTGAAGGATGAAGATTCAACTCTGATTGAACACCGGCGGTCAATTAATCAGGTGAGTCACGACTTCAATCAGGTCAGCTTCTCCAAGTCCGGCCCGTCAATCCGCCAGCAGTCCACAGTCAGAGCAAGGAACACCTCCAGAGCAACCGCACGCCCCCATACGGCGGATTCAAAAATGAACCCAACTCCTGAAACCCTAGCTTCCTCTAAATAAACCGCAGCGCCGCCATCTCACAAGCCCGAGAACCGTGCATCGCTCCATCCTCCCTCTGGTGGAGAGAAATCAGTGCCGGACCTAAATATGATTTCTTATTCTTATCGGAAACAAAAAAAAGACTTTACTTTCGTTCAAGGATTCCAGACTCACTTTGGATATGATAGGTTGACAACGGTCGACCCAGTGGAGACGTGTGTAGGTTTAGATCTTTATTATAATAATGAATACCAGATAAATATTTTATATACCAGTAATCGGATGATTGATGTGGAAGCAGTGATACTAGGGAAAAAGTGTTCATGAGTTTTGTCTATGGAGAATCAATACAAAAAATGAAGAGATCAAGTTTGGAAGCGGTTGACTAGGTTTGGAATGGCAAGATCAGAACCTTGGTTTATTATTGGTGATCTCAATGAGATAACATGAAATCATGAAAAGGAAGGGGGAGGTTTTGCGGAGTGCATGATCTTTTTATCTTTTAACAATATGATCAGAAATACTAGTCTCCTAGAATTCCCAGAAAAGGGAAATCAAATGTCATGGCAAGGAAGAAGAAATAAAGTAATGGTTAGATGTCGGTTGGACATAGCTTTAGCTAACGAGGATTGGCATACTCTATTTCTATGCTCGTACACAGAATATCTAGGGATGAAGGGATCTAACCATCGACCAGTGGTGGCACATATGGAAGATAAAGTACAAAGGAAAAGAGGAAAATTTTCCTTTGACAAAAGATGGCTTGCAAATGATGGACTGTTAGAATCAATTGCGAGAAGGTGGAGAGGATCTAACCGGGATGATATGGGGGATGTTGTCACAAAAATTACAAATTGTCATCATGAGATTGCGAAGTGGCGAAAAAACAACCCTTCTTACGGAAAAGAACGAATCACGGAGCTTCAACGTGCTCTGGAGGAAGTTCAAATTAGTAGGACTCAGGAAGATATATTGGAAGTATCTAGGAAACTTCAAGAGACATATAAGGATGAGGAAGATTATTGGCAACAGTAAAGTCGAAATATGGGGAATACAGCAGGGGATCTAAATACGAAGTTTTATCATGCTTTAACTAAACAACGATGGGCCCAAAATAGGATTGTGGGGCTTTATGATATGGATGATAATTGGATTATTGAAGAAAAGGGGGTGAAAAAGATCGCAGTAGATTATTTTGAGGACCTATTTCAAACATCTTCACCGTCTGATTTTGATAATTTTTTGGGAGAGCTTACTCTAATTATCACACCTCAGATGAACCATTGCTTACTCAAATTAGCTACAGAGGAAGAAGTAAGAAAAGCATTGTTTATGATGCACTCAGAAAAGGCTCCTGGACCGGATGGAATGATGACACTTTTTTCAACATTCTTGACATATAATAAAGAAGGATCTACTGGAGATGGTAAATGTTTTTTTTTAATATCGGGAACTTCGGATGGTAGAATAAATGTTACGAACATTTGTTTGATTCCCAAGAAGGAGGGGCCTACGAGAATGACAGAGCTCAGGCCCATAAGTTTGTGTAATGTAGGGTACAAAATTATTTCGAAGGCGTAATGTTAGAGATTAAAATTATATCTTCGTCTTCTTATATCAGAAAACCAATCAGATTTTGTGACGGGAAGATTAATATCTGAAAACATTCTATAAGCCCAGGAGATGTTTCATGGTTTGAGAACTAATAAATCATGTCAGAAAAAATTTATGGTAATAAAGACGAATATGAGTAAAGCTTATGACAGAGTTGAATGGGATTTTATCAGAGAGCTCCTTTCCAAGATGGGTTTCGATCAACACTGGATTCAACTGATGATGGAATGTATTTCCTCAGTTCAATAAAAAGTATTGCTGAATGGTCAACAAAAGGTCATATAATTCCACAGACAGGGCTTTGGCAGGGGGATCCTCTGTCTCCTTAGTTGTTTATTATGTGTACGGAAGCTCTAGTGAATATTAGAAAGGCAGAGAGAGAGAGAGACAAGCTTGACGGGTATAAAGGTGGCAAGGGCTTGTCCCCCAATCTCTCATCTACCTTTTGCAGATAATAGTATTTTCTTTTGTAGAGCCCTTAAAGACGAATATCAGACTATCCTCAGATTCTTAAGGAATATGAAGGAGTATTCGGGCAGCAAATAAACTTTGATAAGTCGTTGATCTAGTTTGTACATAGAATAGAAGAACCGTCCAGACAGGAACTGCAGGATATTTTACGCATTCAAAACTTAGGAGGAATGGATTTATACTTAGGAATTCCTGAGAGTTTAGGAGGATTGAAAATACAGGTTTTGGTTTTGTTCAAGATCGCCCAAATAGTTGATTTAATGGATGGACTTTTAAGTTCTTCACTCGAGGAGGAAAAGAAGTGATTGTCAAATCAGTGGTTATGGCTCAGCCAAACCATGTGATGTCTTGTTTCCTTATACCTAAAACAGTAACAAAAAACTTACGAGTGCAGTGGCACAGTTTTGGTGGAGTTCAGGAGGAAATTCTAGAGGTATGCATTGGAAATCTTGGGATAAATTATGCAATCCTAAGGACGAGGGATGATTAGGGTTTAAAGATCTCTTTGATTTTAATACAAGTATGCTCGGGAAGCATTTTGGAGGCTGGTTGAAAAACCGAATACTTTATTTTCTCGAGTTTTTAGAAGAAGATATTTCAGGAATGCATTACTCCTGTTACCAATTCGTTCTTATACGTCATATGGTTGGTGCAGCATTTTTTATACTAGATCTCTGGTTGGCAATGGACTAATCAAAAGGGTGGATCATGATCTTCTATCTCAGTATGGAATGATCTTTGGCTCCCATTCACCCGCCCGACACCAGCAAATAAAAATCAACATGACATTTTACCGAACCTTACAGTGGATTCACTCATCCATGAAACTTCAAGAATATGTATTTTATAGGTGCTTAAGAGTTTAATAGATCCACAAGATATCAAAATCATTAAAGCATACCATTAAGTTGAATTCCATCGGCAGATCGGGATGGATGGCATTTTACTAATCATGGGAGATACACGGTTAAATCAGGATATAAGGTGGAAAGAGTTTACCCGGATAAAAAAAGACCACCATTACAGTACAGCCCTTCAGTGGATCCTTTAAAAGCTTATTGCTGAAAATACGTTGCCCACCTAAGATAAACACTTTTTATGGCAATTGTTATCAGGGTGCATAGCGGTTAAAAAGAAACTACGAGCAAGAGGAATCCAAGGAAACACGGTATGTGCACAATGTGGAGCACCAGAGGAATCTATAAATCACGTTTTCTTTCGAATGTCCACCAATGGTTCACGAGTTCCATCGAACCCGACAATATTCTCCTCCTAGTCTCTTTTTACAAATATGGACTATTTGTTTTGGAGAATTACCCCACTATTAGATGATCATCAGTTTGCATGGTGGTTCCTATGGTATATCTGGAAAGGTAGAAACAATAAGGTCTTTAGCAATTTGGACATTGATCCTAGGGACGCTATAAAGGTGGCAGAAATGGAATCACAATTATGGGTAGAGGCACAAAATTCACAAAAGCAGGAATTACATCAGTCACGTGTTTTAGTACCGGCCCCAATAGTGTCTTCTCCAGGAAAATGGTGCTTCACGGATGGTTCATGGAAGCAAGATGATATTTTCTCGGGGCAAGGCTGGTATAGTACTTTGGAAGATTTTAATGGTTTGATGGGAGCTAGAAACACAAGAGCGAGTCAATCACCTATCCATGCCGAGATAGAAGCTCTTATTTGAGCTATGGAATGTATGAGGAATCTTCGACAGTAGTTTGTCACTTTTGCAACAGATTGTTATCAGTTGGAAGACACAATGAGTGTTGAAGAAAAGTTTAACCAGCTCGGGGATAATTCATATACCAAGGACGAACAACTCAAAAGCGGATAGCCTCGCACGCAGTGCAAGGAAGCAAGCCTCTTTTGTTGTCCATATGGATTCAGAACCCCCGATTTGGTTTATAGAGTATAGTTGAGTCTGTTTAAGTTGCTGACAAAAAAAAATTAGACAAGTATAATTTCTAAATTGAATAGTAAAATAAATAGTTAAAATTGTTATAAGAAATTATGAACGTTAAAGCTACTTTTAGATAAAAATAAATTAATCTATTAAAATAAATTTGTAATAATATTTTATTTATTTACCGCCCGCAGGGCAGGTTTACTCTAGTATAACATAAATGAGTGTATATGTAGTATTGATAGTAACCTTTCATGAATACAAGAGAGTAACACCAAAGCTTGTTGTTGTCCTCTTCCACACCACGAGCTTGTTGTCGTCCTCTTCCACACCACGAACTCGGACCTGCTCACTATCGCGTTGTCCTCTTCACATTGGAGCTCAGTTCATGGATATTTGAAAGTGAAAATCGGTTCATGAATTTGGAAAAGGGAAAATCAGTGAGATTAGGGTTAATGGATTTGCGAAAGAGGTTTTGAAATTCAGAAGAGGAAAGAGAAGAAATAGATTATTCTGATACCTATCGCGATGAAAATAGTTATGTTTAGTTAGAAAAAAAGAGGAAAATTTGTATTTAGCTTGTTAGAGGATAGAAGAGACAAAACACATGGAAAAATGTGTCATAGTCTCTATATGTAATTACAATGTCAAAAATGTTTACACAATTCTCTTAAATATCACTTTTTAAGTTTTTGTCACAAAATAGCCCTAAAAAAATAAAATGACCAAAATAGCATTTTTCTTTTTTGAAAATTTCAATTTTTTTTTTTTTTTGAAATTTGAAACCCTATCCCCAAACCCACCCCTTAACTTTAAACTCTAAAGTCTAAATTAGTTAACCCTAGGGGTATAAATGCATATAAATAAATTTTTTAGCTTCTAAAAAAAATATTTTGGTCATTTTATTTCTTAAGAACTATTTTTGTGAAGAACAAACTAAAATGAGCTATCTAAGGGAATTTCTCAAAATGTTTTTACATGTAAATTTCTCCGATTATAAATGCCGCTTCTCAATTAGTGTCCAATGTTCTAAATACAGCCATCTTCGTGCAGACCGAGGAATTGAGAGTTTCTTCTTCATCCTCACCGAGAAATCTTCGTAATACTCACAAGGTAATTTTAGTAGCTCATCTCTGTTTTATTTTATTTTTGTTCATGGAGATCATGCGTTGACTTTTTGCTAACTTTTGTGATCTCCAATTTTCATGTTAATTCTCAGACTTAGGAATTAGATATGGATGGTGAAACCTCTGTTATAGAGAATCAACATAACTTCGATAGGTTAAGCAATCTACCTGATTCCTTGTTATGCAAGATACTCTCTGACTTCTCCACCAAGGAATCGGTTTGTACCAGCGTTCTATCGAAACGTTGGAAAAGTCTCTGGTTAAATGTTCCAGCACTGGACTTGATTTCCAGAAAGTTCCGAGATGATGATGTCTTTGTGAGTTTCATGGATAGGTTTCTGTGTTCTGAAAATGAGCAAAACTTGGAGAAGTTCAAGCTGATCTATGAGGTATACATGCATGATGCATCGCGGTTCAACTCTTGGATCGATGCTGTGACTAGGCGTAGGGTTCATCACCTTGATGTTCGAAATGAGATATGCAATGATGGATTAGTTAAGATGCTGTGAGGCTTTGGTGTCTCTTGGGCCATCTTGGACTGGGCCGGTTATGGGCTTCGACTGAACCTGATAGACAAAACAAGATGGGCTTAGTCTTGCAATAAGGAGTCCAAGTTCTAATAGGAAAACAAGATCAGATGCATATGACGATGGATTGATAAATCCTTTTCCAAGTAGAACTAGCTCAAATCAGGTTGTATAAA
>MU105959.1:472530-485578 GCA_012274485.2 Sinapis alba | reverse complement strand
TCCCATCAGTACATGAAAGATGACCCATACGTACTGATAGGCTGATACGATCATCCATCCGTACTGCATGGATGGACCAAGGACAGTCCAGGCTGGTCCATCAGGCCATGAAAAAATGACCCACACGTACTGATAGGCTGATATATTCAGCCTTATCCATACTGAACAGAAGGATTTAACTCAACGGACCATAGACTGTCCATACTGGTCCCATCAGTACATGAAAATTGACCCATACGTACGGATAGGCTGATACGATCAGCCATCCGTACTGCATGGATGGACCAAGGACAGTCCAGATTGGTCCCTCAGGCCATTAAAAATCTACCGATACGTACAGATAGGATGATATGATCAGCCTTATCCGTACTGAATGGAAGGATTTAACTCAACGGACCATAGACTGTCCAGACTAGTCCCATCAGTAGATGAAAAATGACCCATACGTACTGATAGGCTGATACGATCATCCATCCGTACTGCATGGATGGACCAAGGACTGTCCAGGCTGGTCCATTAGGTCATGAAAATTGACCCACACGTATTGATAGGCTGATATGATCAGCCTTATCCATACTGAATGGAAGGATTTAACTCAACGGACCATGGACTGTCTAGACTGGTCCCATCAGTAGATGAAAAATGACCCATACGTACTGATAGGCTAATATGATCATCCATCCGTACTGCATGGATGGACCAAGGACTGTCCAGGCTGGTCCATCAGGTCATGAAAATTTACCCACACGTACTGATAGGCTGATATGATCAGCGTTATCCATACTGAATGGAAGAATTTAACTCAATGGACCATGGACTTTCCAGACTGGTCCCATCAGTACATGAAAATTGACCCATACATACTGATAGGCTGATACAATCAGCCATCCGTACTGCATGGATGGACCAAGGACAGTCCAAATTGGTCCATCAGGCCATAAAAAATCTACCTATACGTACTGATAGGATGATATGATCAGCCTTATCCGTACTGAATGGAAGAATTTAATTCAACATACCATGGACTGTCCAGACTAGTCCCATAAGTACATGAAAAATGACCCATACGTACTAATAGGCTGATACGATCGTCCATACGTACTGCATGGATGGACCGAGGACTGTCCAGACTGGTCCATTAGGCCATGAAAAATTGACCCACACGTACTGGTAGGCTGATATGATCAGCCTTATCCATACTGAATGCAAGGATTTAACTCAACGGACCATGGACTGTCCAGACTGGTCCCATCAGTACATGAAAAATGACCCATACGTACTGATAGGCTGATACGATCATCCATCCGTACTGCATGGATGGACCAAGGACTGTCCAGGCTGGTCCATCAGGTCATGAAAATTGACCCACACGTACTGATAGGCTGATATGATCAGCCTTATCCATACTGAATGGAAGGATTTAACTCAACGGACCATGGACTGTCCAGACTGGTCCCATCAGTACATGAAAAATGACCCATACGTACTGATAGGCTGATACGATCAGCCATCCGTACTGCCTAGATGGACTAAGGACTGTCAAGACTGGTCCATCAGGCCATGAAAAATCGACCCACACGTAATGATAAACTTATATGATCAGCCTTATCCGTACTGAATTGAGGGATTTAACTCAACGGATCATCAACTGTCCAGAATGGTTCCATCAGTAGATGAAAAATGACCCATACATACTGATAGGCTGATACGATCATCCATCTATACTGCCTGGACGGACCAAGGACTGTCCAGACCGGTCCATCAGGCCATGAAAAATCGACCCACACGTAGTAATAGGCTGATATGATCAACCTTATCCATACTGAACGGAAGGATTTAACTCAACGGACCATAGACTGTCCAGACTGGTCCCATCAGTACATGAAAATTGACCCGTACGTACTGATAGGCTGATACGATCATCCATCCGTACTGCATGGATGGACCAAGGACTGTCCAGGCTGGTCCATCAGGTCATGAAAATTTACCCACACGTATTGATAGGCTGATATGACCAGCCTTATCCATACTGAGTGGAAGGATTTAACTCATCGGACCATGGACTGTCCAGACTGGTCCCATCAGTAGATGAAAAATGACCCATACGTACTGATAGGCTGATACGATCATCCATCCGTACTGCATGGATGGACCAAGGACTGGCCAGGCTGGTCCATCAGGTCATGAAAATTGACCCACAAGTATTTATAGGCTGATATGATCAGCCTTATTCATACTGAATGGAAGGATTTAACTCAACAGTTTATGGACTGTCCAGACTGGTCCCATCAGTAGATGAAAATGACCCATACGTACTGATAGGCTGATACGATCATCCATCCGTACTGCATGGATGGACCGAGGACTGTCAGAACTGGTCCATTAGGCCATGAAAAATTGACCCACACGTACTGATAGGCTGATATGATCAGCCTTATCCATACTGAATGGAAGGATTACCTCAAAGGACCATGGACTGTCCAGACTGGTCCCATTAGTAAATTAAAGATGACCCATACGTACTGATAAGCTGATACGATCATCCATCCATACTGCATGGATGGACCAAGGACTGTCCCGGTTGGTCCATCAGGCCATGAAAAATTGACCCACACGCACTGATAGGCTGATATATTCAGCCTTATCCATACTGAACGGAAGGATTTAACTCAACGGACCATAGACTGTCCAAGCTGGTCCCATCAGTACATGAAAATTGACCCATACGTATTGATAGGCTGATACGATCAGCCATCCGTACTGCATGGATGGACCAAGGACAATCCAGATTGGTCCATCAGGCCATAAAAATCTACCCATACGTACTAATAGGATGATATGATCAGCCTTATCCGTACTGAATGGAAGGATTTAATTCAACGGACCATGGACTGGCCAGACTAGTCCCATCAGTACATAAAACATGACCCATACGTACTGATAGGCCGATACGATCGTCCGTACGTACTGCATGGATGGACCGAGGACTGTCCAGACTCGTCCATTAGGCCATGAAAAATTGACCCACACGTACTGATAGACTGATATGATCAGCCTTATCCATACTGAATGGAAATATTTAACTCAAAGGACCATGAACTGTCCAGACTGGTCCCATCAGTACATGAAAAATGACCCATACGTACTGATAGGCTGATACGATCAGCCATCCGTACTGCCTAGATGGACCAAGGACTGTCCAGACTGGTCCATTAGGCCATGAAAAATCGACCCACACGTAATGATAGGCTTATATGATCAGCCTTATCCGTACTGAATTGAAGGATTTAACTAAACGGATCATCAACTGTCCAGACTGGTTCCATCAGTAGATCAAAAATGACCCGTACATAATGATTGGCTGATACGATCATCCATTTGTACTGCCTGGACGGACCAAGGACTGTCCGGACTGGTCCATCAGGCCATGAAAAATCGACCCACACGTACTGATAGCCTGATATGATCAGCCTTATCCATACTGAATGGAAGGATTTAACTCAACCGACCATGGACTGTCCAGACTGGTCCCATCAGTACATGAAAGATGACCCATATGTACTGATAGGCTGATACGATCATTCATCCGTACTGCATGGATGGACCAAGGACTGTCCAGGCTGGTCCATCAGGCCATGAAAAATTGACCCACACGTACTAATAGGCTGATATATTCAGCCTTATCCATACTGAACGGAAGGATTTAACTCAACGGACCATAGACTGTCCAGACTGGTCCCATCAGTACATGAAAATTGACCCATACATACTGATAGGGTGATACGATCATCCATCCATACTGCATGGATGGACCAAGGACTGTCCAGGCTGGTACATCAGGTCATGAAAATTGACCCACACGTACTGATAGGCTGATATAATCAGCCTTATCCATACTGAATGAAAGGATTTAACTCAACGGACCATGGACTGTCCAGACTGGTCCCATCAGTACATGAAAAATGACCCATACGTACTGATAGGCTGATACGATCAGCCATCCGTACTGCCTAGATGGACCAAGGACTGTCCAGACTGGTCCATCAGGCCATGAAAAATCGACCCACACGTACTGATAGCCTGATATGATCAGCCTTATCCATACTGAATGAAAGGATTTAACTCAACGGACCATGGACTGTCCAGACTAGTCCCATCAGTACATGAAAAATGACCCATACGTACTGATAGGCCGATACGATCGTCCATACGTACTGCATGGATGGACCGAGGACTGTCCAGACTGGTCCATTAGGCCATGAAAAACTGACCCACACGTACTGATAGGCTGATATTATCAGCCTTATCCATACTGAATGGATAGATTTAACTCAAAGGACCATGGACTGTCCAGACTGGTCCCATCAGTACATGAAAAATGACCCATACGTACTGATAGGCTGATACGATCAGCCATCCGTACTGCCTAGATGGACCAAGGACTGTCCAGACTGGTCCATCAGGCCATGAAAAATCGACCCACACGGAATGATAGGCTTATATGATCAGCCTTATCCCTACTGAATTGAAGGATTTAACTAAACGGATCATCAACTATCCAGACTGGTTCCATCAGTAGATCAAAAATGACCCATACATAATGATTGGCTGATACGATCATCCATTTGTACTGCCTGGACGGACCAAGGACTGTCCGGACTGGTCCATCAGGCCATGAAATATCGACCCACACGTACTGATAGCCTGATATGATCAGCCTTATCCATACTGAATGGAAGGATTTAACTTAACCGACCATGGACTGTCCAGACTGGTCCCATCAGTACATGAAAGATGACCAATATGTACTGATAGGCTGATACGATCATTCATCCGTACTGCATGGATGGACCAAGGACTGTCCAGGCTGGTCCATCAGGCCATGAAAAATTGACCCACACGTACTGATAGGCTGATATATTCAGCCTTATCCATACTGAACGGAAGGATTTAACTCAACGGACCATAGACTGTCCAGACTGGTCCCATCAGTACATCAAAATTGACCCATACATACTGATAGGGTGATACGATCATCCATCCGTACTGCATGGATGGACCAAGGACTGTCCAGGCTGGTACATCAGGTCATGAAAATTGACCCACACGTACTGATAGGCTGATATAATCAGCCTTATCCATACTGAATGAAAGGATTTAACTCAACGGACCATGGACTGTCCAGACTGGTCCCATCAGTACATGAAAGATGACCCATACGTACTGATAGGCTGATACAATCATCCATCCATACTGCATGGATGGACCTAGGATTGTCCAGGCTGGTCCATCAGGCCAAGAAAAATTGACCCACACGTACTGATAGGCTGATATATTCTGCCTTATCCACACTGAACGGAAGGATTTAACTCAACGGACCATAGACTGTCCACACTGGTCCCATCAGTACATGAAAATTGACCCATACGTACTGATAGGCTGATACGATCAGCCATCCGTACTGCATGGATGGACCAATGACAATCCAGATTGGTCCATCAGGCCATAAAAATCTACCCATACGTACTATAAGGATGATATGATCAGCCTTATCCGTACTGAATGGAAGGATTTAATTCAACGGACCATGGACTGTCCAGACTAGTCCCATCAATACATGAAAAATGACCCATACGTACTGATAGGCCGATACGATCGTCCATACGTACTGCATGGATGGACCGAGGACTGTCCAGACTGGTCCATTAGGCCATGAAAAATTGACCCACACGTACTGATAGGCTGATATTATCAGCCTTATCCATACTGAATGGAAAGATTTAACTCAAAGGACCATGGACTGTCCAGACTGGTCCCATCAGTACATGAAAAATGACCCATACGTACTGATAGGCTGATACGATCAGCCATCCGTACTGCCTAGATGGACCAAGGACTGTCCAGACTGGTCCATCAGGCCATGAAAAATCGACCCACACGTAATGATAGGCTTATATGATCAGCCTTATCCGTACTGAATTGAAGGATTTAACTAAACGGATCATCAACTATCCAGACTGGTTCCATCAGTAGATCAAAAATGACCCATACATAATGATTGGCTGATACGATCATCCATTTGTACTGCCTGGACGGACCAAGGACTGTCCAGACTGGTCCATCAGGCCATGAAAAATCGACCCACACGTACTCATAGCCTGATATGATCAGCCTTATCCATACTGAATGGAAGGATTTAACTCAACGGACCATGGACTGTCCAGACTGGTCCCATCAGTACATGAAAGATGACCCATACGTACTGATAGGCTGATACGATCATCCATCCGTACTTCATGTATGGACCAAGGACTGTCCAGGCTGGTCCATCAGGCCATGAAAAATTGACCCACAAGTACTGATAAGCTGATATATTCAGCCTTATCCATACTGAATGGAAGGATTTAACTCAACGGACCATAGATTGTCCAGAGTGGTCCCATCAATATGAAAATTGACCCATACGTACTGATAGGCTGATACGATCATCCATCTGTACTGCATGGATGGACCAAGGACTGTCCAGGCTGGTCCATCAGGTAATGAAAATTGACCCACACGTATCGATAGGCTGATATGATCAGCCGTATCCATACTGAATGGAAGGATTTAACTCAACGGATCATGGAATGTCCAGACTGGTCCCATCAGTAGATGAAAATGACCCATACGTACTGATAGGCTGATACGATCATCCATCCGTACTGCATGGATGGACCAAGGACTGTCCAGGCTGGTCCATCAGGTCATGAAAATTGACCCACACGTTCTGATAGGTTGATATGATCAGCCTTATCCTTACTGAACGGAAGGATTTAACTCAACGGACCATGGACTGTCCATACTGGTCCCATCAGTAAATGAAAGATGACCCAAACGTACTGATAGGCTGATACGATCATCCATCCGTACCGCATGGATGGACAAAGGACTGTCCAGGCTGGTCCATCTGGCCATGAAAAAATGACCCACACGTACCGATAGGCTGATATATTTAGCCTTCTCCATACTGAACGGAAGGATTTAACTCAACAGACCATAGACTGTCCAGACTGGTCCCATCAGTACATGAAAATTGACCCATACGTACTGATAGTCTGATACGATCAGCCATCCGCACTGCATGGATGGACCAAGGACAGTCCAGATTGGTCCATCAGGCCATAAAAAATCTACCGATATGTACTGATAGGATGATATGATCAGCCTTATCCGTACTAAATGGAAGGATTTAATTCAATAAACCATGGACTGTCCAGACTAGTCCCATCAGTACATGAAAAAAGATCCATACGTATTGATAGGCTGATATGATCATAAACCATGGACTGTCCATACGTACTGCATGGATGGACCGAGGACTGTCCAGACTGGTCCATCAGGCCATGAAAAATCGACCCACACGTAATGATAGGCTTATATGATCAGCCTTATCCGTACTGAATTGAAGGATTTAACTAAACGTATCATCAACTATCCAGACTGGTTCCATCAGTAGATCAAAAATGACCCATACATAATGATTGGCTGATACGATTATCCATTTGTACTGCCTGGACGGACCAAGGACTGTCCAGACTGGTCCATCAGGCCATGAAAAATTGACCCACACGTACTCATAGCCTGATATGATCAGCCTTATCCATACTGAATGGAAGGATTTAACTCAACGGACCATGGACTGTCCAGACTGGTCCCATCAGTACATGAAAGATGACCCATACGTACTGATAGGCTGATACGATCATCCATCCGTACTTCATGTATGGACCAAGGACAGTCCAGGCTGGTCCATCAGGCCATGAAAAATTGACCCACACGTACTGATAAGCTGATATATTCAGCCTTATCCATACTGAACGGAAGGATTTAACTCAACGGACCATAGATTGTCCAGACTGGTCCCATCAACATGAAAATTGACCCATACGTACTGATAGGCTGATACGATCATCCATGTGTACTGCATGGATGGACCAAGGACTGTCCAGGCTGGTCCATTAGGTAATGAAAATTGACCCACACGTATTGATAGGCTGATATGATCAGCCTTATCCATACTGAATGGAAGGATTTAACTCAACTGATCATGGAATGTCCAGACTGGTCCCATCAGTAGATGAAAATGACCCATACGTACTGATAGGCTGATACGATCATCCATCCGTACTGCATGGATGGACCAAGGACTGTCCAGGCTGGTCCATCAGGTCATGAAAATTGACCCACACGTTCTGATAGGTTGATATGATCAGCCTTATCCATACTGAACGGAAGGATTTAACTCAACGGACCATGGACTGTCCATACTGGTCCCATCAGTACATGAAAGATGACCCAAACGTACTGATAGGCTGATACGATCATCCATCCGTACCGCATGGATGGACAAAGGACTGTCCAGGCTGGTCCATCTGGCCATGAAAAAATGACCCACACGTACCGATAGGCTGATATATTCAGCCTTCTCCATACTGAACGGAAGGATTTAACTCAACAGACCATAGACTGTCCAGACTGGTCCCATCAGTACATGAAAATTGACCCATACGTACTGATAGTCTGATACGATCAGCCATCCGTACTGCATGGATGGACCAAGGACAGTCCAGATTGGTCCATCAGGCCATAAAAAATCTACCGATACGTACTGATAGGATGATATGATCAGCCTTATCCGTACTAAATGGAAGGATTTAATTCAATAAACCATGGACTGTCCAGACTAGTCCCATCAGTACATGAAAAAAGATCCATACGTATTGATAGGCTGGTATGATCATAAACCATGGACTGTCCATACGTACTGCATGGATGGACCGAGGACTGTCCAGACTGGTCCATCAGGCCATGAAAAATCGACCCACACGTAATGATAGGCTTATATGATCAGCCTTATCCGTACTGAATTGAAGGATTTAACTAAACGGATCATCAACTATCCAGACTGGTTCCATCAGTAGATCAAAAATGACCCATACATAATGATTGGCTGATACGATCATCCATTTGTACTGCCTGGACGGACCAAGGACTGTCCAGACTGGTCCATCAGGCCATGAAAAATCGACCCACACGTACTGATAGCCTGATATGATCAGCCTTATCCATACTGAATGGAAGGATTTAACTCAACGGACCATGGACTGTCCAGACTGGTCCCATCAGTACATGAAAGATGACCCTTACGTACTGATAGGCTGATACGATCATCCATCCGTACTTCATGTATGGACCAAGGACTGTCCAGGCTGGTCCATCAGGCCATGAAAAATTGACCCACACGTACTGATAAGCTGATATATTTAGCCTTATCCATACTGAACGGATGGATTTAACTCAACGGACCATAGATTGTCCAGACTGGTCCCATCAACATGAAAATTGACCCATACGTACTGATAGGCTGGTACGATCATCCATCTGTACTGCATGGATGGACCAAGGACTGTCCAGGCTGGTCCATCAGGTAATGAAAATTGACCCACACGTATTGATAGGCTGATATGATCAGCCTTATCCATACTGAATGGAAGGATTTAACTCAACGGATCATGGAATGTCCCGACTGGTCCCATCAGTAGATGAAAATGACCCATACGTACTAATAGGCTGATACGATCATCCATCCGTACTGCATGGATGGACCAAGGACTGTCCAGGCTGGTCCATCAGGTCATGAAAATTGACCCACACGTTCTGATAGGTTGATATGATCAGCCTTATCCATACTGAACGGAAGGATTTAACTCAACGGACCATGGACTGTCCATACTGGTCCCATCAGTACATGAAAGATGACCCAAACGTACTGATAGGCTGATACGATCATCCATCCGTACCGCATGGATGGACAAAGGACTGTCCAGGCTAGTCCATCTGGCCATGAAAAAATGACCCACACGTACCGATAGGTTGATATATTCAGCCTTCTCCATACTGAACGGAAGGATTTAACTCAACAGACCATAGACTGTCCAGACTGGTCCCATCAGTACATGAAAATTGACCCATACGTACTGATAGTCTGATACGATCAGCCATCCGTATTGCATGGATGGACCAAGGACAGTCCAGATTGGTCCATCAGGCCATAAAAAATCTACCGATACGTACTGATAGGATGATATGATCAGCCTTATCCGTACTAAATGGAAGGATTTAATTCAATAAACCATGGACTGTCCAGACTAGTCCCATCAGTACATGAAAAAAGATCCATACGTATTGATAGGCTGATATGATCATAAACCATGGACTGTCCATACGTACTGCATGGATGGACCGAGGACTCTCCAGACTGGTCCATTAGGCCATGAAAAATTGACCCACACATACTAATAGGCTTATATGATCAGTCTTATCCATACTGAATGGAAGGATTTAACTCAACGGACCATGGCCTGTCCAGACTGGTCCCATCAGTACATGAAAAATGACGTATATGTACTGATAGGCTGATACGATCTGCCATCCGTACTGCCTAGATGGACTAAGGACTGTGCAGACTGGTCCATCAGGCCATGAAAAATCGACCCACATGTAATGATAGGCTTATATGATCAGCCTTATCCATACTGAATTGAAGGATTTAACTCAACGGATCATCAACTGTCCAGACTGGTTCCATCAGTAGATCAAAAATGACCCATACATACTAATAGGCTGATACGATCATCCATATGTACTGCATGGATGGACCAAGAACTCTCCAGACTGGTCCATCAGGCCATAAAAAATCGACCCACACGTACTGATAGGCTGATATGATCAGCCTTATCCATACTGAATGGAAGGATTTAACTCAACGGACCATGGACTGTCCAGACTGGTCCCATGAGTACATGAAAGATAACCCATATGTACTGATAGGCTGATACGATCATCCATCCGTACTGCATGGATGGACCAAGGACTGTCCAGGCTGGTCCATCAGGCCATGAAAAATTGACCAACACGTACTGATAAGCTGATATATTCAGCCTTATCCATACTGAAAGGAAGGATTTAACTCAACGGACCATAGACTGTCCAGGCTGGTCCCATAAGTACATGAAAATTGACCCATACGTACTGATAGGGTGATACGATCATCCATCCCTACTGCATGGATGGACCAAGGACTGTCCAGGCTGGTACATCAGGTCATGAAAATTGATCCACACGTACTGATAGGCTGATATGATCAGCCTTATCCATACTGAATGAAAGGATTTAACTCAACGGACCATGGACTGTCCAGACAGGTCCCATCAGTAGATGAAAAATGACCAATACGTACTAATAAGCTGATATGATCGTCCATACGTACTGCATGGATGGACCGAGGACTGTCAGAACTGGTCCATTAGGCCATGAAAAATTGACCCACACGTACTGATAGGCTGATATGATCAGCCTTATCCATACTGAATGGAAGGATTACCTCAAAGGACCATGGACTGTCCAGACTGGTCCCATTAGTACATGAAAGATGACCCATACGTACTGATAGGCTGATACGATCATCCATCCATACTGCATGGATGGACCAAGGACTGTCCAGGCTGGTCCATCAGGCCATGAAAAATTGACCCACACGCACTGATAGGCTGATATATTCAGCCTTATCCATACTGAACGGATGGATTTAACTCAACGGACCATAGACTGTCCAAACTGGTCCCATCAGTACATGAAAATTGACCCATACGTACTGATAGGCTGATACGATCAGCCATCCGTACTGCATGGATGGACCAAGGACAATCCAGATTGGTCCATCAGGCCATAAAAATCTACCCATACGTACTAATAGGATGATATGATCAGCCTTATCCGTACTGAATGGAAGGATTTAATTCAACGGACCATGGACTGTCCAGACTAGTCCCATCAGTACATGAAAAATGACCCATACGTACTGATAGGCCGATACGATCGTCCGTACATACTGCATGGATGGACCGAGGACTGTCCAGACTCGTCCATTAGGCCATGAAAAATTGACCCACACGTACTGATAGACTGATATGATCAGCCTTATCCATACTGAATGGAAATATTTAACTCAAAGGACCATGGACTGTCCAGACTGGTCCCATCAGTACATGAAAAATGACCCATACGTACTGATAGGCTGATACGATCAGCCATCCGTACTGCCTAGATGGACCAAGGACTGTCCAGACTGGTCCATTAGGCCATGAAAAATCGACCCACACGTAATGATAGGCTTATATATTCAGCCTTATCCATACTGAACGGAAGGATTTAACTCAACGGACCATAGATTGTCCAGACTGGTCCCATCAACATGAAAATTGACCCATACGTACTTATAGGCTGATACGATCATCCATCCGTACTGCATGGATGGACCAAGGACTGTCCAGGCTGGTCCATCAGGTAATGAAAATTGACCCACACGTATTTATAGGCTGATATGATCAGCCTTATCCATACTTAATGGAAGGATTTAACTCAACGGACCATGGACTGTCCAGACTAGTCCCATCAGTAGATCAAAAATGACCCATACATACTGATAGGCTGATACGATCATCCATCTGTACTGCATGGATTGACCAAGGACTGTCCAGGCTGGTCCATCAGGTCATGAAAATTGACCCACACGTACTGATAGGCTGATATGATCAGCCTTATCCATACCAAATGAAAGGATTTAACTCAACGGACCATGGACTGTCCAGACTGGTCCCATCAGTACATGAAAAATGACCCATACGTACTGATAGGCTGATACGATCATCCATCCGTACTGCATGGATGGACCAAGGTGCAGTACGGATTGCTGATCGTATTAGTCTATCAGAACATATGGGTCATTTCATGTACTGATGGGACCAGTCTAGACAGACCATGGTCCGTTGAGTTAAATCCTTCCATTCAGTACGGTTAAGGTTAATCATATCAGCCTATCAGTATGTATGGGTTGGTTTTCATGGCCTGATGGACCCGTTTGGACAGTCCTTGGTCCATCCAGGCAGTACAGATTGCTGATCGTATCAGCATATCAGAACGTATGGGTCATTTTTCATGTACTGAT